>CM046881.1:8188208-8788208 GCA_025667525.1 Glebionis coronaria | reverse complement strand
GTTAATGTAAGTACAGCTAAGTAAGATAACTACGAGTATTGAAATTGTGTATAATGAAGTTCGTTTTTCTCAGTTCTTGTCTAATTGAACGTCCTAACAATATCGGGTTTTTAACTGTTTTTGGTTGTTAATATTTTTTGGATATTCTATTTGCTAATTCAAACAGTGCCTTGCAAAACTGAAAAATATTGTCTACTTATATGTAAAACATTGTGCAAATACCAAGTATTTATACAATTAAAATTAAAAATGTAAATTTTGCAAACTATAAGGACTAAAAATGTAAATTCTATGAAAGGTAAATGCTCAAAATGTAAAGCTAACAAGTACAAGGACTGAAAGTGTAAAATCAGCAAACTATGAGGACTGAAATTGAAAACTATGCAAACAACTAACCAATTCTTAACAAATTCCAAACTACTTAACTGAATTTTAACAAAGTATGAAAGTTTAAGGACCTGATTAATGAAAACCCTAAAAACTAGTAAGTTTAGCCAAGTTTTAAAGAAGTTTAATACATGAAGTACTGAAATGCAATATTTGAAAGTTTCTAATCAAAAACGGGCTTAACTAACAAATAAGCTCGTTTGAGCTTATTTCTCAACCAAAATTGTTCAAACCACTTGCAAACTGCTTAAAATCAAGAATAAGCTAGACCTGTAACAGGAAAATAGCTAACAATGGCTAAAACTCTGATAAGCACTTTCCAATAAGCACAAAATAAGCTATAAAGAAATCTAGACATGCACAACTGGATTTTTGTAATGAAACTGATTATTAAGCTCAAAATATGAATGGGAAATCAAGTCTTGTTCAAAATCATCCAATAATAAGCCCAGAATCTGAAATAAGCTAAAAGTGGGCTTATGTTGACCAGCGTTGACCAAAACTTTTTCAATAAACTCAAAATCTCAAAAATCAACCATAAGCACTTCCTAAGTGAATTTGTAAAAGAAAATGGACTAGTTTATGAATAGGATTGTGAGATATGAAAAAGAAGTTTGAACTTTACAGAAACATGCATTTGCTTATTGGTTTGGATTTTTGCTTATAACTTGCTGAAAACTGAATACTGTACAAAATCCTTTTAGATTCTAAAACTTCATATTATGACCTAGAATTGAGAGCTGGTTTGGTGAAATTTCATCAAGAAACAAATGAATGCTAAGCAAATCAATTTGACAACTTTTTGAACTAAACTTGACTGAAAATGACCCAAACTTTTTATATTGCCGTTTGCCTTTTTGACCTTAATGTTGACTTGAAAATGATTTAAAACTATTTGTAATGACTTTGTGACTGAAAATGAATAAGAACTTGCCAAAATTTAACACTTGAACTTCTAATACAAGCTAATGCCAAGCACCCATTTTGCTGATCTTTTTGAAATTTGTAAAGACTTTTTTAGTACAAGTTTAAACTGAATGAAGAGCTTTATCAAACCAAATTCAGTGACAGAAATGAAGTGTATGAAAGCTAGTTGCAAGTACTTGAAAGCTACTAGGACTCAAATAGGATAGCAAAGCTATAGTGACTGAATTAAGCTAAAAACTAGGACACATATCAAATCAAAAAGCAGATTAAACAACACTTAAGCTACAACAAGTCTAGAACCAAATCAAGAAAAGTCTAATCAACTTTTATCATGCAATCAACAAAGATCTTAGCTAGGAATGAAGCATGCCATTGACAATTTAGAGGAACCAAAAATAGAAGCGTTTGCACCTTTTGAAGTACCCTTTGAGAAGTAGAGGAGTGCTGAACTCTCTAGTCTAGTGCTAACCACCACCTTAGCACTAGATACAACTATCAACAATCAATCAAACAACTACAAATCATCAACATGGCTAAAATGGCTTGAAATCATCAAATCTGCTATGAACTTGGACTGAAATCAACAAACAGCTACAATCTTCACACAAAGTCAGTTATGATCAAGATATGATCATAACAAACTCAAAACAGCAACAAGAGTATCAATGGTGCAACGTATGAATAGTATAGAAGGAAATGAGAATTGGCGGGAAAGTGAGAATTTGAATTTTATTGAATGCAAGTTGCTACAAAGTTGTTAAATGGTTACAAACTAACTAACAAACACAAGAGTGTGTCAAACTCTTGAGTTGTTGAGCTAAGAACTAGAAAAATGGTGAAAGAATAAGAAAGTGTGTGTGTTTTCACACTTTTCTACTACAACCAGAAATGAGGACTATCTAGGGTATTTATAGACTTGAGAAGTGCAGCAGTTGGGGTTGGTGACGTGTTGGAACCAATCCCAGGCTTCCACGTGTCCAAATGAGCATAACTGATTTTTATTGATGAAGAACTGAATTGGGGTTTTTCACTTGAGTTGATTTCATCTTAATTGGTGATGACCAATGGATTCGTCCTTCAAAAATAAGCAGGTTTGATGTTTATAACTTTTCTTGAAATCCATTCTAGCTTGAAATCGATCCTGGAAATTTTGTTTGTTTAAAGATGCCACGTGTCAAGTCTTCATTGGTTGTGGAGATAGCACACGGATTGAACTGTTGTGATTTGCTCATTTATGACTGGCGGCGATAGTGGTTATTAATGGCCATGATGTGGCAATCCAGGTCCACTCTTTCTTGGCTTCTCATTGGCCCAAAGTTATTCACATGGATCACACTTGTTTAACTTTCCAAAATAGGCAGAATTGATCCCTTGACTTTGGCAGATTATATATTTGAGCTATTCACTTCATTTCTTTGGCATATTTGGTCCTTTAAACTTCATTCTTGAACAAAATTGGTCCTTTGACTGAGTTGACTTGAGAGTTGACCAAATTTGACTATGATCTTAACTTTTACATATTTACACTTTTAGTCCTTCATCTTTGGCAGATTGTCAAGATAGGTCCTTGCACTTCAAAGTCTTGTCACTTTTGATCCTTCTTTGTCTTTTTCAACAAATTAAGCTTGATTTTTCCTTGTTTGCTTGAAAATGCATCCTTTTACCTACACAAGTGTACACAAACACAAACATACCACATAATACTGTTTTGACAAGATAAATTGGTATTTTTGCTTGTGTTTTAGGGTGATTTGTTGATAAATTGATATGAGTTTTTGCTCATATCAAATCCCCTACACTTGAACATTGTCATGTCCTCATGCAATTCTATATATTTTAAAGCACAAGTTTACATTCTCCTCATAATTAATCCACCTTAGCCTTATGGAATGCATCTACACTACTCTAAACTACATGATGCATGATTTTGATTTTAAACAATGCAATGAACAAAATACAATTCTATCTATGTCTTTTTGGTTTTTTTCTTGAAATGGTTTTGATGGAAATAACTCATAAAGAATTCAATGACTTTGATTAGGGCTTGGGTACCATGGACATTTATCACCCTCAAGTTTCACTTTCCCCATACCAAACTTAAAAATGGGATCATTGCATTCACAAGTCAAAAGTGCATCAACTTATTCATGACAATTAAATGTGGAACCGGTTATTATTTGAGCAAATTGCTTGTGGGCAAATTTGTCATTTATTCAAGTGTGAAGTATAAGAAGTGCAAAATCCAAAAATAAGGAAGCACGGTTTTAATCCTAAGTAATCCTCTCATCCATTACTTGAAAAACCGCTCACAATTAATACAAGTCCGTTTCAAGAATAATAAGTCATTCGCTTTATGTGTAAAATCCTCATGTCATGCTTTCATAAGTAGCTACACACTCGCTAAGGAAAGAAAAATAAAACTCACGCAATAATTTACATCCGTCATCTTTTTGAGACTTTGGATCTTCAACCCCGCAACCCGTCAAGGTAATATTGGATTGGAGCAATCTATTGAATCCCCGCAACCCGTCAAGGTAATATTGGAACTCAATAGTCACTATAATTAACACCACACTGCCCCTCTTGGGAGTCTTGTATATATATATATATATATATTTTTTTTCTTTTCTTTTCTTTTTCTTTTTTTCTTTTTTTTTCTAGCCACTCATTTTTTTATAAGCCGCTCTTATTTCTTTATTCCTCACAAAGAAAGTAGAAAAGAATAAAAGGAAAAACACCCGCTAAATATTGAGCATGACATAAGTCTAGTACACATAAAACATTCTAACTTAGAATCTTAAGACGTACTCATATCAATCATGAATGATTAGCCAAAAATGCATAAGAGATTACAAACCAATTAAAACCGTTCTTGATTATTTATTATCAATTATATACATGCGAAGAAAATAGAGGTTAAGAAGAGAAGGGTTTAGCCACAAGTAACTATCATGAAGTTTATCTAGCCCTTTTATACTTGCTTCAACTCTATCATTTCCCATTCTCCACAAATTTAAAATCTCAAATAATGAGATTGGTGGATGCTTAGCCTAATAGACCAATTAAGGACTTCATGGTTAAGGATACTAGCTAGAGAATGCTAAGATAAGCAAACTCGGGTTGAGTCAAAATATCCATGGCGGGCCTAATATGTCAAAGAAGTCTAAATTTGTTAAAACCATGTTTTATTATATATTTTTTTCCTTTTTATATATTTTTGATGAAACATAAAGAAGAAATATATACAATGCAAATGTGTTATGCAAATGAAAAATGATTAATGCAAAAATTATGAATGCATATTTTTGGTCGCCAAAGTAGATCAAAAATTTGAAAAATGTTTGAAAATCCAATTTTCCATGTTATCATGAAAGACAATGACAAGTTCTAGGTAAGGTCACTTCGATAGAAGACCCCCCTACACTTAAGCTAAACATTGTCCTCAATGTTTAAGAGCATGGAAGTATAAAAACTTCCCCTACACTTATGACAATGAATAGACTTTGCTTAACCCAAGTTAAGGAAAGGACAACTATTAGTGAAATCATGTTTAAGCACAAGGTGTCAATGAAAGATCACAATAGTAACGAAGTGAACCGGATACAAGGGCCTCCTCCATAAGCTCCAAAGCATGAAATGAGTGAGCAACCCTACAAACAATCATGAAGATAAAAGAAGGTCTCCCCTACACTTATCTCCAAGTCTATCCCTTTATTTCTAACCTACAACACTCTAAACCTAGTTATATGATGCTTGAGTTAATGAGTCTCTAGCTCGACTCGTCCCTCAATGAATCAATTCATGGGGAAAATGGGTATCTCTTGGACCATTTCAACGGAAATGTCCTCCCCGAAGTAATGCTTAACACGGTGACCATTCACTTTAAAGTTTGGACAATCGGGTTGTGACAACTCAATAGTTCCATATGGAAACACTTGAGCAATAGTGAATGGACCGGACCATCTCGACTTAAGCTTGCCCGCAAAAAGTTTCAACCTTGAGTTAAAGAGGAGAACCGGATCTCCAACTTTGAACTCACGATTCTTGATCTTAGCATCATGCAATTTCTTAGTCTTTTCCTTGTAAAGCAAAGAATTTTCATAGGCATTGGCTCTCAATTCATCCATCTCATTAAGTTGATCTTTCCTATGGGAACCGGCTTGGTTTAAATCAAAGTTAGCCCACTTGAGAGCCCAAGATGCCTTGTGTTCTAACTCGAATGGGAGGTGGCACGCTTTTCCATAGACAAGCCTATAAGGAGTACAACCAATTGGTGTTTTAAAAGCCGTCCTAAACGCCCACAAAGCATCATCAAGCTTATCCGACCAAGAAGCTCGATGCTCTCCCACCGTTCTCTCCAAAATTCTCTTTAAACCACGATTTGTGACCTCGGTTTGACCATTTGTTTGAGGGTGATACGCGGTAGAAAGTCTATGATTAACTCCATATTTCTTCATAACTCTCGTGAATTGATCATTACAAAAGTGCGTACCACGATCACTTATGATGGCCCGAGGTACACCAAATCTAGCAAACAATTGTTTCAAAAACTTCACAACAACTCTAGCATCATTGGTAGGTAAGGCTTTAGCCTCCACCCATTTGGACACATAATCCACCGCCACAAGTATATACTTGTTTCCCTTAGAGGATGGAAAAGGTCCCATGAAATCAATGCCCCACACATCAAATATCTCACACTCTTGGATAAAATTTTGTGGCATCTCATCACGTTGCGTAATTTTTCCTTGTCTTTGACACACATCACAAAATTTCACCATTTCATGGGCATCTTTGTAAATGGAAGGCCAATAGTAACCCGAATCAAAGACTTTCTTGGTGGTATAGTTAGGCCCAAAATGTCCACCCGTAGGTCCTTTATGACACGCTTCTAAAATCTTAAATGCCTCGGGCCCATCTACACACCATCTAATGATTTGGTCCGCACATTGCCTAAAAAGATAAGGGTCATCCCAAAAGTAGTACTTAACTTCCTTAAGAAATTTCTTCTTTTGTTGATAAGTAAGACCCTCAATAAGCACATTCCTCACAAGATAGTTTACGATATCCGTAAACCAAGGAGTGGCATCCTCTTGGGAAGAGATAGACATGAGCTCCTCTAATGGAAAGGATTCATTGATTTCTTGATGTGGCAAATCTCCTTGAAAAGGATGCTCAAGTCTACTCAAGTGATCCGCCGCTAAATTCTCGGCCCCTTTCTTATCACGAATTTCTATCTTAAACTCTTGAAGCAACAAAACCCATCTCAAAAGCCTAGGCTTAGCATCTTGTTTTGTCATAAGATACTTGAGAGCGGAATGATCCGTATACACTATGGTTTCGGAAAGCACAAGGTATGGTCTAAACTTCTCAAAAGCATATACTATAGCAAGCAACTCTTTTTCCGTGGTAGTGTAATGAAGTTGTGCACCGGTCATGGTTTTACTCGCATAGTGTATAGGTTGAAAATGCTTATTAACTCTTTGTCCTAAGACGGCCCCCACCGCATAATCACTAGCGTCACACATAAGCTCAAAAGGTAATTCCCAATTTGGAGAAACCAAAACGGGAGCCTTAGTCAATTTCTCCTTAAGAGTCTCAAAAGAGTCCAAACAATCTTGGTTAAAAATGAAAGGAGCCTCTTTTTCCAAGAGGTGAGTCATCGGTCTAGCTATCTTAGAAAAATCTTGTATAAAGCGCCTATAAAATCCCGCATGACCTAAGAAACTCCTCACACCTTTAACTGAGGTGGGTGGGGGAAGCTTAGCAATCACATCAATTTTAGCTCGATCCACTTCTAATCCCTTGTTGGATATTTTGTGTCCTAAAACAATTCCCTCTTTCACCATAAAGTGACATTTCTCCCAATTAAGCACTAAACGTGTTTCTTCACAACGCTTAAGCATTCTCTCAAGATTGGTGAGACATGAGGTAAATGAATTTCCAAAGACGGAAAAATCATCCATAAAAACCTCCATAGTTTGCTCTATCATATCATGGAAAATCGCCATCATGCACCTTTGAAACATCCCCGGTGCATTACATAAACCAAAAGGCATCCTCTTGTAAGCAAATGTACCGTAGGGACAAGTGAATGTGGTCTTTTCTTGATCCTTAGGGTCAATGGGTATTTGGAAATAACCCGAAAAGCCATCAAGAAAGCAATAGTATTCATTTCCTGCTAAGCGTTCAAGCATTTGATCCATAAAAGGTAATGGGAAATGGTCTTTCCTAGTCGCCTCATTGAGTTTTCTATAATCAATACAAACTCTCCAACCGGTGACAAGTCTCGTAGGAATAAGCTCATTGTTCTCAATAGGCACCACGGTGATTCCACCCTTCTTTGGAACACAATGAACCGGGCTAACCCATGGAGAGTCGGAAATGGGGTAAATCATACCCGCATCTAAGAGTTTAATCACTTCCTTCTTAATAACCTCATGGATTTTTGGGTTAACTCTCCTTTGACTTTGAATGGCGGGTTTATAGTCATCCTCCATAAGGATTTTGTGGGTACAAAAATGTGGATCAATTCCCCTTATGTCGGATATTTTCCATGCTAAGGCTTTCTTGTGTTTCTTAAGGACTTCAATAAGTTGCTCCTTCTCATCCTCTTTCAACTCTTTAGCAATGATCACAGGTAATTGGTCTTTGCCCTCTAAGAAAGCATACTCTAAGTGGGATGGAAGGTCCTTAAGTTCAATTGAAGGTGGACTCTCTATGGAAGGTTTTACTATGGAAGGATCCTCAATGGTAACTTCTTGTGGAATAGGAGAAGGAATAGGGTCCTCATTGAGCAACTTTTAGATAGTAAGAATATCTTCTTCCCAATTAATGGGAGAATCATCATCACCAAGAAAGTTTGACTCAAATTCCTCCAAGAGGAAATCACTCTCTCCAAAAGGTGTTAAAGAGGGAGCAATTGAGGCCACAGTTTCAACATGGGGCATCTCATTACTAGTACTCTTACAAGCATCATGAAAGTGTTCATCACACACCTCATCTAGCACATCAACAATGTTAATAGTCTCACAAGGTCTATACTCTTTAGCCTCTTTCCTATCACAAACTTTCCCTAACTTAAACACCACTCTCTCATCCTCTACTCTCATAATTAGTTCTCCTTCCGCCACATCTATCAAAGTACGACCCGTTCTCAAAAACGGTCTACCAACAATCAAAGGAACTCTAGGATCCATGTCATAATCAACCACTACAAAGTCGGCCGGAAATGTAAACTTATCCACACCTACAAACACATCCTCCGCTATACCTGCGGGGTAAGCTATGGTTCGGTTGGCTAATTCAAGAGTCATCCTAGTGGGAGTGAGCTCGGGAAGAGAGAGTTTTTTCCAAACCGATAAAGGCATGAGGTTAATGCTTGCCCCTAAATCCGCCAAAGCCATGCAATTTTCAACACCGGGAAAATTACAAGGTAAAAAGAAGCGCCCCGGATCACCAAGTTTTGTTGGTAAGGTTTTAAGTAGCACGGCGGAACAATTTTCATTAAGGGATGTGTTGGGCAAATCAACCAATTTTTCTCTGTTTGAGAGTAAATCCTTGAACATCTTAGCAAACTTTGGCATATAAGCAAGAGCTTCCACAAAGGATATATTGATGTTGAGTTGCTTAAACATCCTTAAGAAATTTGAGACTTTGATGTCATCCTTGTTCTTTAACTTGTCCTTTTTCAACCTTGAAGGACATGGAAGAGTAGGTTTTGGTGTAGGTGGAATAGGTGTTGTAGTGGAAGATTTGTCTTTGATAGCTTCTTCATTGGGAGGTGTGGAAGGTAAAAGAGAAGTATGAATGGGTTGAGAAGGTGTGTTTGAGTGAATGGGAGCATTTTGAGGTGGTGAAGTAGAGGTAGAAGGCTTGTCACAAGTAGGAGCACAAGTGGATGTAACAATAGGAGGTTTAGGAGGTGAAGGATCCTTTGTTATCTTTCCACTTCTTGTTGTAATAGCATTAACATTTGCCCTTGGATTTGTTTGTGTGTTGGAAGGTAAAGCCCCTTTGTGGTCTTTGATTATACATAATTTGGTTTTGAAGAAGAGCAAATTTCTTGTTATTTTCCTCTTGATTATCTTTCAGTTGTTTCTCAAAAGAAGTAAACTTTTGAAGAATCAAATCCATGGGGTTAGGTTGCACATTTCCTTGATAAGAACCTTGTTGTGGAAAAGATGGAGGTGGTGCATTAAATCCTTGGTTTGGTGGATAGAAGTTATTTCCTTGGGGTTGAAAATGATTGGGTGCCTTATAGTTATTCCCTTGGTAAGGTGGTCTTTGCCCTTGATTCCTTGGTAAAATTTGAGGAGGATTTTGTTGAATTTGGGTGGGTGGTTGGGGTGGGAATCCCGGTGGAGTAAGGTAATTTTGGGACTTGTAAGAAAGGTTATTTGGATTGATATTTGGCTTAAAGTGTTCACGATGTTCGTCTTGGTAAGCATAGCATTCCCCTTGATAAACTTGCACCTTATCACATTGTTCATAAGAATGGGGACCTCCACAAGTTACACAAGAAAGAGTAATGGCATTCACATCATTTGAGGAATTGTTCAATGAAACGGTCTTAATGGCTTAAACTATCTCTTGAATCATCTCTTGTTGACCTTTATTCATTTGTTTAATGATCTCTTGGTGATATTTGAGGAATTGGTTATCATAAGGTGTTTGAGAAGTGTTTTGGATAACATGAACCCTTTCTTCAAATTGAGTGTTTGTTTGAACCATTGCTTTAGTCTCAATGATGTCCACGGCCTCTTGCATGGATTTAAGAAGAATATTCCCTCCCGCGGAAGCATTGAGTGAATCTTGGTGGTGAGATTTAAGTCCATTATAGAAAGTATTGATTTGGTGAACGTCATCCAATCCATGGTTAGGGCATCGCCTCAATAACTCTCTATACTCTTCCCAAGCATCACTAAAGGATTGACTAGGTTTTTGTTGAAAGCCTATAATTAAATTCCTCAAGGTCATGGTCTTAGATGGAGGAAAGAACTTGTTCAAAAACTTAGTGGTGAAACCATCCCATGTGGTGATACTATCGGGTGGTTGGGTGTCTAACCAATGCTTAGCTTGTCCCTCAAGTGAAAATGGCACTAACATCAACTTAATAGCATCATGTGGAACACCATTGTGCTTAATGGTATTGCAAAGAGAAAGGAATCTCTTAAGGTGATCATGAGGATCATCATTCTTGTTGCCATAGAAAGGTGTTTGTGAAACCATGGTAATCATAGCCGTTTTTAGCTCAAATGTATTTGCGGGATTGTCGGGAATCCTAATAGCACTAGCATATCCATGAACATTAGTTTGCAAACGTTCCATCAAAGAACGATTATCAACAGCCATGGCTTCTTGTTGTGGATGAATCAAAGCACGATTCTCGTGATCGGCTTGATGGACGGTGGTAGTCTTACTCTTTCTCTTTTTCTTCCTTTTCGGAGGAAGAGGTTGTACACCAATCGGTATTTGTGCACGCCCGCGAGTGAGCATGCAACTCAATACGAGGAATGAGAGAGAAGCTCTCGTGTGACTTTGAAGAGAAAAGGATTATCCTCTTCGAGTTTCAATATGAAATATCCACAAGAAAATAATATATATGTATGTACTACTTGGGTGCAAGACCCCCAATGAAGCCTTCCTTCTTAGAATACTCACAAGTGAACGGGGGGTTAGGTGGCGCGAAGAACTTAAGTACCTATTGACCCTTAGATGGCATTTTATAGCACATCGCCTTTCTATTCACTTAAATGTTCGTATTCTTCGAATTGTTGCTTATTGAGAGTATTTATCTATTCTTGCTTTATTTTGTTTGATGGATACACGTGTCAAGGACCGGAACGCCCCCTAACACGGTGTATTTCCTTGGCAATACTTATGGAGAATATGTAGATTGGTTGTTCTTATACGTATACGTATTTACTTATAATAATATATGGAAAATATTTTTTATTTATGAGTTTTTAAGAGAAAATACTATATTACATAAAAACCGAGAGAATCCAATAATATATAATTTTGGGTGCAATCTCTTAGGAAAAAGATTGCTTTTTGTATTTTTTAATTTGTTTGGTCAATTCTTTAGGAATAGAATTGTTTTGTTAATTTTTTAGTTTTTATATATTTTAATATTTTTGATTTTTTTATTTGTTTTTGATTTTTGATACGTAAAAATAACGTTCACAAGGTGAACGGATCCCAAAAGCCAATGAAAACCGTCAATCGATAGTCTCTCGTAAAGTCAAAGAACCAGAAGCGGCGCCATTTGAAATTGTGTATAATGAAGTTCGTTTTTCTCAGTTCTTGTCTAATTGAAAGTCCTAACAATATCGGGTTTTTAACTGTTTTTGGTTGTTAATATTTTTTGGATATTCTATTTGCTAATTCAAACAATGCCTTGCAAAACTGAAAAATATTGTCTACTTATATGTAAAACATTGTACAAATACCAAGTATTTATACAATTAAAATTAAAAATGTAAATTTTGCAAACTATAAGGACTAAAAATGTAAATTCTATAAAAGGTAAATGCTCAAAATGTAAAGCTAACAAGTACAAGGACTGAAAGTGTAAAATCAGCAAACTATGAGGACTGAAATTGAAAACTATGCAAACAACTAACCAATTCTTAACAAAATCCAAACTACTTAACTGAATTTTAACAAAGTATGAAAGTTTAAGGACCTGATTAATGAAAACCCTAAAACCTAGTAAGTTTAGCCAAGTTTTAAAGAAGTTTAATACATGAAGGACTGAAATGCAATATTTGAAAGTTTCTAATCAAAAACGGGCTTAACTAACAAATAAGCTCGTTTGAGCTTATTTCTCAACCAAAATTGTTCAAACCACTTGCAAACTGCTTAAAATCAAGAATAAGCTAGACCTGTAACAGGAAAATAGCTAACAATGGCTAAAACTCTGATAAGCACTTTCCAATAAGCACAAAATAAGCTATAAAGAAATCTAGACATGCACAACTGGATTTTTGTAATGAAACTGATTATTAAGCTCAAAATATGAATGGGAAATCAAGTCTTGTTCAAAATCATCCAATAATAAGCCCAGAATCTGAAATAAGCTAAAAGTGGGCTTATGTTGACCAGCGTTGGCCAAAACTTTTTCAATAAGCTCAAAATCTCAAAAATCAACCATAAGCACTTCCTAAGTGAATTTGTAAAAGAAAATGGACTAGTTTATGAATAGGATTGTGAGATATGAAAAAGCAGTTTGAACTTTACAGAAACATGCATTTGCTTATTGGTTTGGATTTTTGCTTATAACTTGCTGAAAACTGAATACTGTACAAAATCCTTTTAGATTCTAAAACTTCATATTATGACCTAGAATTGAGAGTTGGTTTGGTGAAATTTCATTAAGAAACAAATGAATGCTAAGCAAATCAATTTGACAACTTTTTGAACTAAACTTGACTGAAAATGACCCAAACTTTTTATATTGCCATTTGCCTTTTTGACCTTAATGTTGACTTGAAAATGATTTAAAACTATTTGTAATGACTTTGTGACTGAAAATGAATAAGAACTTGCCAAAATTTAACACTTGAACTTCTAATACAAGCTAATGCCAAACACCCATTTTGCTGATCTTTTTGAAATTTGTAAAGACTTTTTGAGTACAAGTTTAAACCGAATGAAGAGCTTTATCAAACAAAATTCAGTGACAAAAATGAAGTGTATGAAAGCTAGTTGCAAGTACTTGAAAGCTACTAGGACTCAAATAGGATAGCAAAGCTATAGTGACTGAATTAAGCTAAAAACTAGGACACATATCAAATCAAAAAGCAGATTAAACAACACTTAAGCTACAACAAGTCTAGAACCAAATCAAGAACAGTCTAATCATCTTTTATCATGCAATCAACAAAGATCTTAGCTAGGAATGAAGCATGCCATTGACAATTTAGAGGAACCAAAAATAGAAGCGTTTGCACCTTTTGAAGTACCCTTTGAGAAGTAGAGGAGTGTTGAACTCTCTAGTCTAGTGCTAACCACCACCTTAGCACTAGATACAACTATCAACAATCAATCAAACAACTACAAATCATCAACATGGCCAAAATGGCTTGAAATCATCAAATCTACTATGAACTTGGACTGAAATCAACAAACAGCTACAATCTTCACACAAAGTCAGTTATGATCAAGATATGATCATAACAAACTCAAAACAGCAACAAGAGTATCAATGGTGCAAGGTATGAACAGTATAGAAGGCAATGAGAATTGGCGGGAAAGTGAGAATTTGAATTTTATTGAATGAAAGTTGTTACAAAGCTGTTAAATGGTTACAAACTAACTAACAAACTCAAGAGTGTGTCAAACTCTTGAGTTGTTGAGCTAAGAACTAGAAAAATGGTGAAAGAATAAGAAAGTGTGTGTGTTTTCACACTTTTCTATTACAACCAGAAATGAGGACTATATAGGGTATTTATAGACTTGAGAAGTGAAGCAGTTGGGGTTGGTGACGTGTTGGAACCAATCCCAGGCTTCCACGTGTCCAAATGAGCATAACTGATTTTTATTGATGAAGAACTGAATTGGGGTTTTTCACTTGAGTTGATTTCATCTTAATTGGTGATGACCAATGGATTAGTCCTTCAAAAATAAGCAGGATTGATGTTTATAACTTTTCTTGAAATCTATTCTAGCTTGAAATCGATCCTGGAAATTTGTTTGTTTGAAGATGCCACGTGTCAAGTCTTCATTGGTTGTGGAGATAGCACACGGATTGAACTGTTGTGATTTGCTCATTTATGACTGGCGGCGATAGTGGGTATTAATTGCCATGATGTGGCAATCCAGGTCCACTCTTTCTTGGCTTCTCATTGGCCCAAAGTTATTCACATGGATCACACTTGTTTAACTTTCCAAAATAGGCAGAATTGATCCCTTGACTTTGGCAGATTATATATTTGAGCTATTCACTTCATTTCTTTGGCATATTTGGTCCTTCAAACTTCATTCTTGAACAAAATTGGTCCTTTGACTGAGTTGACTTGAGAGTTGACCAAATTTGACTATGATCTTGACTTTTACATATTTACACTTTTAGTCCTTCATCTTTGGCAGATTGTCAAGATAGGTCCTTGCACTTCAAAGTCTTGTCACTTTTGATCCTTCTTTGTCTTTTTCATTAAGCTTGATTTTTCCTTGTTTGCTTGAAAATGCATCCTTTTACCTACACAAGTGTACACAAACACAAACATACCACATAATACTGTTTTGACAAGATAAATTAGTATTTTTGCTTGTGTTTTAGGGTGATTTGTTGATAAATTGATATGAGTTTTGCTCATATCAAGTATATCTTTAGTAAAGATATGTTCATAGTATATAGAGAGTATATCGTGTAAGCTATACTTATCATAATATAATATTGAGAATATATCGTATGTGATATGTTTATCATAATAGATTATTCTAGGGTTCCTTGTACTATAAAAGGAACATAGGTACGATGAGTTTACAAGTACCTTTGCCATAGTCGATTAATAGAAGATCGAATAGTTAGAGTATTCTGTTGTTCTTTTTTGCTTTTATAAGTTAGATTCTGCATAAATTATTAGATTTTAGTAAGAGTCTCTCAAGTGCTCTAGTTTGATTACAAGCTATTGTGCAATCCTTAACAGTATATAGATCTATTTAAAGAGATCAACAAGTGGTATCAAAGCTTGTTGAGAAACTCTTAATAAGAAGAACAACACCCTAAAAACCTCATCTCAAAAATACTCACACAATGTCTAAATCTGGTGAACATCCTCAGTTAGAAGAAATTCCAATCCATGATCTTGTACCACATGAACAACCTCAAGTTATGCATCCTGCACCAGTGGTTCCACCTCCACCAGCTGCACAAACTGCACAAGTTGTAGCTACACAATCAACTACATCTTCTCCCTATACTCTATCTATGCAGATGGAACACTATATGAATCACACAGATCATAATCTATGGCAAGTTATTAAGAATGGGAATACTCCTAAAAACTACATTGGTTTCCTGATGGTACATGTTATGCTTTGTCTGATGTCACTGCTGAAGAGGTATAAGCTGAGATCAGAGAAAGAAAGGCCAGAACTACCTTAGCTATGGCACTCTCAAAAGACATTCTACCCAGCTTTCATCATTACAAGGACGCAAAAGCTATGTGGGAGGCTATCGAACTTAGATTTGGAGGTAATGACAAATCTAAGAAGATGAAAAACATTGTTCTAAAACAGGAATTTGATAACTTTTCAATTTCTAGTTCAGAAGGGATCCACAGTGGATATGGAAGGTTCAGTAAATTGCTTATTTAATTAGCAGTTCATGGACTGGTAATTCTTCATGAAGAAGCTAACCTAAAGTTCTTGAGAGGAGTTCCACAAGAGTGGAAAGTGATTGTTATGCACTTCATCACAAGAGATGATTTGGATGTTACTCCATTTGATCATATTTACAACAATCTCAGAGTATATGAGATGGATGTTAATGGTATTGAGCCAACTAAAGCATCAGTACCAAAGTCTAACTTGTCCTTTGTATATGAAGGAAGCAGCGGTACATACTCTCAAAGTACCGCTGGTGGATCAAGTAGCGGTACTTACTTCCAAAGTACTGCTGGTGGATCAATTAGCAGTACTTATCCTCTAAGTACTGAAAGCAGTCCATCTATGACCCATAATCCACAGGGAACATCTTCATCATTATTAAATGATTTGTTCCAAATGGATGATGCTGACATTAAAGAGATGGATCTAAAATGGCAAGTTGTCGTGGTCTCTGTTAGATCCAATAGACTCTACAAAAGGACTGGGAGAAAGATGAATGTTGATCCTAATGAACCATTAGGGTATGACAAATCAAAAGTTGAATGCTACAGTTGTGTAAGGCTTGGTCACTTTGCCAGGGAATGCAAGAGAGAAAAGACTAAAGGTAGCAGTCAAAAGTCCAAGAACAGCTATAGGACCAGCCCAAAAGTCACTGAAAGTGTTCCAAAAAGAGATAGCAGAAGTCCATAGAGTCCAAAAGGAATTAAAGCTTTGGTTACAGTAGATGGAGTAGTCAACTGGACCGACAAACATGAAGAAGAAGAAGAAGATCATGGTCTAATAGCTCTTTCTCATGAAGACACTAAGGTACATCCCTGTTCTAAAGATTGTGTTCTTAAGTTTAATAGTCTTAAAGTAGAACTTCAGGAACAATATCAAAAATTTAACACATGTACTGTAGAAGTAAATGCTTTTAAACAAGGTGTTGCTAAGTAAGAAGCAAATATAGTTTTGTATCAAAAGGGTCAGCAAAACTATGGAGAGAAAATTAGGATTTTGACTCTTCAAATGAGAGAAAAAGATGTGTCTATCAAAGCTTTTGAAAAACAACTTGTGAAAATTACAGCTGAAATGAAGTTTTAAAAGCTAGTGTGTATAATGAAAGGGAAGTAATTAATCACTGGCAAAAATCTTCAAAAGGAATTGGTAAGCTGATTAATTCACAAATGGGGTATTATGATAAAACAGGCCTAGGGTATATCGAGGACCAACCTGGGATAACTCTGACTGACAAGGATCTATCCAAGGGGACTTTTGATAGTTCTTGTGATTTAGAAGATTCTCCTGAAAATGATAGGTATGCTGAAGGAATTAAGGCAGTTCCTCCATCTTTATCAGGAATCATTATGCCCCCTAATAGTGATAAAAGCATAGAGTTAGATGAGTCAAAATCTGTTTATGGTAAAAAGTCTAATGATTCAGAGTCAAAGTCTAGTACCTTGACCTAGGATGAACCTGTTGTGACCAAAAAGGTTGTCTATCCACCACTTATAAGCACCTTCGTGCCTGAGGGACATGTGCCTGCAACTAGTTCTGCTCCCAAGCAGGTGAAATCTTCTAGTAAGGCAGTGGATAGCAATACAAAACATCATGGTAGTATCAATAGGGGTGGGCTAGATTACCTTTTGGATCTTCTTTGAAAAGAAGAGGATGCTATGTGTCTGGTAGCTTAATTCAATTTGTCAAGGATTGTATTGTGCATGAAGATAAAATTGCTAAACAAAAAACTGAAAATGGGGTCACAGTTAAACGTCATGAGAAAAATGCACAGGGTAAAAGGCAAATGGGACCAAGAGATGACAAGCCTAAGTGGGGTCATGCTCAAAGGGTAAATAAGTTAAACAAAACTAACAAAGTTAGTCACCCTCAAACCAACAAAGACTTTGTACCCAGAGCAGTACTTATGAAACAAGGTCTAGTACCTTTAAACTCAATTTCTTCAAGTACCGACATACCAGAACCTGCAAGTACCGCTAGAACTAAAACAAGTACCGCTGGTCAACAGTCTAGAAAATCAAAGTCTCATAAACCTCCTAGGAGTCTATTTGAGATTGTTAAAACACCTAGAAGTAAGCCTTATGATAAACCAATGCAAAAATGGGTTCCTAAAGGACAAAAATCATGTGTTCAACCAAGTACTGCTAAAACGGTCCTTAAGTCAAAGAGGTCCAAAGACAATAAACCAACTTATGTCTTTGATTATTTAACTGGAACCGTGAAATATAAGAGTGTTTGCAGTCTTACTGGTAAAACTACTTACCAAAAACTTAAGTATGTAGGTCCTTCAAGATCCGAGCCAAATGTGGCTTGTGTCCCTGTTAAAAACTAATAAGGTTTTTGTATGTGCAGGAGCATCTAATAAATTTAAAGACAAAGGTATTGTAGATAGTGGATGCTCAAGGCACATGACAGGGAACAAAGATTTCCTTGCTGAATTTGAAGAATTCAGAGGTGGACCAGTAGCCTTTGGTGGAAGTAAAGGCATGATTACTGGCAAAGGAAAAATAAGCACTCGAAGGTTGGAATTTGAAGATGTGTTCTTTTTTAAAGAATTAAATGAATTCAATCTTTTCTCAGTATCACAAATGTGTGATAAAAAGAACAAGGTGCTCTTCACAGATACAAACTACTTGGTGCTCTCCAAAGACTTTGAGATGCCTAAGGAATCTCAAGTACTGCTTAAAGTACCAATGTCTAAAGGAATCAAGAGACAATTTTGTAATCCTAGGACTCCACAACAAAATGGAGTTGTTGAGAGGAAGAATAGGACACTAATTGAGGCCTCTAGGACCATGTTGGCTGATTTACTTTTTCCTCATACCTTTTGGGCAGAAGCAATCAGTACTGCATGTTATGTGCTTAATATAGTTTTGGTAACTAAGACTCATAACAAAACACCTTATGAACTTTTGATTGGCATTAGACTAACCATAAGTCACTTAAGACCTTTTTGGTGTCATGTTTCTATACTAAACACTCTGGATCAGTTGGGCAAGTTTGATGGAAAGTCTGATCCAGGATATCTAGTAGGATATTCTTTGTAAAGTAGGGCATATAGAGTTTTTAATTTGACATCAAGTAGAGTTGAGGAAAATGTCCATGTAAAATTTTTGGAGAATAAGCCCAATGTCCCAGGAATAGGTTATGCTTGGATGTTTGATTTGGATTATCTAACTAACTCCATGGATAATTATGTTGTGCAACAAGATTGTCAAACTAACAGTGCAGATAAAGAGACAAGTACAACAAGCATAGGTACTCATATGGAGAGTCCTTCTTCATTAAACACTCAAGATGATGATTTGCTCATATCTATGTACCAAATCTGCCTACTGTCTCACCTGCATTTGTTAAGCCACAAAAGAAGCAACCGGTGATACCAAATGATGATCAACCCTCACATGATGAACTTCAGATGCTTATGGATCAAGAAAAGAATGCTACAGCACATGCTAAGCATTCTAGAGAAGAACCTTTGGAATCACAAAGTTCAGCGGTACATTTGTAAACCAGCGGTACTTCATCAGAAAGTACTGCCGACACAAATTCTCCAAAGACTGTTGATTCACTAGAAGACATTGTTCAAGCTATGTATAATGAAGATGCATATACTAGTCCAAAAGAAGTAATCTTCTCAAATGCTTCCTATGATGAGTAGGGTGCAATGACTGATTTCAATAACTTGGATACTGAAATACCAGTCAGTCCTATTCCCACTCACATAGTCAACAACAATCATCCTATAGGTCAAATCATTGGAGACCTAAAGTCTGTTGCGCAAACCAAGAGACAAGTTAAAGATAGTGCTAAAACTCATGCACTTGTGAGTTATGTTAAGCAACAACAAAGAACAAATCATAAAGATACTTAACATTGTTTGTTTGCCTGTTTCTTATCACAAGTAGAGTCTAAGAATATTTCTCAAGCTCTTGATGAAGAAAGTTGGGTGGATGCCATGCAAGAAGAACTTATGCAATTTGAACTACAAATGGTTTGGATTCTTGTGGATCTCCCATCCAGAAAAAGATTAATTGGTACTAGATGGGTTTTTAGGAACAAAAAGGATGAAAAAGGTGTTGTTGTGAGGAACAAGGCTCGACTTGTTGCTCAAGGCTATAGACAGAAAGAAAGGATAGACTATGATGAGGTTTTTGCACAAGTGGCAAGGATAGAAGCCATTAGGTTATTTTTGGCCTTTGCATCATATATGGGATTTATAGTCTATCAAATAGATGTGAAAAGTTCTTTTCTTTATGCCACTATTTCTGAGGAAGTATATATTTCACAACCTCCAGGTTTTGTAGATCCTAAGTTCCCCAACAGAGTCTACAAAGTTATTAAAGCTCTTTATGGTCTTAATCAAGCTCCAAGGGGTTGGTATGCAACTTTGTCCAATTTTCTTTTGGAACGTGGATATAGGAGAGGGACCATTGATAAGACTCTTTTCATCAAGAAGAATGCTAAGGACATCATCTTAGTCCAAGTATATGTGGATGACATTATTTTTGGTTCAACCAAGAAGTCATGGTGTGAAGAGTTTAAACTTTAATGAAAGAAATATTTCAGATGAGTTCTATGGGAGAACTTAATTTCTTTTTGGGACTTCAGGTCAAACAAAGGAAAGATGGAATATTTATCAGCCAAGATTAGTATGTTGCTGAAATCTTGAAGAAATTTTCAAGTATGGATACAAAGAGTACAAGTACACCTTTTGAAGCCAAGAAGTCTTTGTCAAAAGATGAACATGGTGAAGCAATTAATCTTCATCTATATAGGTCAATGATTGGGTCATTGATGTATCTTATTGCTTCAAGGCCATATATTATGTTTTTTGTGTATGCTTGTTTAAGGTTTCAAGTCAATCCAAAGGTTTCACATATACATACTATGAAAAGGATTTTCAAGTATCTCAAAGGACCGCCTAACTTAGGGTTATTGTATCCTAGAGACTCTACTTTTTATTTGGAAGCTTATTAAGATAGTGATTATGCTGGAGCTAATCATGATAGGAAATCTACAACATGAGGTTGTCAATTCCTTGGCAGAAGACTCATATCATGGCAGTGTAAAAAGCAAACTATTGTTGCTACTTCTACAACTGAAGCTGAATATGTAGTTGTTGCTCATTGCTGTGGACAAGTACTTTGGATTCAAAATCAGTTGTTAGACTATGGTCTCAACTTCATGAATACCAAAATCCACATTGATAATGAAAGTACTATATGCATTGTCAAAATTCTAGTCTTTCACTCCAAAACCAAGCACGTTGAAATAAGACATCACTTTATAAGGGATGCTTATGACAAAAAGCTTATTCAGGTTTTGAAGATCCATACAGATAACAATGTAGCTGATTTATTGACAAAGGCGTTTGAAACTAAGATATTTGAGTTCTTGCCTTCTTGGTAACACATATTGGTATGCTTAACCAATTACTACTGCATATGTTAATGGGAGGTAATAACTATACAATTCTTATGTTATTTACATTGTATAGTGTTTGTATTTGTTTTTGGTGTGATTACAGGTCATTTAATCAAGGTAAAAGAGGTTACAATGATAGTGGATTACATGTAATGGTCTTATTCTTGAGGTACCGTTTGGAAACCAAGTACCGCTAGGCAAAATTAAAGTACCGCTTATGTTTCATGTACCGCTATATAACCGTTGTACCGTTAGAGGGTCTCTTTTGTAAAATTGGCAATTTCTTCGAACTTAGGTTTGCTTCCCATATATAAGCCAACCCCAATTACATAATTGATTCACCTAATCTTTTCTTTTTACACCTCGAGTCTATAACTCTAATCTTTATCTTCGTTCATAAAAAACAACAATGGCTGATATTCAAGTGATCTCAAAACACAATAAGGTTGCTAAGCTCATTTAGAACTTTGATTCTAATGGTTTTCACGAGATTCTTGACTTTCTATTTCGAAGTCGCGTACAATATGCACTTACTGTAAGTCCTACTATATCTATTCTTCTTGTTGAACAATTTTGGAATACTGTTGTTGCTGGTACACAAAATAATCAACCCTGCATTAGAGCTAGGGTTAATGGTAGGAATATCTATGTTACAAAAGTACTGTTAAGAGCATCTTTAAGGCTTAATGATGCTAATGGGACTAGTATGTTGACTAACACGGAAATACCTGATGGCCTTGTAGCCATGGGATATGAGGGTGGTAGGGAGAGTCTTACTTTCTTTAAAGGTTTATTTTTACCACATTATAGATTGCTTTTTCATACCATTATTCACTGCTTAAGCTCTAAAAGCACATCTTTTGATCAAATTCTTGCTACTTTGGCATTAGCTGGTATTTGTTTGGCTAATAACAGAGTTCTTAATTTTTCACATTTGATTTTTGAAGGTATGAATAGAAATTTAGATGCCTCTAAGAAATTTTTGATGTATCCGAGATTCGTTCAGGAACTAATTCAAGACCAAATCCCAAACCTACATACCTTGACAGACACATGGGATGTCCCTACTTTTACTAATAGAACCTTTTCTTTCTTATCCAAGAAAGGTTCTACATTTACAGGGACTGTAACACCACTGTTTCCCCACATGTTAGCAGATGGGGCTAACACAGAGGGTGAGGATCCTAGTTCAGTTAATGAACCTAAGTAAAATCCCTCTCCCCAAAGTCCCCAACCCTCTAGAGAAGATCAATCTTCTTCGTCTCATCATAATGATGATCAACCTATCTCTGGTGAGATGATTCACACACCTGCTGCTAGTGGTTCTCCAAAAGCAAGAGCAATAGAGGTGGTGGATATTGTCAATTTAATTGCTTTATGTACAAGTCTATCTAAACAGGTTTAGGATTTGCAAGAGGCAAAGCTTGTACAAGATAAAAGAATTGCAGACCTAGAAGCTAAGCTTACAAAACTAAGGAACGGAGCTATTTTTGGAAAGTTACTATATATAGGATGTCCACCACCTATCTAAACAGGTTTAGGATTTGCAGAGGGTGAGGATCCTAGTTCAGTTAATGAACCTCAGTAAAATCCCTCTCCCCAAAGTCCCCAACCGTCTGGAGAAGATCAATCTTCTTCGTCTCATCATAATGATGATCAACCTATCTCTGATGAGATGATTCACACACCTGCTGTTAGTGGTTCTCCACAAGCAAGAGCAATAGAGGTGGTGGATATTGTCAATTTAACTGCTTTATGTACAAGTCTATCTAAACAGGTTTAGGATTTGCAAGTGGCAAAGCTTGTACAAGATAAAAGAATTGCAGACCTGGAAGCTAAGCTTACAAAACTAAGGAACGGAGCTATTTTTGGAAAGTTACTATATATAGAAACCCTCTATTTTTAGAAAGTTACGCATTATGATACAACAAGTACTATAACACATAAAACATGAAATACACTAATCAAGAACGCATTAAATATTAAGAAACACATGATTAAACATGAAATAGTAAAACAAGTCAAGAACACGTAAAACATGTTAAGAACACGTCAAGTAAATTAATAATCAGTAAGTATAAGTTAAACAGACAACTCGTTCATATCCCTTTTATTATGTATTTATCGTGAAGTCGGATTAATTCATCCGTTTTTGTTTTCATCCTCATTACTGGACATAAGGTACGAATATTTCGTCCTTCAGTAAGGACATTCTCTTCCTATATTTAAGATTCTCCGTTTGTAGTCATCTGTTTTCCCCAGTAGTTTACATTAAACTTATCAGTAATTAATATGATTAATATCTTATATTGCCTGAGCTATATACATGCATGCCAGTTCCACCTAGTCATGGAGGTACTATAACCATAACACTTGAGGCACTAGTGTTATGACTCTTCCGCGGTGAGAGTGATTGCTCGCAGCGTCCCTTTCAGTTATTTGCCTTTTATATTATTATCATGTGGGGCGAATGGGTGCATCCTAGTACAAGTTAGCAGATTACATGGTAACTGTGGTGTGTGCCTTACATCTGTTACATGGAGTTGATCCCTCCACCCAGACTATTATAATTAGAGGCAACCCCTCCAATTGCATGACGAGGTCACCCCTCTATGTATTCATGCACGTTGATACCTTAATGACCTATATGGGCTCTTAGGTATTTAAAATACAGTTTTTATGAAATAAACATAAGTCTTTTCAGAATATAAACCAGTTTATAAAACAACACCAAGTTTTCCAGGACTTACACTTATTCCACTGATTTGTTATGTTTTACTTATTTTTAAAATAGCAGGTTTTCATATATATATACAAAGGTCTTAGGAAAAAAAGTCATCAATAACAAGATGAACATGTGCTACAAATCAAGGACTGGAAGCTCATGGAATAACCAGGTTAGATAGAACATTTTGGATGTTCAGGTTATTGATAGACAAGATATTCAAGATCTTCACAGGTTTGTCTAAGGGGAAAGTAAAGGAAAAAAAGGTGTCTCACTATTGCTTCATGAATTCAAGTTTATGTATAAGCCACACAATATTGATCAACAAATATTGAAAGACCTAGAGAATCAGGTTCCTACTTACTAGAGATATTATAGATCATGTGGTAAACATGCATTGGATGTAGATGATGTTACCTACTATATGCTACAAGAAAAGAGATATCCTTTTGGAAGGAGCTTGCTAAAAGAATGTTGGATATGCAACTAGAACCTTCTGAGGAATCTAATGGTGCTTTAGAGTTGATCAGAATGACCAAACAACAACTGAAGGATTTGGAGAGAGAAGAGGAAGCTGAAAAGGAGCCTTAAATGTTTGACTTTCAGTCACACTTCATAAATGGTTCTTAGTTCACCATGTCTAACAAACATAAGAACTGGCTAGTCCATAAGCAAACGGTTTATGGTAAAGACTTCTCAAATTCATTGATAGCTGGTAGTTTGCTAAAAAATACATGGTCATTAACTCACCATGCTTAGAAGTGAAAAGTTAGCTAGTCCTAGGGCAAACGGTTCTAGGTAAAGACTCTATCAAATTTGTTGAATGGTTGACAGTTCATGAAAAATTGTAGGGTTATTAGTACACCTTATTCTTGATGAATAAAGTATTGAATATTCCAGAGTGTACGGCTAACTGGTAAAGAATAAATCAAATCCATTGATAGCTGATGAATACAGATTGGTTTGTTGTTAACTGTTTTTATTTCATGTGAGAAGACACAAGCATGACTGTTGTTTTTTAAACATTGATGACATGTTCAAGGAGATTCATGCTTATTAAGGAGTTCATGCAGAAGAGTTTTGTCATCATCAAAAAGAGTAAAAGCTTAAAGATGACAAAGACTAATATTTGAAGACAACATAGTTGCTTCAAAGAATGTTCAAATACATAGAAGATCATATTTTGAAGACAAAATGAAGACTTAAAGTTCATTATATCAGAAGAAGATCTGCAAAGAAGTGTTTGGATACATTCAGTTGGTACACAAAAACAAGATTACCAAGTTCAATCCAAGTTTGAAGTGAAATTTGAAGACATGTATTCTTGTACATTTAACACTCAGAAAAACAAGAAGACTACAAGTTATCATTCTTGTTTAGGGGAGGATTGTTGGGAATTATTGTAAGATACCAAGTACCGTTAGTACAAGTGCAAGTACTGTTAGTGTTAGTAAGTACTATTAGTGTTAACGCGGTACATGCTAAGTACCGTTAGTGTTAATGTAAGTACTGCTAAGTAGGATAAGGACGAGTATATCTTTAGTAAAGTTATGTTTATAGTATATAGAATATCGTGTGGGATATACTTATCATAATAGAATATTAAGAATATATCATATGTGATATGTTTATCATAATAGATTATTCTAGGGTTTCTTGTACTATAAAAGGAACATAGGTACGATGAGTTTACAAGTACTTTTGCCACAGTCGATTAATAGAAGATCGAATAGTTAGAGTATTATGTTGTTCTTTTTTTCTTTTATAAGTTAGATTCCGCATAAGTTATTGGAGTTTAGTAATATTCTCTCAAGTGCTCTAGTTGATTACAAGCTATTGTGTAATCCTTAACAGGATATAGATATATTCAAAGGGATCAACAATATTCTCTGTTGGTTTTGGGTATGCACCAATTTTGGTAAAGAAGGGGAAACATATTTAGCAGGGGCTTTATTTCTTAAAGCAGGGGAAATGTATTTAGCAGGGGTAAAAGGTTTTGCCCTTGAATTTAAGAGAATAGACTTTGGTTGCGATTCCTTTAAAGGATTTACAGCCACAACCCCAAAACTTGTTGTACAATTTTGGTACATGTGTACAAAGCTACCACCAGTGAAACATGGCTTGGTATTTTTCACAAAGTCCTATCCTACTTGTAAAGATTTTTTATCATTTAAATTTAGATGATTACCTCTAGGTGTATTAGATCTATACATCTCAACATACTTAACTGTGTTTCTAACAGATTTTGGACTATTAGATTCAGAACATGATTTACTACAATTTCTAGATTTATTTTCTGAGCTAGTGTCACTACCAAATAGTCCTTCTCTAGAGAAAAGAACAGGGTTTTCTAATTTCCACTATGTTAGTGCTTCATGTTCTCTCTTAAAATCTCTAATTCTCTAGTTTGAGCTACATCATCTTGTTGTTTATGATCCTTAAGTATATAGTCATCTAGATTTGAAGATACTTCCTCTTGTTTAGCAAAAGCATGGGATTCCAGTCCATGAAAGATCTTTGATCTTGCTTGCCCCATGAATGTTAGCAAGTGGAGGTGGAAATTCAGCCTTTTGATTTTTAATACCTAAACCAGTTTTATCTTTAGGAGATTGACCCATTTCAGCAGCATTAGTCAGATTTTCAGTTGATTTATCAAACTTTTTTAATGTTAAATCTACTTTTTCTTTGTTTGCTCTAAAGGTTTCTACTTCACTGGTCAGCTCCTTAACAGTGGCATCTTTTTCTCTAGCTTCTCTTTCAAGGATGGCAATGTGATATCTATACTTACTTTCTCTTTGTTGATATTCTCTTATTCTAGAATCTGCATGTTCTAAGGCAGGTTTTGTAAAACCCGCTTTAAATTACCATAGCAGGTTTTCATATATATATATACAAAGGTCTTAGGAAAAAAAGTCATCAATAACAAGATGAACATGTGCTACAAATCAAGGACTGGAAGCTCATGGAATAACCAGGTTAGATAGAACATTTTGGATGTTCAGGTTATTGATAGACAAGATATTCAAGATCTTCACAGGTTTGTCTAAGGGGAAAGTAAAGGAAAAAAAGGTGTCTCACTATTGTTTCATGAATTCAAGTTTATGTATAAGCCACATAATATTGATCAACAAATATTGAAAGACCTAGAGAATCAGGTTCCTACTTACTAGAGATATTATAGATCATGTGGTAAACATGCATTGGATGTAGATGATGTTACCTACTATATGCTACAAGAAAAGAGATATCCTTTTGGAAGGAGCTTGCTAGAAAGAATGTTGGATATGCAACTAGAACCTTCTGAGGAATCTAATGGTGCTTTAGAGTTGATCAGAATGACCAAACAACAACTGAAGGATTTGGAGAGAGAAGAGGAAGCTGAAAAGGAGCCTTAAATGTTTGACTTTCAGTCACACTTCACAAATGGTTCTTAGTTCACCATGTCTAACAAACATAAGAACTGGCTAGTCCATAAGCAAACGGTTTATGGTAAAGACTTCTCAAATTCATTGATAGCTGGTAGTTTGCTAAAAAATACATGGTCATTAACTCACCATGCTTAGAAGTGAAAAGTTAGCTAGTCCTAGGGCAAACGGTTCTAGGTAAAGACTCTATCAAATTTGTTGAATGGTTGACAGTTCATGAAAAATTGTAGGGTTATTAGTACACCTTATTCTTGATGAATAAAGTATTGAATATTCCAGAGTGTACGGCTAACTGGTAAAGAATAAATCAAATCCGTTGATAGCTGATGAATACAGATTGGTTTGTTGTTAACTGTTTTTATTTCATGTGAGAAGACACAAGCATGACTGTTGTTTTTTAAACATTGATGACATGTTCAAGGAGATTCATGCTTATTAAGGAGTTCATGCAGAAGAGTTTTGTCATCATCAAAAAGAGTAAAAGCTTAAAGATGACAAAGACTAATATTTGAAGACAACATAGCTGCTTCAAAGAATGTTCAAATACATAGAAGATCATATTTTGAAGACAAAATGAAGACTTAAAGTTCATTATATCAGAAGAAGATCTGCAAAGAAGTGTTTGGATACATTCAGTTGGTACACAAAAACAAGATTACCAAGTTCAATCCAAGTTTGAAGTGAAATTTGAAGACATGTATTCTTGTACATTTAACACACAGAAAAACAAGAAGACTACAAGTTATCATTCTTGTTTAGGGGAGGATTGTTGGGAATTATTGTAAGATACCAAGTACCGTTAGTACAAGTGCAAGTACTGTTAGTGTTAGTAAGTACTATTAGTGTTAACGCGGTACATGCTAAGTACCGTTAGTGTTTATGTAAGTACTGCTAAGTAGGATAAGGACGAGTATATCTTTAGTAAAGTTATGTTTATAGTATATAGAATATCGTGTGGGATATACTTATCATAATAGAATATTAAGAATATATCATATGTGATATGTTTATCATAATAGATTATTCTAGGGTTTCTTGTACTATAAAAGGAACATAGGTATGATGAGTTTACAAGTACTTTTGCCACAGTCGATTAATAGAAGATCGAATAGTTAGAGTATTATGTTGTTCTTTTTTTCTTTTATAAGTTAGATTCCGCATAAGTTATTAGAGTTTAGTAATATTCTCTCAAGTGCTCTAGTTGATTACAAGCTATTGTGTAATCCTTAACAGGATATAGATATATTCAAAGGGATCAACAATATTCTCTGTTGGTTTTGGGTATGCACCAATTTTGGTAAAGAAGGGGAAACATATTTAGCAGGGGCTTTATTTCTTAAAGCAGGGGAAATGTATTTAGCAGGGGTAAAAGGTTTTGCTCTTGAATTTAAGAGAATAGAATTTGGTTGCGATTCCTTTAAAGGATTTACAGCCACAACCCCAAAACTTGTTGTACAATTTTGGTACATGTGTACAAAGCTACCACCAGTGAAACATGGCTTGGTATTTTTCACAAAGTCCTATCCTACTTGTAAAGATTTTTTATCATTCAAATTTAGATGATTACCTCTAGGTGTATTAGATCTATACATCTCAACATACTTAACTGTGTTTCTAACAGATTTTGGACTATTAGATTCAGAACTTGATTTACTACAATTTCTAGATTTATTTTCTGAGCTAGTGTCACTACCAAATAGTCCTTCTCTAGAGAAAAGAATATGGTTTTCTAATTTCCACTATGTTAGTGCTTCATGTTCTCTCTTAAAATCTCTAATTTCTCTAGTTTGAGCTACATCATCTTGTTGTTTATGATCCTTAGGTATATAGTCATCTAGATTTGAAGATAATTCCTCTTGTTTAGCAAAAGCATGGGATTCCAGTCCATGAAAGATCTTTGATCTTGCTTGCCCCATGAATGTTAGCAAGTGGAGGTGCAAATTCAGCCTTTTGATTTTTAATACCTAAACCAGTTTTATCTTTAGGAGATTGACCCATTTCAGCAGCATTAGTCAGATTTTCAGTTGATTTATCAAACTTTTTTAATGTTAAATCAACTTTTTCTTTGTTTGCTCTAAAGGTTTCTACTTCACTGGTCAGCTCCTTAACAGTGGCATCTTTTTCTCTAGCTTCTCTTTCAAGGATGGCAATGTGATATCTATACTTACTTTCTCTTTGTTGATATTCTCTTATTCTAGAATCTGCGTGTTCTAAGGCAGGTTTTGTAAAACCCGCTTTAAATTACCATAGCAGGTTTTCATATATATATACAAAGGTCTTAGGAAAAAAAGTCATCAATAACAAGATGAACATGTGCTACAAATCAAGGACTGGAAGCTCATGGAATAACCAGGTTAGATAGAACATTTTGGATGTTCAGGTTATTGATAGACAAGATATTCAAGATCTTCACAGGTTTGTCTAAGGGGAAAGTAAAGGAAAAAAAGGTGTCTCACTATTGCTTCATGAATTCAAGTTTATGTATAAGCCACACAATATTGATCAACAAATATTGAAAGACCTAGAGAATCAGGTTCCTACTTACTAGAGATATTATAGATCATGTGGTAAACATGCATTGGATGTAGATGATGTTACCTACTATATGCTACAAGAAAAGAGATATCCTTTTGGAAGGAGCTTGCTAGAAAGAATGTTGGATATGCAACTAGAACCTTCTGAGGAATCTAATGGTGCTTTAGAGTTGATCAGAATGACCAAACAACAACTGAAGGATTTGGAGAGAGAAGAGGAAGCTGAAAAGGAGCCTTAAATGTTTGACTTTCAGTCACACTTCACAAATGGTTCTTAGTTCACCATGTCTAACAAACATAAGAACTGGCTAGTCCATAAGCAAACGGTTTATGGTAAAGACTTCTCAAATTCATTGATAGCTGGTAGTTTGCTAAAAAATACATGGTCATTAACTCACCATGCTTAGAAGTGAAAAGTTAGCTAGTCCTAGGGCAAACGGTTCTAGGTAAAGACTCTATCAAATTTGTTGAATGGTTGACAGTTCATGAAAAATTGTAGGGTTATTAGTACACCTTATTCTTGATGAATAAAGTATTGAATATTCCAGAGTGTACGGCTAACTGGTAAAGAATAAATCAAATCCGTTGATAGCTGATGAATACAGATTGGTTTGTTGTTAACTGTTTTTATTTCATGTGAGAAGACACAAGCATGACTGTTGTTTTTTAAACATTGATGACATGTTCAAGGAGATTCATGCTTATTAAGGAGTTCATGCATAAGAGTTTTGTCATCATCAAAAAGAGTAAAAGCTTAAAGATGACAAAGACTAATATTTGAAGACAACATAGTTGCTTCAAAGAATGTTCAAATACATAGAAGATCATATTTTGAAGACAAAATGAAGACTTAAGGTTCATTATATCAGAAGAAGATCTGCAAAGAAGTGTTTGGATACATTCAGTTGGTACACAAAAACAAGATTACCAAGTTCAATCCAAGTTTGAAGTGAAATTTGAAGACATGTATTCTTGTACATTTAACACACAAAAAAACAAGAAGACTACAAGTTATCATTCTTGTTTAGGGGAGGATTGTTGGGAATTATTGTAAGATACCAAGTACCGTTAGTACAAGTGCAAGTATTGTTAGTGTTAGTAAGTACTATTAGTGTTAACGCGGTACATGCTAAATACCGTTAGTGTTAATGTAAGTACTGCTAAGTAGGATAAGGACGAGTATATCTTTAGTAAAGTTATGTTTATAGTATATAGAATATCGTGTGGGATATACTTATCATAATAGAATATTAAGAATATATCATATGTGATATGTTTATCATAATAGATTATTCTAGGGTTTCTTGTACTATAAAAGGAACATAGGTACGATGAGTTTACAAGTACTTTTGCCACAGTCGATTAATAGAAGATCGAATAGTTAGAGTATTATGTTGTTCTTTTTTTCTTTTATAAGTTAGATTCCGCATAAGTTATTAGAGTTTAGTAATATTCTCTCAAGTGCTCTAGTTGATTACAAGCTATTGTGTAATCCTTAACAGGATATAGATATATTCAAAGGGATCAACAATATTCTCTGTTGGTTTTGGGTATGCACCAATTTTGGTAAAGAAGGGGAAACATATTTAGCAGGGGCTTTATTTCTTAAAGCAGGGGAAATGTATTTAGCAGGGGTAAAAGGTTTTGCCCTTGAATTTAAGAGAATAGACTTTGGTTGCGATTCCTTTAAAAGATTTACAGCCACAACCCTAAAACTTGTTGTACAATTTTGGTACATGTGTACAAAGCTACCACAAGTGAAACATGGCTTGGTATTTTTCACAAAGTCCTATCCTACTTGTAAAGATTTTTTATCATTCAAATTTAGATGATTACCTCTAGGTGTATTAGATCTATACATCTCAACATACTTAACTGTGTTTCTAACAGATTTTGGACTATTAGATTCAGAACTTGATTTACTACAATTTCTAGATTTATTTTCTGAGCTAGTGTCACTACCAAATAGTCCTTCTCTAGAGAAAAGAACAGGGTTTTCTAATTTCCACTATGTTAGTGCTTCATGTTCTCTCTTAAAATCTCTAATTTCTCTAGTTTGAGCTACATCATCTTGTTGTTTATGATCCTTAGGTATATAGTCATCTAGACTTGAAGATACTTCCTCTTGTTTAGCAAAAGCATGGGATTCCAGTCCATGAAAGATCTTTGATCTTGCTTGCCCCATGAATGTTAGCAAGTGGAGGTGGAAATTCAGCCTTTTGATTTTTAATACCTAAACCAGTTTTATCTTTAGGAGATTGACCCATTTCAGCAGCATTAGTCAGATTTTCAGTTGATTTATCAAACTTTTTTAATGTTAAATCTACTTTTTCTTTGTTTGCTCTAAAGGTTTCTACTTCACTGGTCAGCTCCTTAACAGTGGCATCTTTTTCTCTAGCTTCTCTTTCAAGGATGGCAATGTGATATCTATACTTACTTTCTGTTTGTTGATATTCTCTTATTCTAGACTCTGCGTGTTCTAAGGCAGGTTTTGTAAAACCCGCTTTAAATTACCTTAGAACATTAAATGCATGAAAACAAGGACAAATTAAAACTTTATAATTAATTAATATGCAACACGTATCATGAACATTTAATGTAATTATTATGTATATTAATTAATTACGACAAGTATTACGTATATTGATATTATTATTAATACACGATAAGTATTTACGTATAATACTTAAAAACATAACAAGAATAAAACACGACATTAAAACACGAACACACGTGATAAATAATTAAGCACGAAAAACAAAACAAAAACATATAAAGGGGTGTTATGTTGGAAGGCTAAAAGAGAAAGGAAAGGGGTTTTTGGCCCGGCCCATTAACTAACCCTAGTTGATTAACAAAAATCTTCAGGGAATTATCATAATACACTTTAGAGGAAAATAATTAAAACCCTAAAATCCTTTTGTCTCTCTCTCTCTTGGTCGCGGCACCTCAAGAACACAAGGAGGGGATTTTGTTGATTTGATCTTAATTATATTACGGGTATATGTTCGTGTTCTAAACCCTTAATCTATTCACGCATACACCATCTCCTAATCTTTAATCTTTTTAATTATTTTTCTATGTTCTTGAATCATTAAAAACAAGTAAGAAAACATGTAATTAAAAATGATTAAAAATGGGATCGGGATTTTTGTTGATTTGTTTCGGGTGTCACACAAACCGAGACCTAAAAGGTCTCGGTGGTGGGTCTTGAACAAGCAGCCGCACCCCATAAGGGGTCGGCACCTGTTTTGTGTGGCCAGCCGCAAGCACCAACACCCCTTTAGGGGCTGTTGGTTGAATAGCAGTGGAAACCGAGAGTCATGTGACTCTCGGTGGGTAGTTTTTACGCAGCTGGAGGTGTTTTTTGCCAGCGGTGGCACCGGCATTGCAGCCGGTGGCTGCTGGTGGTCGGGGCAGCAAGCCACAGCCGTCTGGCTGTGGTGTTGTTGTGTTGTTCGAGGCAATCCGAGACCTCCAAGGTCTCGGTGGTCGTTGTTTTGTGCTCGGGTAGAACCAACACACCAAGGGGTGTGTTTGAGTAAACTTTTGCTAAAATACTTTATGTTAAATTATTAATTAAATAACACATGGTTTAATTTAATTAATTAAATAACAAGACTTAGGATATAATTATATAATATAATTATCATGATATAAATTACATGGCCATTTTATATTAAATAAACTATAGGTTATAATAATTATTAAAAATAATTATTCATGGTATAAGTGCATGTACATTTAATTAATTTATTTAAGAACTTATCTTAATAAATTAATTAATTTAATTATACAATAATCATTTAAGGTGAAGTTTAATTAATATAATCATGTAATATTATTAATTAAAAATTACTTATAATATCATGTATCATATTATTAATTACTAATCATCTGTTAAGACTAAAGTATTATTATTAATAAACTTTACTATATTATATTGAATAATCATGACTTATAATATATGTTTATTAAACTATAGCTTATATCATTTACTTATGTAATAAGCTTATTACTATTTATGTAAACATGCTAAATAAGGAAAAATATTAAATATGGAAACCTGCTATTTATAGAAACATGCTAAATATGGAAACATCCTATTTATGGAAACATACTAAATATGGAAACTTTCTATTTATGGAAACTTACTAATTATGGAAACTTTCTATTTTTGGAAATTTACTATTTATGTAAACTTGCTATTTTTGGAAAGTTACTATATATGAAAACCCGCTATTTTTGGAAAGTTACTATATATAGAAACCTGCTATTTTTAGAAAGTTACGCATTATGATACAACAAGTACTATAACACATAAAACATGAAATACACTAATCAAGAACACATTAAATACTAAGAAACACATGATTAAACATGAAATAGTAAAACAAGTCAAGAACAACTAAAACAAGTTAAGAACACGTCAAGTAAATTAATAATCAGAAAGTATAAGTTAAATAGACAACTCGTTCATGTCCCTTTTATTATGTATTTATCGTGAAGTCGGAGTAATTCATCCGTTTTCGTTTTCATCCTCATTACTGGACATAAGGTACGAATATTTCGTCCTTCAGTAAGGACATTCTCTTCCTATATTTAGTATTCTTCGTTTGCAGTCATCTGTTTTTCCCATTAGTTTACATTAAACTTATCAGTAATTATTATGATTAATATCTTAGATTGCCTGAGCTATATACATGCATGCCAGTTCCACCTAGTTATGGAGGTACCATAACCATAACACTTGAGGCACTGGTGTTATGACTCTTCCACGGTGAGAGTGATTGCTCGCGGCGTCCCTTTCAGTTATTTGGCCTTTTATATTATTATCATGTGGGGAGAATTGGTGCATCCTAGTACAAGTTAGCAGATTAAATGGTAATTGTGGTGTGTGCCTTACATCTGTTACATGGAGTTGATCCCTCCACCCAAACTATTATAATTAGAGTCAACCCCTCTAATTGCATGACGAGGTCACCCCTCTATGTATTCATGCACGTTGATACCTTCATGACCTATATGGGCTCTTGGGTATTTAAAAAACAGTTTTTTTGAAATAAACATAAGTCTTTTCAGAATATAAACCAGATTATAAAACAACACTAGGTTTTCCAGGACTTACACTTATTCCGCTGTTTTGTTATGTTTTACTTATGTTTACTGCTTTTCATATCATTTTCATATATATGCACACTGAACATATTGCTCAGCCATATTTTCTTTCCATGTCCCATACGGCAGGTACTAAAGGGCAAAGCTTGGACATCAGGAGTACGTGCATTTGGATGGAGGCCCCCTTGTCTTCATTTCTTTTAATGCATTTATATACTTCTACTTTGCTAGACATTATTTAGTTCTTATTCTACATTTCTTTACTTATGCATTTGTGTGGGAGCTTATGTTTGGAACCGATGTTTGTTTCTGGTTTCCTTTATGGTAATTAATGTTTTAGACATTTACCTTGCATGCTTTGATGACACGTCATATTTATTAAGTAACGGTCCATTTATCCAAGTGGGGTGTTACAGGTTTATTGTTGTCTATATCATTTTCAGTATTAATGCAATCAACTTTTAGCTTTCTTATTTGGGTATTTAATGACTCTGTGTTTTTCCTACAACTTTTAGTACAATAAGAGTCATCATATAACTCATTGTCAGAATTGGAAGAAGACATTTCCATCAAGGCAAACTCTCTTGGGCTATCCTCCTCAGCTGCTGATGAATGCTCCTCTTCTTCAACCACCAAAGCTTGATTATGTTCCACCTTATCAGTCATGGAGCTCCAATCCCAGCTTACTCAATCAATTCCATGCATAGATACCATAGCTTTAGAATTTGACTCCTCAACCCTGGTATCCTTTCTGTAGTGGTTGCCCTTCTATTCCTTCTTTGGAGATCTACATTCTCTAGCAAAATGGCCATTCATGCCACAATTATAACACTCAACCTTGGATTTATCAAAACCTGCAACATCAGACGGATTAATAGAAATCTTTTTCCCATACTTCTTGTAAAACATGTTGTCTCTCTTGCTAAGCAGAGCCATATTCCACTTGATATCCATTTCCTCCCAACTCTCTTTGCTAAATTAGATTAGGTCATCATACACTACAGTAGAACCATTTGGTTCTTGTGAGGCAATGTATACACATGCAGTGTCAAGGATAAATGTTGTAGCTCTCTCCTTTGCCAGAGTGATTTGAACTAGGAATGGATGTAGAGCCTTGATGATAAGATGCAGGGGGAACATCCATGCCACTTATTGTATTGTTGATCCCACTGCTAGAGATAACTACCATGTTTGCAGGGGGACTAGTTAGTCAACTTGGATTTGTAGGGATTGTTCACATGGTTTTCATCTGAAGAACAATAGGCTCAAATACCTCAAGTTGTTATAGATGTCATCAATGTTATTATCATCAATGTCATATCTGTTCTACCAAGTAGATTTATAGACAACCCATTCTTGTTAAAGACTATTCAAAAACTTGGCATTCACCTGCCTCTCTTGTGACCTTAATATCAAAGAATTTAAGCTGAGTTACTAGTTTTTAAAGTCTATTGTATATAGAGCTACTGGTTTCATCAGTGTTAGCTTTAAATGATGAGAATTGATCTATCATTTGATTTTTTTTCTTCTTCTTCTTAGTAGCTTCATTTCCTCTAAAAGTAGCACCTATGGCCTCTCAGAGCTCCTTAGCCGTCTTATGCTTTCTAAATTTCAACTGATGACGATATGGTAAGGCCAACAGCAAAGAACTGTGAGCACCATATTTTGAACCTTCAGGAATATCAGTTCCTTTACTTTAAGGGTCAGTTTCCACTAGTACTGTCTTTGTAAACTGATCAACAAACTCTATGACTTCCCATAGAGCATAGTGTTCCATCTTCAAAGTTTGTTGTATTCTGAATTCCTACATCCCAAAGTTGTTAGGATCTACAATAGGAAGTTTAAGTGAATTGTTATTTGTGGATGATGTGTCTGAAGTTATGATTGGTTTTGTTGTGAAAGAAGTTTGTTCTTGATTTGATCAAAGTTTCTCAACAAGCTCTGATACCACTTGTTGATACCAAACTTAGATCTTAAACCTTAGCTTGTATAAGGGTTGTAATAGCAAGGAAGAATCCAAACTACCACTAAGAAACTTTGTAACACACAACTAAATAAATACACTGAATATATTGTTTGGTACAAGAACGAGATGTTTAAACAAATTATAAGCTTTAATATATTGAATCACAATATACGAACACTCTTAATAGTGTTAAGGTTTACAACCTTAAAGTAATGTAAAAGCAGATATAATAAACATGAAACCTAAGGAATCCTTTTATACACACAAGGACCCTTGTACAAGATAACTATAAGCTAAACATGGAAGATATACTAAAAGTAAACTGAATCTCGTACAAATCTCTTCCAAAGTTATCTTCTAAGCAGTGGCTTTATCTTCAAGCAGGGGGAATAGATCTCACTGTCTTCACTAGACACAACAGTGGGATTTATCACTAGCAGGGGAACTTGTACGAATCAGCAGGGGGAAGTCCAAACCATTTATTCCCAACAAACACGTACTTAGCCCTTGGCCTTTCCGCTCCTTAAGATGCATAGATTAATGATGATAAGTCATGGATCTCGGTTGAGAAGAACACGAGATGTCAAGATCATAGATCTTGGACAGATGACAAGTACAAAGGAACTAGTCTAGATAGAGATGACACAATGACTTGATGTATGTCTTGTGATTGAATTTAGTGATCTTGTTTAAACCTTTAAGTGATCTTCGTATCTAAAAAGAGAAACATTAAATAAGAAGAAGAAAAATTATAGATTTAAGATCTACATGTCAGAGAGAAGAAAGATCTGATAGAGGATCAGATATAGAGAGAAGAATATGATGGAAAGGTGTGAGAAATGTGTGAGCACGCGGTCTTTATTTATAGCCAAAGTCCAGATACCCACGGACCCCGACGGACCCTTTACCAAGGGGTCCAACGGGTTCCACCAGTCTGACAGAAAATCATCAATTAATTTTATAAATCTTTGGTTACGTCAACTCCTAAAACCATATTAATGATCAGATTTTCTTGAAGGATTTGTCTAGGTTTTGCAAGGCATGTTACTTAATGATGTACAAACTATTTTTCTTTATTTTTATAAAGATATAAACGTGTAAGTATACCCAAAATATGATTACGAGTAACTTGTACGTTTTATGTTATATATTACAAGTTACATGTTTGTCATCAACAAAACCAACAAGGATGTATAGATTAAATATCGTAGTATTTGCACTAAACATAACCATGTATTATATATGATAGCCATGTATCATATATGATAGCCATGCATCATATATGATAGCCATGTATCATATATGATGTTTATATGATACCTATTTAGCTATGTGTTATCATATATGATACTTGTTTCTTTTTATCATGTGTATATATATGTTTATCAAGTATGATGATTGTTCTTTGTTGTTTTATATATTTTTTGTAGACTTAAATGCTTTGCGGACTCCTGAGTCGTATATCACTCATTCCAATTTTTATACTTCTGGTGGTACCGTTTACTACATGATGAAAGTGCCTGCCGATGCTTTTCTTGTTAAAGGGAACGAGTACGATTCAATTGAGCATTGTATTGCTGCTTACAGGAAGTATGCCGCAAAAGATGGATTTGTTGTTAGGAAATCGTGTTAGAAAATATTGAGGAGCAGGCTTGTGAAACAAAAGTATTATGTTTGCAATAGGAAGGGTTCCCCCAAGTATATACATGTAGACACGATAGATTTTGAGAATGGCTACAACCAAAAGAGGCATTCAAACCTGCATATCACCGGGTGTAAAGCTCGTGTTGTTTTTAACTTGATCCCTGGTTCCACGAAGTTCAAGTTGAGTGTGTTTGATACTATCCACAATCACGAGCTTGAACGCGAGGAGTATAAGCGCTTGTCCAAGAATCAGAGGCAATTAACATATGCGAAGCAAGTGTTCATTATCAAGGCTGCGAGTGTGAATATCGGTGCTACATCACCTTCTGACCGGGATCAAGGATTCTTATCTGCTTGTTCACGGTACTACCGTTGACTTTAAGAACTTCTTCTATAGCGTGAACTATCACATCGGTGACTATAACACGGGGATGTTGATAAACAAGATGGAGAAGGGGAAGGAGTATGTGCCTGACTTTTCTTTTAGTTATTTGGTTAACAAGGTTGAGCTTGTTGCCATATTCTGGGTTGATGAAGTGTGCAAGTATAACTACAAGGATTTTTGTGATATTGTCTCGTTTGATGCTACGTTTAAGACAAACAAGTATAAAATTGTTTTTGTTCCTTTTACGGTGATAGACAACCATAGGAAGTGTGTTATAGTTGCTGCTGGGTTGCTCAAGTACGAAACCAGGAATCCTATGTTTTGTTACTTAAAGCCTTTGGTAAAGCCCCTAGTATAGTAGTAACTGACCAAGATAAGGCGATGAGGAATGCCATTGAAGCTGAGTTTATTGGTGCAATACATAGGCTATGCATGTGGCATATCACGCAAAAGCTTCCAACAAAGGTATTTTGTAATCTTTTTTTTTGTTAAAGTAGTTTCATATTTGATAAAGTAACATCATAGTATATAACTAGTATCATATATGATATGAAACTAGTATCATATATGATATGAGAATAGTATTTGATTTAACATATTCTTTTTTAGGTTTGTGGTTATGTTATCATACTTGATAGTTTTGATTCATATTACCTTTTTGTCCCTCTTTTTGGTAGATATATGAGAAAATATACGACGATATGAATTTTAAAGGGAAATTGAATAAGATTGTGTGGAACATGTACATTGGTCCCGAGGAGTTTGTTCCAGATGGGGTGATCTGATGGTAGAGTTTGGTTTGCAGAACCATAAGTGGTCGACCAAGATGTATGATCTTCGTTCAACTTGGATCCGTGCTTATTTTTTGGACTCCCCATTTTGTGAACTGATGAGGACTACGTCTAGATCACAGAGAGATAATTCTTTCTTCTCCCACTTTACCAATTCTAGCTCGATGCTTATGAAATTTATGAATTGATTTGAGACGGCGATGGAGAAGCAAAGGCGTGTTCAAGAGAGAATGGATCATAAGACAATGGTGCCTGTTTCGAAGCTCAGGACTCTACTTAAGATTGAGCGTCATGCTTCAATGGTTTATACTCGTACGTTGTTTGAGTTGGTTCAGAAAGAGATTTTTGTTGGATTGTGGCATTGCCAGATAGATGTTAAGGGTGTGGTCGTGGGATTTGAGGTTTCTGTTATTAGAGTGAGGAATTTTGTTTACTATAAAGATCCTGGTAAGAAGAACAAGATGAAGATGAAGGATAAGGTTATTGATAAGGTTAAAGTTGGTAAATATTATGAGAATGTGAAAGAAAAGAAAAAGAATTACCAAGATGATGAGATACACTTGTTTTACAAAGAAGATGGTTGTACAAGGTATGTGAGTTTTAGAACTTACCCATCGCAAATTTCAAGGGTTATTGCATTTTGTTGTCACAATAAACTTGTACATTTTGATTTAGGAGTAGTGTAAATTGTCATATTGGTGATTTTTCTTAGTAGTTTAGATTAAAAGTATAAGTGCATTTGAAAAGAAAGCGTATAGACGAAAACCGACTACCTTATTGTATTGGTGTCAACCCTAAATATATTCTCCCAACTTTTTTGTCAGCCAAAGATTCCCATCTTGATTTGACCCTTCACTCAAATTTTACTACAAATTTTTTCATTTATATAATCTTCTAGTAATCATTTAATTTCTCTTGTAGCTGGCCTCATTTTATAAGTGGCAACTCAATACAAATAACATAAACTACTTAAGAATTGAAGAAATCAAAAGTACAAAAACGTAGTTCCATTGATTGAGCTTTGAATTTTAATCACTTGATCTTGAGACTCAACATTATTAAGAGATAATAAATTTTAAATTCGTTTGTGGATTTAGGGCATTAGGGTTTCACTATTATAAATAATGGTAAGTGAAACCCTATGTCTTAAACTCACAGACGGATTTAGACTTTATTATCTCTTAATAAACATGTCACATGAAATCCAGTTTGAACTTGAGCATTTCAATTATGAGCCTAGTTACTTAGGGAGTATTTCAATGTACGACCACACTGACTTGATTATTATTATTTATTTTCTTTATTTTTATTTTATTTTATTTTATTTTATTTTAATTTTTTTTTAATGAATCATATATACTGTTTTTATCTAAAAGTTTAATTACATAATTGTAAACGGCAAGCGAGCAATAAGCTGCGCTGCAAGCCCTTTTTAAATTGCAAAGCTAATTCTAGTAAAAATCACATTTGTGGATTTAGGTGTCATAACGTTGCTATTCATAACGCGCTGAACTCTATTCAGAAACTCCACCGCTTCAGGTGCAAGAAAACCGAAGGTATCAAATGCAAAAGGAATAAACACGTGTTGATTTTCAATGCATGCTTTTTCGTGTTTTGTCACTTTGCATGAGGCGGCTTTCAAAACAGCCTGACCCGCTGTAAAACCCCGGCTACTCATCCCCACAAGAGGAGAAACCCCAGTCAAATCCACACATGCATGTTTTTCTCTAACCCATCCAAAAACCAGAATGTCCGCCGGTCTGAGTGTGGATCTTCCATCTACCGGGTCAGTCAAGAAGTTCACAGGTGCTTCTTTCTTGGCGGAGATACCAGCACGTCTACATATGTCAAAAAGAACGTCTCTAACCATATCGTGTCGATACTTGAAGCCCGGGAGCTCTTTACAATGAACCGCATGTTCCCCAAAAGAATCCAAACATGTCTTGCGACAAACAGGACACATTGTATCAACCGGAAATAATGGGATCATGAGGCGATACATGAGCACGTTTCCACTTAGATGGATTCTTACATGGTTTTCATTGGAAGTTCTTTTAGCTTAATTATCCCCAACCGTCTATGTAAAAATTTTGTGTTGCCGTAATCAAATACTCAAATGGGCAGTTCCCTAGCATACTCGTGGTACATTTTTGTTAGCGTGAACACTCAGTTCACCATGTCAAGCAAGACTTTCACAAAAATTAGTATGAGTTCGATCTTACTTCCGATTAAAGGTAACTATAGCAAAACATCAAGTTGGAGTTCTATAAAAATCAGCTGGCGCGCATAAATACACAAGGTTATGTTTAATAAAAATAGTTAGTTGTAAGCTGTTAGCTGTAAGCTGTTAGTTGTAAGCTATTAACTGTAAGCTGTAAGTTGTTAATCATAAACCTATTCATATTAGCTATAAGTTGAATTATTTTTCAATAAAAGTGTTTGATAAATTACTTGTTAACTGTAAAAGTAAAATGTAAAATGATTTAAAAAGATATATATAAATAACTTTAATAATTTATAGCTTTTACATAGCTAGTTATTTAAAAACCTGTATAAATCCGTTTTCATTTAAAAGATACTTGTTTAAAATAAAAGTCAAAAAAAAAATAGTTGTGACAACCAGATCTAATTATTTTAGGAAATATTATTTTAAAAAAAAGTTAACAATTCTGAAAAAACTTAAAAAATCTCTTGCCAAAATACCCAAGATCAAGATCTCTTGACCTGTGTGAGCTTTTAAGAATAAATTCACTAGCTTTTAACAATGACAGCCAATAAAATTTTAAATGACTGATAAATGATAAGATTATTTAAAAAATCTCCTATATAAACAGTTGATGTTTATAATATCTGGTAAATAATTAACTGATACCTTAACTTATATACTCTAAACCAAATCTTAGATTAAATTACTACACTATTATAATAGTAATATCTTTACATTCGCGTGAGAGAAAAAGCATAACAGTATAATAATAGTAATATCTTTACATTCGCGTGAGAGAAAAAGCATAACAGTATATTAAAATAAAATAGTAGGAGATATGGTGTATCACTTTATGCAAATATATATACAAGGGAGGGTGAAGGAATCCACATCTTCCAAACACATCCAGACAAATAATGTTCAGAAGAGAAAAGCAACCTTTCCTTTACATCCCCAGAAAAACAACAATTTTTTCAAACCAGAAGAACCACCATCCACCGGCCAGGCCTCCACCACCCACTAACCATCATTCTCACTTTTTTCTCTTTATATATCTCTCTCTACATATATGGTTCATGCAATAACCTAACCTAACCTTAGGGTTTTCTTTATTAGGTTAAACTTTTAACCTAGATCCTTCCTTTCTTTCTTTGTATCTACCTAGAGTTTTAGTCTTGCTTTCAGTTTTTAAATCTCACTTTTTCTTTATTAGGTTAAACTTTTAATACATGTAGATGCATATATACACTATGAGTGTAATTATATGCCTGGCTCCCTGTATGCCATCTTCAGAGCCCACTGGAATCCAGTGGCCTTCGTGGATGGCGTATGAGGAGCCAAGCATATTTCTCATCTTGTAAGTGATCTACTACAATAACCTCTCATTTTTCTTTTTAAAACTTTTTTGTGTAACTATAAGTGTTTGTATTGCATCTAATAAGTATGTTATGATCAATTAATTACTAGTAAAAGTAGCTATGTTGTGCATAGATTTCTTCTTGTTTTGTGAACTTGTTTTGGTAGATGGTTAAAGAAGGGTAGTAGTGTAAATGTATCAATGATGCATGTATTGGCTTTTCATAGTGAATTGAATGGTACTCTCAGGTAAGATTTTTTTTCACTTTCTTGATCATCTTGGTCACTATTTCCATTTTAGGGTTTTCCTTGTTACTTGAAATGAAAATTGCTTTAATTATAAATTTACTTTTGATGATGTGATGTTTTTTTCTTCAATTTGGACATTGGAGAAGATTCCAAGACCTTTGAAAGTAACACAACACAAGAAAGGATTTATTCGATAATCTTGTAATGACATTTTCACTATTATGTCGTTTCTCCTATACAACACACAACATAATCTTTGTCTGTGTTTTTTACTGTTCAAAGTTAAAAAAAACAGTGGTATTTGATTGTATGAAGCTAAAAAAAACAGTAGTGATTATGGATAGGTTCCATCAAGTAGAAGTTTCATTACTAGAATGTATTAATCTATTTTCTTTATCTTTAAGACATGTATTTTTGAAATAATGCATTGATGGAATTAGGGTTTTAAAATATATAGATAAATGAGTAGTTTCATCCTCCCTAAGCTAATGTATATACGATCTATTAAATGTCATTTACAACACTATGATTTCCATTAATGTCATTCACATAATGTAAAGCTAATGATCTACTTACATGTAGCAAGTTAGCAACTATATGTAGCCGAAATCACTTTTTTGATGTAATATATGTGTAAGTAAGGTTTGAACTCAAAGTTATTTCTTATAACTTCGTTTTACATTCACATGGAAGTATGGAACTACCAGAAAACATTCTTTTGTAGTCCTAATCCTTTTGGGAATTAGGGTTTCTGATATTTTGAATTTTTGATTTGATAAGTTATACTACAGTTTCATTACTACCTTGTAATTTATGTTACTTTATTATCACTTTTAAAGTTGATTACAAGTTTAATATGAATAAAAAGTTGCAATGTACAAGTATTTTTTGGAAATAATCAACAATGTGACCATCTTAATGTAATCATGTCATAGTATTTTGAAGTTTTGAACATGTTTTCTCTTTTCTTTGGCAAATTTTCTTGGATTCCTATATAGATAATAGTAAATCTATTCTCTAATCTTTCTAGACTCCGTATATTCGCAGAATCGCATTTTATGCTCGCATAAAAGCCATTAAAAAAAAGTTGTTGCATTAGACCAGATGTGATGTTCGTTAAATACCACGCGAAACACCTTATAACGCGCGAGTCTTTCTTCACTTAAGAGTGTGAAGAAGTGTTTTTTTTTTCTTCTTTCAATTGTGAGCATCCTCACTTGTGAGACACTAATAGGGTATTTTTGTGTTGTGTGTGTGTGTTTAGAGGTTATGAAGTTACAAATGACTAATAGGCTAAACATTAAAAGGTGAAATGGAGAGGATATGGTATGACACTAAGTTGGAAGATGAGGGAGGGATGAAAATTATTTTAGTCATATGAACCTTGTATAGAAGTTACATGTAATGATTAAAATTTGACTGGTCAATGACCCCAAGCTAGCTAGCTAGCTAGGTAGTAGCATTGTAGTCAAAAAGATTGTTTCCAATAGCTAGGCATGTATAGGGTAAACTGAAGCAGATGTATAATAATAGGAACATCTGCCATTGAAAGAAAGTGCTAGCTAGGGTTTGCCATGGCTAGCTAGTTTTTTTCACGTGGTGTCTAGAATACACATAGTAGAGGTGTAGTGTGTGTGTTTCCTTTTTCATGTTAATACTTAATAGTGAGGGGGGCAGGGGAGTACTCATGATGAGAAATATGGATCCTGGTGAAAGTAAGGCTAACAAGGAATGTGTTTGAGCAGAAAAAGAAAAAGAATCTCTTTTTCTATCTCTCTCCTGGTCACCCTCTCTATCAAACTTTTTTAGACAACTATATGAGTATTGCAGTACTTTTTAACACATTGTAAGTTAACATGACTGTTAAGAAGTTGTAAATTAACAGTCATGTTAACGATGTGTTAAAAAGTATCAAGATTCGAGTCTAAATTCTCATCCTTAGCCGTAATAGAGCCACCAACTTATCGAATATGTAATACATATTAAACACAAACAAACTCGCACAGGCAAATACATAAAAAGCCATGAAGACGACTGACTTGTGACATTACAGTATTACACAACATCATCTTGAATCTACACAAACATGAGTTTTAATTCATTGATCTTGGAGAATACATCAAATATTTAACCAGAACTTTCAAATACATATGCTCTAACAACTTAAGTAAGTGTTTAAAATATATATTATATGCATGTAATTTTTTGGTGTTACAAAATTTTTGTACTAATTGATTGGATATTTGTGCAAGTGTGCAGTCTTAGTTATAGATGAATCTTCACACTAAAACATTAAATTTGATGTTTTGGTGCATAAAGACATCATACAACAATTTCATCTGGCTAAACCACCAAATGGCCTTATTGCCACTAAATGTGATGGTGGTGATGTTTTAAGGTCCAGTCTATTTAAACTAGTGTTTTAGCTGTAATTTTAATGCTAATTATATAATTTTTCATATCATCATCTCTGAAAAGAGAGATTTGTATGTGGCAAAGATGATTGATTGACTGAGGGGGATGATGAGATGGTGGCAGGTGGACCACTTTCCACTTGTAACTAGGGTTTCTTTATTTCTTCTTGGTGAAGGACACTTGTTATGAGTTTTAGACTATTTTCTATAGCTTCTTAATTGTGTTCATGTTTTGTAAAGGGTTATGTTATTAATACCTCTTACCCAAAAGTATAAAAAGTACTTTTAATACCCCTTACTCAAAAGTATTAAAAGTACTTCCAATACCTCCTTTTTGTCTCTCTGTTACAGTACAAGTTTTTGTTTTGTATTTTTTGACAGTTTACTGTTTTTGACATGTTAAACTTTATATTTTTCATTTCGTATTTTCCGTTTCACAGTTTTATAACAAAAACAAGATATAAAAATTAAAAAAAAAATTAAAAAAATAAAAATAAAATCAAAAAGTTAGGGGGTATTGGAATCCATAATAACCACCATTTTGTAAATTCAATTTGTGAGTTAGTACTAAATATATAAACTCTTGGTTAAGTGAACGCGATCAAATCTTGCACCTACCCTAACTAAGGTGGTGTTTGTTTTTTAAGAAATGCCTCTTAACAACATTTTAACCGGACTCAGTCAGATGCAGTCAGACATTTGAGTCATTAAGACTGTTTGTTTTTTTTCATTTCATTCAGAGGCAGTAAGAGGTAACCAGTGTTCAGAGCGTTTGTTTTTTTCTGATCATTAAGAGGTAGTAAGAGGCATAAACTTCTGATTGAACTAGATGTAGAGGGGATGTCTTAACACCTCTTAATGTCATTTTTCTTGTTCTTATTTTTTGTTACTTTTTTTGTTTTTATTTATTTTTTATTTTGTTATATTTTTTTTATTTTGGTGTTATTTTTTTATTATTTTTTACATATTATAATTAATTTAGATTCAGATTTCTCAACCATTTATTCAGATTCAGATGGAAATCAGATTCAGACATTTATATCGAATATTCAGATTCAGATGTGCGAATTAGATTTAGATTCAGAGCCTCTTAATAAACAAACAGCACCTAAGTACCTATAACAGATTCTTCAGTGTTAGGCTTTATTTTATTAGACCAACGATCTTAGTTAATCCTCTAAACTCGAATGAGCGAGTGAGCTTACATTGTATACAAAAGCTTTTTCAATAAAGTCTATGTGATGTGTTAAAAGTCAATTACCAAATTAGCCTTTTACATAATTTTTTTTTATCAAATTTATCAAAAATGAACCATGATGTATAAATATGTGCATCATGGCTCATAAGCTTCATGCATCAAGGTGCACCTCTCATTATGTGTGCATCATGGTGCACAAGACTTGCATCAAACACATTCCTATGCATATTTGTTGGTGCACCTCTTATTTTTTATGCATCATGGTGCAGAAGATTTATGCATCAAACACATTTCTATGCATACTTGATGGTGCACTTCTCATTTTGTATGCATCATGATACACAAAACTACACATCAAACACATTTGCATACATATTTGATTGAAGCGCACAAATGTTACTATGTGCATGATGACTCCCAAATGTTACTATGGTAGTAAGTAATATTAATGCACTAAATACCATTTTGCTATCTATTTAGTTAACATTTCAATACATCACGAAATATTAAAAAAATGAAAGTGTCAAATTACCAATAGAAATAAATCCAAAAATACATAAAAATACTAAAACACCAAAGTAGTTGGAGTGGCTCACTAATAACACAAGCAGGTACAAAACGAATTACATCCTTAAAAAATTCTTTCAAAATGGTTTCTTGAACATTGCGTCCAAGTTTAATGGTATCGCTTACTTGTCTAACATTATATGCATCAAGCTTCACTTTCCTATACGGTGCATAAAACGAAATGCATCATGGTGCACCAAACGAAATGCATCATGGAGCATAGGTGGTGCATCAAGCTTCAGTTTCCTATTCAATTTAACACGATACACAAAAGAAAATGCATCTTGGCGCATTGGTTGTGCATCAAGTTTCACTTTGCTATTGAAGTTAACTAGGCGCACAAATTAGATTATGCACCATGGGGCAGATAGTGCATCACAGCATGCGTTGTGTGCATCTAAAATTTGTTATTAAATTGAATTAAGCGCACACATTTAGTTATGCATCACGGGGCACAAAGTGCATTATGATAGACAAAGATAATTGCATCATGGACACATTGAGTTACGCATCACGAGGCACAAAGTGTATCATGATGCACAAAGATGAGTGCATCATGACGCATATATTGTGCATCACAGCGCACAAGTAGTGCACAATCTTTGGAGCATAACTTATTTTCATACACTTTAATTTACAGTCATTAGATTCTAACATCTAACGGTTATAATTAAAAAATTTAATTTGGTAAAGTTTATGTGCGCCGACTATAATTCCCTCATGTTTTATTCTCGTAAAAGAATTCTAATAACTAAAATGATATTTTGCAGTCTAGTTCCATTAGTCATATTTTTTTGAAGTCGTGTAAATGATTAGACATAAATATACTTTATTGAAAATTTGGAATGATTCTATTTTGCATGAAAGTAACAAAAAAGAAACTGAAGGCGTGAAACTGAAATAATTTGAGGCCGACCTATTCAGTTTGATTGGAAAGTTATCACATTTCACTTGAGTTAGAATCTTAGTACATAGTGTTCCCCATCAATGGCCCGAAACACCCGCTCAATATTTTATTTGGATTACAAGATGAAAAATAAGGCTACCCGCAACGCACCGGGATTTTCTCGGTCAACTCTCGGTCGCGACCGATTCGCTGCGTTGCGGCGATTCGGTCGCCAGATTTGGTCGGACCGAATTCGACCCTAGTCACGACATGTTTGTGTTTGTGTTTGTGTTTTTGTCTGTGTGTGTTTGTGTGTTTAATAAAAAAAACTTTTTTTTAAATTTAACATGTTTTAAATTTAACATGTTTAATTTATATAAACTTTATAAAAAAATTTCAAATTTTAATATATTGAGCTTTTTTTAATTTCCCACAACATATATTAATTTGACAATTTTTGGAGTTAGTCTTAGCTAATGCATTATACCCTCTTTACTTCTATATTTCGTAATGTTTTTTAGTTTATGTTTATTTTTATTAAAATGTTATTTTTATTAAATACAAAATGTTATTTTTATTGAATATAAAATGTTATTTTTATTGAAAATAAAAAAATAAATTTTGAATTAGGTCGCACTAGGTCGCTGGGTTGTGGCAAATAGGTGGCAAATAGGTCGCACTAGGTCGCCGGCCGAAAAAAATGAGTGTAGGGAAACAAGATGAAAAATAAATGAGTGCATATCAATGTTTTGAAACCCGGATTTTAAAGCGACTTGGTCGAGTCATCAGATCCGGGTCAATCTGGGTCGACCTGGTTTTTAATATTTTTTAATATTTTTAATAATTAACAAAAATTATATATAAAAACTATAAAAACTTCCGTATATTTAAGATATAAGTTGTTTACCGACCAATATAATAAATAAAAATTAAATTCCGTCGCAAAACGTAAATTTTACATATATTTTCTTTTAAAACCCGAAAAAACCAAAATCCGTCTGGGTGTCAAGAACCGGGTTGACCCGGGTCATCCCAAACCTGGCGGGTATAGTCGGGTTTCGAAAATGTGAAACCCGGGTCAATATGACTTTTTTTTCGACCGGAACCGGGTCGACCCGGGTCTGAGAACATTGGTGCATATATTTCTCAAAAACATAATTTATGTATAAAAAAAATATATCTTCGGCTACTCACACTTGTGACTAGGTTCGACCATCATTTTTTCTGTCATTTCAGTTTTCTTCGACACTTTACATACCATTAATTCAACATAAAAGCGACTTATACCAAAAAACATACCCCACAAATATATATATTTATGAATTAAACACACACAAATTCAAACGACACTTACTCGTGTGAGCAATCGACTTATGTTTAAATAAGTTGAGAACCAATTGCAGACCGGGTCGCCGCATCGGGGGGATCTAGTGTCGCCATGTTGGTCGACTAAGTATGATTCAAGCAATGTGTATAGCCTAGATTTTATTAACTAAGGGTTAGCACGGTTTAGTTTGTTTAGACTTTTGGCTAAAATCGAAACTCACCTCTACTGGTGAATCCTACTGGATTATTCAAACTTATAAGATCTTGGGAGACGGGGAAATGATGTTGATCGAGTGGTTTGTTATATTTTGTTATTCGGGGATAGAAAGGAATTAGTTGAGGGTTTTGATGTAAACAATCGTTCTTGGTATGTGATTACATACACTTATGTCTGTTTATGTTTGTTTATGTTCGTGTAACTTATTAATAAACGAATATAAATGAACATGAACAAGCTCAAATTTAAATAACCGAACATTAACAAATATTTTGGTTCGATTATGTGTTCGCGTTCGTTTATTTGTTCGCTTAAAATTAAATAAACGAACATGAACATACTTCCGTTCGCGTTCGTCTGATTTGTTTACGGCCCTAGTATTTGAGTCATTTCGTTTTCACATAAGACTAAAAAAGGTGTATACTTGATGCGAACGTGACATATAACCGGTCATATGGTAATAATTAAAACGGATAAACAAGTTTCATGGTTGTATATGTTAACAAAGAAAGTAAAAGGTTTAATATGAGACAAAAACGTAAATACGATGGTAAATACTTGTTTGTGAAGGATCTTTCTTTAGTGACATGCAATGGAGACTCGCTTCTTTACCCATCCGTCTTGGTGGTTTGGACTTGTACTCATCAAAAGTGGTCTCCTCGTATGCTTTTGTAGCCTCGAGGGCTCAATCTTAGGTGTTACAAGAACACATCTTACGTGACAATAGAATATGTGATATGGATGATGATTACGTTTCTTCTTTGGCATGTCTTCGTGACACGATTCAAAGCTTTGATTTTAGCGTTTTTGCTAATAATGACACCGCCCCATCTAAAGCCCAAGAAACATTGGCGAGTGTCATATTTAGTGAGATGGTTAAAAATATGGAAGCCCACTTTAACATTAGGGTTAGACGGAAAGTAGTTTTCGAGTGTCTACGCGCTCTACATGCTCAAGATTTTTGTATTAGCTATCCCTGCAAACGGTCTCGGTCAACATATGTCACCGGTGGAATACCGCACCATCCTTAAGTATCGCCTTATGATTCCCTTATTTCCGGCTGATGCGATATGCCCTGTTTGTCGCAAGGCATGTTTGGATTCTTTTAGGAACACACGGTTAATTAAAAGGAAATTCTGGGCTTCAAGTGCCGACACAACTTTGATAGGGACATTCTTTTCGACATATGTAGGCGTGCCGGGATCGCCGCCAAGAAAGAGGCACGTGTGAATTTATTGACCAATCCGTCAGATGGAAAATTCACACTAAGACCCGTTGTCATTTTGGTTTTTTGATGGGTCAGAGGTAAACATGCATGTATTGATTTAACAAAGGATTCTCCTCTCGTGAGATTAAGCAGTCGGCATTTTAAGTGGATTATCTGTTATAATAGTTATCTCGTGCAAAGTGATTAAGCACGAGAAAGCATGTATTAAAAATAAACACATGTTTATTCTTTTCACGTTTAATACATTTGGTCTCTAAAAATCATAAAACGGCCCTGTTAATGATTAACTTCTTTATTTATCTATTTGTTGATGATTATAATTCCTCAAGTGATTAATTTTAAGTAATAAGGTATTAATATTGTGAAGTAACTAGGGGTGAGCATATGGACCGAAAACTGAACCGGAATCGAAAACTGAATCGAAATCGACCTAAACTGAACCGCATTTTAGAACCGCGGTTCGGTTCTCGGTTCTAAAATTTATGGAATTGCGGTTCTCGGTTCGGTTCGGTTCCGCGGTTCTCGGTTCCGAACCCGAAGAACCATTCAAATTTTAAGTATATAAGAATTTTACGTTTTTTTACGTAATATTTCACATATCGAAAATCCTAATATATAAGTTCATCGTTATAGCAACATGATGTTTACATTTATACATAATAAATTTTATAATATTTTGTAATCTATTAAAAAAAATCGTTGAATACATACGATTTGAATTAGAATCGAATTTTTTGAAGTAGTTTTATATTAAAACTATTACCTTTTTATCTTTTTATAGTATAGTTGCTACATTTTTTTTTGTTTAAAAGTAAATATACGAAAACAAATAAAGAATATTGAATGTTTTGGTGTTTTTAAAATTTTGCAGTCCCAATCGAGTAAGACGCAAAATATCCGAACCGGACCCGAGAATCAAGCGGAACCGAAACATGATATTCGGTTCGATTCTCGGTTCCTATATTTTACATTTTGTGGTTCTCGGTTCTTGCGGTTCCGCTTCGGTTCAGTACGGTTCCGGATCCGCGCTCACCCCTCTATATATCATATGTATACTATTGTAATATATATCGAGGTAATAATAGTATAGTATTTGTTAATGGGTATACGAGCTAAAGTGATTATATTCTGAAAGTTGTGTTATTTGTTCTCCGTCCTCCACCTTTTTACAGGCTTTATCAGTTTTTTTACTTTCTTTTTTGGTTTGATTTATTGAGAATTGTAGCAAACAATAAAATTAATTTATTTAGAGATATTGTATGTAGGTTTGTCTTAGAATTTGTGTTCATGCATTCCTATTGGCTATAGTTTTATTTTATTTATCTATTTCTAGGACCACTGTCTTGGTATTTGTATCCCCTGTAGCCATATCTCTATCACTTCTTTTGTTTGTTTTGGAATAAATCTTAGTAGATAACTATTCTCTTCTTTTAACTCTTCTGATATACAAATACTAAACATATTTTTTTATTATTCAAGCTTATATTTTTTGATAATAATAAATCAGTGTAAAGCTTTTTCTACCACTAACCTCATAAAAATATTTACTTGCAACTTTTTAATAGAACAACAATGTGATTGGTTTGACAATTCATTCCAGTAGTCCCATGTGATTGAGGACACTTGTTAAATTAACTTGTACGTCTATTTTTTTTTTTTTTTTAACGGCAGTTTGGTGCAGCGGAGTATCTTGCGTGCCACCGAGGCACCAAGTCTCTCAACCCGAGTTCGAATCATCTCACGAAGAGAATATCAACCCCCATGCTAGCCATCCAGTTTCCCATTAAGGGGCTTCAAGGCATTGCGATGGGATTCAAACCCGGCTACCTCTATGAATTTCAAAACCTATGGGACAAAGGCACAAAGCTAGTTATTGTAGTATGACAAAAGAAGTCGATGAATGCATGTTAAAACATACTTTCAATTCATAGACGTATAACGCGTTATAAAATTTATTATATACGCTTACTAAATTAAATGTGAAAAAATAAATAATAAAAAGAGTTGTTAAAATTTATTTGTATCAATTCTTACTAAAAAGAAAAATTGAAAGTAACAGAAGAATCAATAAAAGTTTATTCTTACTTAAACTTTTAATCGTGTTTTAATAGGCAAAATATATGAGTTTTCTTTACTTAGTTTTATATTTAACGTGTTTTAGTAAGAAAAATTACAATACTTTAATAGTTGTTTATCTTATTAGTAAACAAAATTTGTATTAATTAAACGTTTTTATTTTGTAGTGACGGTACAAGTTAATGAGTGAATGATGGGTAGATATAATTTGCGTATAATTAAGATTATATCATGAGTAAAACAATAAAAATTACCATTTAAACATAGGTACTCTAGTAGGAAATGGAAAAAAAAAACTATATAATATGATGGGTAGATATAATTTGCGTATAATTAAGATTATATCATGAGTAAAACAATAAAAATTACCATTTAAACATAGGTACTCTAGTAGGAAATGAAAAAAAAACTATATAATATGGTGGTAAGCATTTATATTTGGGTGGTGTATGGTTAAAAGAGGAATAAAATCATAAAACAAAATGAATATGTAAACTTATAATAAAGTAAATAATATTTTAAACACGATCTTTAGAAATCAGTCACATTTAACAAAAATCTAAAAAAAAGTTTAAAGTTTTTAATAGATTTAATACTACGCAACAAAAGTTTACGGATGTTTTAGAGCCTCCTTCTCTCCCGCCCGACCAACCCTGATTCCTTTTAAGGTTAAAAGGGAATCCAGATGGGTTTTGATATCACCACTAGATCCAGGCTCACCACTAGATCCTGGTTCTCCGGTAGATCTCGACTCTATTGTCTTAACCACTTTTCTAGTGTGAACTTTTGTATTTAATTCCACAAGCTTCACTAGGCGGCCTATTTCTTTTTTCTAATAAAAAAAGAAATAAAAAAAGAAAGTTTGCATATCATTTGGTCATCTAAACATGTGTGCTTTAACATATATCACAAGGCCTTAGGGAATCAACTAAACTTTTATGTTTGAATAAGCCTTAAGTAAAATACTTTTATTTTACCATTACGACCCTAGTGTGGATAAAGCTACGCGATCCCGCTGTGTGCTTTCTTGATTGCGATTTACCTCTATTCTCTTTGGCAACTTTTGCTTGAAGTCTCCAGTCATTAGTATCCCATACGTTAACCATAGGGAGCCAATCATTTTTGCCAATCCAATTTGGACGATTGGAACTGATGCGACTGATAATTCGCATTATCTTTCACACTTGCTCCCTTCATCGCAGCCTCTCTCACACTTCTCATTATATCCCTAAACCTGTTTCTAATACGATCTTCCCAGGCTTCACGAATCTGATTACTTTTCGCAACATCCCATCGATAGAACGTATGCACATTAAGTGTTTATTTAGCTAGTTATATCAGGTTAAAAATCACTTTCTTTATTTAGATGTGATAAGTTATGAACCCCAAAACGGTTAAAAAACCTATCCATATGGCTTTGGGGGATTTTTGCCCAAGTTGCGTAAGAACCATTGAACATAGTCTTGAATAGCTTAACCGCATGACGACTTATTGCAGGTTCATAAAACCTACAAAATTGTACATTGGCGCACACATAAAATAAATTTGCTGACCTTATCTTAACTCACAAAAGTGAACAAACCAAGAAGTTAAAATACGTTATACAAATTACTTACACTCCGCCGATAAGCCACACTTTAAGAAGTGAAGATGACGGCGTGGCATTTGACACAACATGATTTTGTGATAAATCAGTTACATGCTCCGCATGATCCACATTATCTTCGTGAACACTTAATCTCTCCTTATCCAACAAATCTGGGCTCAAGCAACAAGCATCTGGACTCTCATTAATGCGTGCCTAACGATACCATTACTTCCTTTTCCTATTGGCTACAATTATCTTCCCTTTCCTCAGTATCGTTGCTCCCTCTTCCTCCCCGACTACAACCATCTTGGATGTCCCTATCCCTACCGGTCCTAGAAGTATTGTTGTTCCCTCCTCCTCTTGGACTACAACCATCTTGTATGTCCCTACCCCTACCAATCCCAAAAGTATTGTTGCTCTCTCTTCCTCCCAGAATACATTCATATTGTATGTCCTTACTCCTACCGATCCCATAAGTATTGTTGCTCCCTCTTACTCCTGGGTTACATTCAACTTGTATGTCATTACCGTTCCCACAACCACCACTGTTGTCGCCACTTGGGCTCCATTCATTTTCTATCTCCCTTCCACGCCCAACAATACTACTACTAGTTCTTTGAAGTGTTAATCTTTTAGTATATGTCTTGGAATGAGAACATTTGGATCGACCTCTATCTCTGGAATGGGGCATGATGGAAAGGCGTAACCTGAATAATAAAGTATAATGTTATTACACATATTGGATATTGTTACATACTTACAATAACCTCAACAAACAAAGCATTAGTTGTTAAGCCTAAAAAAAGACCCTATATGAACTTTTTTTTGGTAGGAAACACCAACCTTAAGTTTTATGAAACCATTTGGGTGTCCTGTTTCTATTCTCAATATCAAAGGTCATTTAGGCAAATTTGATAGTAATGCTGAGGAATGATTCTTTGTTGGATACTCTTTAAATACTAAGGCCTGTCGAGTATTCAATAGTAGAAATAAGGATAGTGGAAGAGAACTTTCATATTAAATTTAGTGAGAATTAATCTAATGTTGTAGGAAGTGGAACATATTAGCTTCTTGATATTGATGCACTAAAAAGAACAATGAATTGTGAGCTAATTGTTACAAGTACACAGTCTAATGGTTTTGTAGTACAAAAGTAAGTGACGATGTAGGTCAAGCTAGGAAGGAGAAAGAACCTAGTAATGATTATTTTGCTACCAATTTAGACTGTTGTTCCACTCTTCTCTCAATGTCCAAAGAGTTATGATGATGATGAACCAAAACCTTTCTATGATGATCAAAGGAAGGATGATGAAGTTCCTAAGAAGGAAAGTGAATACAATGGTCAAGAGAAGGAGAACCCTAAAAATAGCACTAACGAGTTAATGTTGTTGGTTCAACTAATAATGTTGTTGGGTCTAAAGAAGTTTTCTTTAAAACGTCAACTGATTATCTCATAATATATATATTTTCATATGATTTTAAAATTGTCGTTTGGTTATGTATTTTTCCAACAGAATTCTTATAATGGAAAGAAAAGGGTATTATCAAAACAAAAAACTCTACTCATTGCTTTCTTACACAAAACACATTTTTTTCTACATTTGTTTATATGACATTAATTCTTCGAGACGTACAAGACTTATTAGTGTTTTAGTTTATAGGTTGTGCTAACGGCAACTTTTAGGGTTGTTGTTAACAACTTATTTTTAAAACTTTATGTTAAGATAATGTAAAATGTCCAAATAAAATCATTTAAATTCATTCAAAATCACTAACAACTTTTTAAAATTTCGCACACACAAATTCAATTCACATTTGTCATTGGTTATCCTAGCGAAAAATGGGTAGCATGTTTCGGAACATATCTTAATATAACATATTTTGCGGAAAAGTTGTTGTTATCGACAACCCTAAAGGTTGCTGTTAGCATTTTCCGTAGTTTTTTTTGTACTTTATATGACTACAAGCGCCCTTTGCTTTGGTATATTGTTTTACTTTATGCGAATATTAAAAAGAGATAAAAAAAGCGTAAAAAACATGCATTATTTTCTTTAGAACGATGAGTTTTTGGTTCCACTCTATTTATCTAGAAGGTACTTTCTGCTAGTTTCGAAAATAGCTAGTTACCTTCTGCTATTTTCAAATACTAAGTAATTCGATTTCACAGTGATTACTCAGAAAGTGATCCATAACAGTCTCGAATCTAAGTATTTATTGAGCAGATCCCTAACAAATTATCACCTCACAAGAAATCACGCATATGCAATATTTGTTTCTCGTCATGTGATAATATTTACCAACCAATTCCATTTACCACTTTCAAAAGAGGCCTCCTCCTAAGCTTTTGTGGCCTCGAGAGCCCAATCTTAGGTGTTACAAGACTACATCTTACGTGATAGTGGCATATGTGGTATGGATGATGATTATGCTTTTTCTTTAACTTGTCTATGTGATACGATTTCAAGCTTTGATTTTAGTTGTTTCACTAATAAGGATACCGCCCCTTCTAAAACTCAACAAACATTAGCGACTATCCTTTTTAGTGGAATGGTCAAGGACATGGAGGTCCACTTTGACATAACCTTGATATAGAAAGCAGGTTGAGTGTTTACGCGCATCACATGCTCATGTTTTCCTACTGGATATCCTTATAGACGTGCTCGGTCAACATATTTCACCAGTTGAATACCGTTCTATTCTCCTCATGATCCCATTATTTCCGGCTAATACAAAGTGCCTGTTTGTCGCAAGGCATGTTCGGATTCTTTTGGGGAACATGCGGTTCATTATAAAGAGCTCTCGGGCTTCAAGTATCGACATGATATGGTTAGGGACATTCTTTTTGACATATGTAGGCGTGATAGTATCTCAGCCAAGAAAGAAGCACGTGTGAACTTCTTGACTGACTTGTTAGATGGAAGATCCAACTCAGACCTGCGAACAGTTTAATTTTTGGATGGGTTGGAGGGAAACACGCGTGTGTGGATCTGACTGTGGTTTCTCCTCTTGTGGAGTTGAGTAACCGAGGTTACACATCGGGCCAGGCTGCTTTGAAAGCCGACTCATGCAAATGACAAAACACGAAAAAGCATGCATTGAAAATTAATATGTGTTTATTCCTTTTGCATTTGATACATTTGGCTTCCTTAAACTGAAGTGGTAGAGCTTCTGAAGTTCAACACGTTATGAATAGCATTATGACATCTAAATCCACCTGAAGTGCTTTGAAAGGATTTACGGCACAGCTTGTTCCTCGTTTACTGTTTACATCTATATAATTAAACATTATAATAAAAAAATTGAAAACACAAATAAGTAACAAAACAATAAGCAAATTTTATGTGGTTTTTATATAAAAAAAAAAAAAAAGGTTCTTCATAATAATGAAACGATGTCAAAACTTTAAATAGTTTTTATTGTGAAATTAATTTGCGTATGAATAAAATTCACGCTTAACAAATGACTTTTTATAGGGTTTTTTTAATTATAACCTGGTCCAAATGCTTTGTATGTGGGGTAACCCATGTGTGTACCTATATTCACCAACACAACAAAGTGACACTACTTTTGTGTTGATAAGATTTTTTATTTTGCATCGACTTGACACTTTATTTTGTATACGGAAATTTTTTACTGTATTTATTTCATTGTCTCATTGTGATTTTATATCAAATATATATATTGTTTTTCAGTTTTATGTTCCCGATTTATATAGATCACACACCACCATGTACATTTTATCGTGACAGATGCGAGTTTTGGTAGGATTATTTGTCGAACATTGGACGAGGTGGAGGACAAAAAGAACAAACTTTGCTTCAAGTAAGGTCGAGCATCGGGTCGAAATCGACCTAAATCCCGAATTAAATCGAACTGAAATCGAATTTTCAGAAAAACCAAACGGAGAAACAAACCGATTTATACGTATGAAAACCAAAATCGAACCGGTTATAACCGGTTCGGTTTATATGGTTCGAACCAATTTAGTGTCGACTTTGAGTCGAACCGAACCAAACTATATATCCAAAACCGAAAACCAAACTTTCGATTTGGTTTGGTTTGTTGGTTTGGTTCAATTTTCGAGTCCACTTGCTAAGCCTTAGCTTGGAGCACAAGGTACAATGAAGTCGTTGTATTTATGTTGTGAGAAAACACGAAGAATCTTATCCATTGTTAACTCTTTTGTCAACGCTAAAATTTTTGTTGTTATAATCTCACTTTTATTAAATAAAATAATATAAATGTAAATATTATATACATGATAACACAAACACGTGAGACACGGTACGATGTCTCAGGCCGTCGTGTGACGTTGTCCCAAGCATTTGGGTGAGCTGCTATGACTTGAGGCACGAAAACTCGAGGTGGGATGGAGGTCTCGCAACATGAAATGGTGTTTTATCACAACATCATGATACAATACACCGTACCGTGAGCTCTCGCAAGATTAGAGGAAACAACATCATTTCGAGAAAAAAACAGTAGTTTGTGTGAATGGGGTTAGGATGTACGCAAATCATATAAACACACAGAATCACAAAAAAACAACAAATTCAAAAGGGACGCAGACGTAGTGTTAAGTTTTGAAATGTCATTGAGTTTTTCTCAATGTATCTTAAATGCACGCGGTCTATTGAAATGTGTTTCTGATTTTCGTCTTAATTTACTTTTTAACTCTGTTATATTACGATTAAAAAAATATATGCGCCCGGTATATCTGGCCCGTCCTGACAACAAATTCATCGTCAGACTTGCTACTAATTTCAGTTGTATTTTTTGGGCTTGAGGAACGATATCCTATAACCATTGTTTCTATTTTTTGAGCCCAATTCGCCATAGTTGGATTAAACTTTATCAGTTGTATTTTTTAGTCCGTCCAGAGTTGGGCCAATTTATGAGTCAATTATTCTTATACATTTTGTTTATGTATCGATTCGATCATATTCTTTGGGTAAACAATTACCTCGGTAAAATATATTAAGTAAAAAAAAAAAAAGATATGTTACTTGTATCTATCTAGTTTTTCATGACCGTAATGTAAAAGTTAAAATGGTTTAGTTTTGCGGCTTGTATTTGTCTTTTGGAGCAACGTATGAATACAAGCCGCGGGGTTAGGATGGTCGTCCAATTCCAGCCGCCTTGTTGCCATTCTATTCCATCCAGCCTTGTTGTATGTAGCGGATATGAGACAAGCATGCTTGCTCCCGGGACGACTACTTGTTGTCCAAAGAGGAAGCAAATAATGCGCCTATATACTTATTAGGATTACCACGGTCATGCTCGACCACTCGGAAAATCTGTATGCACAAATGCTGAAAAAAAGATTTTATGTTGTACAGTAATTTATTTAAAAGGAACTAGTGAAAGGAATTATACATTTTATTCAGTTTTATTTAATTATGGTTTTTGACACATTAATCGACTATACTTTAATGACGTTTTGCCGTTTAAAACGGATAGTATTAAAGTTGTTTGCGTGTCGTGTTGAGTTTTGGGTTTAAGTGGTTGTCTAAATCAAAGTCTCAATTGTTTGACGTAACATTGGATTTTGACCTCAAGAATATTGTCCACTCTCGTCACTTTCTACTTTTCAACTATACTACAATTAAAACGAGTTTCATAAGGAATGTGATATGAATCTACAAAAGTTTTACTCTTTCCGTCTCGAAATTATAATTCAATACATTATTTTCTAACGTTTTAAAATTGATAATTTATTTTCAAAAATAAATAAAATAAATAAATTAAATTTATTATATCACTTTTACATAAAAGTATTATTACAAATAATAAATAAATTATAAATTAATTAATTAAAAATAAAATTATCATTATGTTAAATGTAAAAAAGAAAAACTAAAAAATAGTGTTTTTATTAATTATTATTTTTTTATCGATATACTATAATTATGAAACGGAAGAAATAATTTATATCATCTTTTTGTAAGATTGCCATAGGTAGTCAACAAATGTTTCACCTAAAACGTGCTTAGAGCAGGGGGAATCTATAGCAATGGCGAGGCGCCATTGCCACGGCGCAGGAAAAAGCCATCGCGCAGGGCTCTGTGGTGTTGCGCCATGGACCCTGCGCCATGCCCACCAGCTCTCGCGGTGGTGTGTTTGAATTAATTTTTTTTTTTTAAATAACGGTAATATAGTCGTTTAGGGGAGCGGATTTTTAAAAAAAGAATCCTAAATACCATTTTTCCCCTCTTAAAAAACCTATAAATACCCCCTTATGTTATCAAACTTAACACACACTTTCATATATACTTCTGTCTCTCGTTTCTTCAAAAAAAATGAATCCTAACCTCAACCCCAACCCCAACCCCAACCGAAGATTGATCCAAGCTCAAAAGATTGTGGAGGACTTAAAGGTGCTACAAATTGACACAAGTGGGATGCATCCGGTCGACGCCGCAATCGTCGAGTCCCAAAAGGCACGAATCCGGGCAACTTATCAACCACGTGACTAGTCGGCGCTCGAATGAATTTTATGTTTTTTTTTTATTTTATGTTTTTTTATGTAACGTTTTTTTAATTTGAATGAATTTTATTTTAATTTTAAAATGTTTATTATTATTTACTTAAAAAAAATTTCTCACGGCTCAGGGTTACCAGTGTAAACTGGTGCCGTAGGAAAACCTGGTGCAGTGAGAAAAAAGCTGACGTGGCAGCATTTTTTGTGCCATGGCTTATGGATTCCTTGTGCTCTTATATATCATTTGCTGACTATCTAAGAGCCTTCGGTACAGTACAGTGGTTGGTCATGGTGGTGTGAGCCGACGGCGCAACCAACTGTATCGTGATTAAGTTTTCGGTGTTCACGCCGTGGCTGCCAGCCGATGTTATGGCTGACGACGCGACAACTGCACTGTGGTTCGCGCCGTCGGTCGAGTTATGAATTAGTTTTTTAATTTATATCCGTTACAATGGCTAGTATTTGTTTTTATCTAAATTTTTGACCGTTTGAACAAAGAAAACTTACTTTTTACCTATTTTTTCAATATAAATTCTTTTTTAAACTACAACAAAAATATACCATCTTCTATTCTCACTACTACTTACTTCTATTCTCATCCGCCATTTCGGGTTCTCAAAAAGAACAATTGGTCGAATTGCTACAACAACAAATAATCTTTAGTCGTGATGGAAAAAAAGAGCGAATAAATCGAGAGGTGGCGGCAAGACTAGAAGTGTGTGAGCTTCAAAAAAGGAACGAGGAATTGCAAATCCTTCGGTTCGACACTACCGGAATGAGTGCTAAAGACGCGGCGACGATCGAAAAGCTCAAAGATGAGTCGCGTGCAAAATATTTTAATTTTTAAGTTGTATTTTTAAAGTTGTATTTTTATTTCGTATGTTTTTGTTAGTTGTATTTTTTTCGTTATTTCTTTTTCGTGTACTTTTTTTAAGTTGTATTTTTATTTTTATTACTAATGAAAATTTAACTTTTAAAATTGTTGTATTTAAAAAAAGAAAAAAAAGTGATAGGGTCACCATAAAGCGAGAGTGGTGTTACATAGGGATGATGTTGTTGGTGTTCTGTCAGGTTTTTCTGTTATAGGAAAAAGTAGTGATGTGGCACCATGTTAAAACATGAGAATCAAAATACCAACATAGATCTTTCACCCAACCAACCTCCTCTTGGTGATTTATATTAGATTAGTCAAGTAAAAAACGGATTAGTTCTCAAACGAGTGCTAATCATACAAATACAAAAGAAATAAGGGTGAGATCGTCCCAACTAGGTTGATATGATCTCCTCACTACATAGACACTCAACACTCAAAGGATAATACAAGATGAAGTTCCTCCCATGATAGAAGCCACATAAGACTATAGGGTTTGAGAGAGAAAAGAGAAAGCTACACACTTTGTGTATGTGTGTAGTATTAGTGATAAAGGAACCCTAGCAACAGCTAAGGTTATTAACACAGCCAAACACATGGGCCAATATGGGCTTCCAATGGCTAGAAGGTCAACTCCATAAGCAAGAATGGAGAAATGGCAAAAGGGGTACATGCACAATACACAAAAGGCACAAAGAGCACAAAACATATAAAGACATAACAAGTTTGTAAAATTAACATCCTCCCACAAAGTTATCAAGGATACAGAAAACATCTCATGAACATGTCCAGCATACCCAACTGTTTGCACAGTTTGGTGTGTTGAGAGGTGTCATGACCTTTGGTAAAGAGATCAACAGTTTGATCTGCTGAAGCTACTTTGATAGTCTTGATAACACCAGATTGCACATTCTCCCTTACAAGGTGTAAATCTACCTAAAAATGATTGGTTCTTTCATGAAAAAATGTGTTGGGAATTATTTGTTAAGTGTCAAATACCGTTAGTATTATTGAAGTACTGTTAGTTATCTTTCATGTACCGTTAGTGTTAACGCGGTACATAGTAAATACTACTACTTATAAAGTAAGTACTGCTATATTGATTCGGACGGATATATCTTTGTATAAGATATGTCATAGTTATAGTTAGAGTATATCTTATGTGATATACTTATATAGTTAGAATATTGATAATATATCGTTTATGATATAGTTATCTTTATAGAATATTCTAAGGTTTTTAGGGTTCCTTACTCTATAAAAGGAACATAGGTACAATGTCATTCATGTACCCCATTCAAGTCGATTAATAAGAGAATCGAATAGTTAAAAGTAATTCTGTTCTTCTGTGCTTTATAAGTTAGATTTCGCATAACTTATTTAGTTTGAGTAAGAGTTCTCAAAGTGTTTTAGTTTGATTACAAACTACTATACTAATTCTGAACAGAATATAGATCTATTCAAAGGGATCAACAAGTGGCATCAGAGCTTGTTGAGAAACTCTAAAAAAGAAGAAAACAACCCCATACACTCCACTCACACAAAAAATTCAATGTCTCAACATGGTGGTGACGCTTACTTGGATGATGTTCAAAATCCTGATTCAATACCACAAGGACAACCTCAAGTTGTGCATCCTGCACCAGCACAAGGTGTTCAAGCCGTGAATGCTGTAGCTACCTCTACAACTACAACACCTTCTCATACTCTTTCTGCTGTCAAACTCCTAGTGCTCAAAGGTGACAATTATGAGACATGGGTTATGCAGATGGAACATTACTTGAATCACACAGATCACACTGTGTGGCAAGTTATCAAGAATGGGAATACACCTAAGAAGCTACACTGGTTGTCTGATGGTACATATTAGGCTCTACCTGTTGTGACTGCTGAGGAGGTACAAGCAGAGATCAGAGAGAGAAAAGACAGAACTGCTTTGGCTATGGCTCTTTCAGAAGACATCTTACCTAACTTTCATCATTATAAGGATGCCAAGGCTATGTGGGAGGCCATAAAACTTAGATTTGGAGGTAATGACAAATCTAAGAAGATGAAGAAGATTGTTCTTAATCAAGAATTTGATAACTTCTCAATTTACAGTATAGAAGGAATACATGGTGGCTATGGAAGATTCAGTAAGCTGCTTATTCAATTGGCAGTTTATGGATAAGTAATTGCTAATGAAGAAGCTAATCTAAAATTCTTAAGGAGTGTTCCACAAGAGTGGAAAGGAATGGCTATGCACTTCATCACAAGAGATGATCTGGATACAATTCCTTTTGATCATCTCTACAACAATCTTAGAGCATACAAGATGGATGTAAAAGGCATTGAGGTGGCCAAAGCAGCAACTACAACAAAGTCTAACTTGGCTTTTGTGTCAGAAGGAAATAGCGGTACTTATTTTCATAATACCGCTAGTGGATCAAGCAGCGGTACATACTTCACAAATACCGTTGGGGGGGACTTACAAGCGGTACTTACCCACAAAGTACTGAAGGCAGCCCCATAGTCTCTCAAAATCCACATGGAAGATCTTCACCATTGTTTAGTGACAATGATGCCTTCTCATTTTTTGCTGGACACGACAACAGGCCAAGATTAACACTCAATGACCTGTTCCAAATAGATGATGTTGATGTTGAAGAGATGGATCTTAAATGGCAAGCTGTTATGGTGTCAGTAAGATCTAACAGATTCTTCAAGAAGACTGGAAGAAAGATGACTGTTGATCCTAATGAGCCATTAGGATATGACAAGTCCGAAGTTGAATGCTATAACTATGGAAGGAATGGACACTTTACAAAAGAATGCACTAGAGACAAAGCTAAGAGTAGCAGTCAAAAGTCCAAGAACAACTATAGAACCAGTCCAAGAATAACTGAAAGTTTTCCAAAAGGAAACAGCAGGAGCCCTAAAGGAACCAAAGCATTGGTGACTGTAGATGGAGTGGTGAACTGGGCTAAAGAAGAAGAAGAAGAGCTTGGTTTAATGGCTCTCTCACATGAAGATACTGAGGTACATCCTTGTTCTAAAGACTGTGTTCTTAAATTTAATAGCTTAAAAGTATAACTAGATGAACAGTATCAAAAAGTCAACACATGCACTGTAGAACTAAATGCTTTTAAACATGGTGTTGCTAAGTTAGAAGAAAATATAGTTTTGTATAAAAAGGGTCAACAAAACTATGAAGAGAAATAAGAATTTTAACTCTTCAAATGAGGGAAAAGATGTGGAAATTAAAGCATTTGAAAGACAACTTTTGAAAGTGTCAGCAGAAAATGAAGCTTTAAAAGTCAGTCTTTATAATGAAAGGGAAGTGTTTAATCATTGGCAAAAGTCCTCTAAAGGATTGGGAAAACTGATTAATTCACAAATGGGGTATTATGATAAGTCAGACCTAGGATATATTGAGGACCAACCTGGGATAACTTTAACTGACAAGGACTTATCAAAGGGGATTTTTGATAGTTATAGTGAGTCAGATAGTACACCTTAGAATGATAGATATGCTGAAGGAATGAAGGCAGTTCCTCCACCATTATCAAGAATTTTCATGCCCCCTACTAATGATACAAGTATACAGTTAGAAGAATCAAAATTTAAAAATACCTCAAACTCTAGTACTTTGTCCCAAGATAAGACTGTTGTGACCAAGAACATTGTTTATCCACCTTTAATGAACAATTTTGTTTCTAAAGAATCTAAGACTAGTTCTGCTCCCAAGCAGGTAAAAACTCCTAGCAAGATATTGGATAATGATGTAAAACATAAAAAAAACCAAGAGGGGTGGGTTAGGTTTTGAGAAAGTTAAGTCAAAACAACCTTTTGGGTCTTCTTTGAGAAGAAAAGGATGTTATGTTTGTGGTAGTCTAAGTCATTTCATCAAAGATTGTACTTTGCATGAAGATAAAATTGTGAAACAAAAGGCTGCACAAAATGTTATGAAAAACAGTAATGGGAAAAATGCACAGGTTAATAGGAATCAGAAACTTAAGAATGACAAACCTAAGTTTGATCACTCAAAAGGGGTAGCTAAACAGGTTAAAAATAACTCTACCAAAAGTTTTGTTCCTAGAGCAGTACTTATGAAACAAGGTCTAGTACCTTTGAAGTCTGGTAAACCAAGTACCGGCAAGTCTAGAACTGCATGTACTGCTAGACCAAACTCAAGTATTGTTGGTTTAAAGTTTGTTAAACGAAAGTTCTCCAAGACTTCTAAGAATGTTGTTGAAAAAGCCAAAATATCAAGAAGTAAGTTTAATAACAAACCAGTGCAAATGTGGGTTCCTAAAAGAGAAAAACCATGTGTTAAAGCAAGTACTGCTAAAGAAGTACTTAAGGCAAAGAAGTATGAGCACACAGAGTCACCCTATGTCTTTGACTACATAACTGAAACCATGAAGTATAAGAGCAAAAGCAGCATTACTGGGAATGCTTCTGAACAGACTCTTAAATGTGGCTTGGGTCCTTGTTAAAAACTAATAAATTTTGTTTATGTGTAGGGGCATCTAATTAATGAAATGAAAGACAAAGGTATAGTGGATAGTGGATGCTCAAGACACATGATAGGGAACAAAGATTTCCTTACTAAATTTGAAGAATTCAGAGGAGGAACAGTAGTCTTTGGAGGTAGCAAAGGTAGAATTACTGGCAAAGGGAAAATCAATATAGGGAAGTTGGAATTTGAAGATGTGTTCTTTGTGAAAGAATTGAACGAGTTCAATCTCTTTTCTGTATCACAAATGTGTGATAAGAAGAAGAAGGTGTTGTTCATAGACAAAGACTGCTTGGTGCTGTCTAAAGACTTTGAGATGCCTAAAGAATCTCAAGTACTGCTTAAAGTACCCAGGCAAAAAAATATGTACACCTTTAATCTTCATACTATTACTCCAACAGGTGGTATTACATGTTTGATAGCTAAGGCTTCTTATGATGAGTCTAATTTATGGCATATAAGGTTAGGTCATGTGAATTTCAAGAATCTTAATAGATTAGTGAACAGGAATTTGGTTAAAGGGTTACCTAACAAATCTTTTCAAAATGATTTCACATGTGCTGCTTGTCAAAGAGGTAAACAACATAAAGCCTCTTGTAAGACCAAGACTGCCAATACTGTGACAAAGCCTTTGCAACTCTTGCATATGGATTTGTTTGGTCCAGTTTCTGTAAGAAGCATTAGTCATAAGACCTTTTGTCTAGTCATAACTGATGATTATAGTAGATTCAGTTAAGTTTTCTTTTTAGCTCTTAAGAGTGAAACCAATGAATTACTTAAGAATTTTATCACTTTAGTTGAAAAGCAGTTCACTAAACAAGTTTTAATCATTAGGACAGATAATGGGACAGAATTCAAGAATGCTGAATTTGATGAATTCTGTAGGTCTAAAGGCATTAAGATACAATTTAGTAATCCTAGGTTCCACAACAAAATGGAGTAGCTGAAAGGAAGAATAGGACACTAATTGAGGCTGCTAGAACTATGCTGGCTGATTCTCTTTTGCCAAATACCTTTTGGGCAGAAGTAATCAATACTGCATGTTATGTGTTAAATAGAGTCTTAGTGACCAAGCCTCAAAACAAAACACCGTATGAACTTTTGATTGATGTTAAGCAAACCATAAGTCATTTAAGACCTTTTGGGTGTCATGTTTTCATACTAAATACTCTTGATCATTTGGGAAAGTTTGATGGAAAGTCTGATCCAGGATATCTTGTAGGATATTCATTGCAAAGTAAAGCATATAGGGTTTATAATTTGGCATCTAAAAAGGTTGAAGAAAATGCCCATGTTAATTTCTAAGAAAATAAACCCAATGTCCCATGAATAGGTTATGCTTGGATGTTTGATTTAGATTATCTAAGTAACTCCATGGATTACTATTATGTGCAAAAGGATTGTCAAACTAACAATGCAGGTGAGGAGTCTAGTGCAACTAATGCAGGTACTCAAGAAGAAGTTTCTTCATCAGATGATGATGTTCATATCTATGTACCCAATATGCCTACTGTTACTCCCATGTCTGCTACTCCCAAGAATCAAACCATGCCATCAACAGATGATCAAGCCTCCCAAGAGCTTCAGAGGCTTCAAGATCAAGAAAAGAATGCTACATCTGCTAATAAGCATTCAAGAGAATAATATTTTGAGTCACAATACTCAGCAGTACATACTACGCCTAGTGGTACTTCATCTGCAAGTACTGCTAAGTCAAAATCTGCAAAGTCTGCTGATTCATTAGAAGATATTTTACAAGCTATGGACGATGAAGACGTGTATGCTAGTCCAGCTGAAGGAATCTTCTCCAAAGCTTCCTATGATGAGCAGGGTGCAGTAACTGATTTCAACAATTTGGAAATTGAAATTCCAGTCAGTTCTATTCCCACTCAAAGAGTCAACAACAACCATCCTTCTACATAGATCGTTGGAAATCCCAAGTCTGCTGTACAAATGAGAAGACAACTTCAAACCAATACTGAAACTCATGCACTTGTGAGTTATGTCAAACAACAGCAGAGAACTAATCATAAAGATACTCAGCATTGTTTGTTTTCCTGTTTCTTATCACAAGTAGAGCCCAAAAACATTTCTCAGGCTCTTGATGAAGAAAGTTAGGTAGATGCCATGCAAGAAGAATTAACACAATTTGAGCTACAAAAGGTTTGGATTCTTTTGGATCTTCCCTCAAGTAAGAGAGTAATTGGTACTAGATGGGTTTTTAGGAACAAGAAGGATGAGAGAGGATTTGTTGTGAGAAACAAGGCAAGACTTGTTGCTTAAGGCTATAGACAGGAAGAAGGGATAGACTATGATGAAGTTTTTGCACCAGTGGCAAGGATAGAAGCCATTAGGTTATTTTTGGCCTTTGCATCATATATGGGTTTTATAGTCTATTAGATGGATGTGAAAAGTGCCTTTCTTTATGGTACTATTTCAGAGAAGGTATATGTCTTACAACCTCCAGGTTTTGTAGATCCTAAATTCTCCAACAGAGTCTACAAGGTTATCAAAGCGCTTTATAGTCTGCATCAAGCTCCACGGGCCTGGTATGCAACTTTATCCAATTTTCTGTTAGAGCATGGATATAGAAGAGGGAACATTTATAAAACTATGTTCATCAAGAAGAATGCTAAGGACATTATTTTAGTTCAAGTTTATGTTGATGACATCATTTTTGGTTCTACCAAGAAGTCATGGTGTGAAGAGTTTGAGGCTTTGATGAAAGGAAGATTTCAGATGAGTTCTATGGGAGAACTAACTTTCTTTTTGGGACTGCAAGTCAAACAAAGGAAAGATGGAATATTTATCAACCAAGATAAGTATGTTGCTGAAATCTTGAAGAAATATTCATGTATGGATACAAGGAGTACAAGCACACCTTTTGAAGCTAAGAAGTCTTTATCAAAAGATGAACATGGAGAAAGTGTTGATATTCATCTATACAGATCAATGATTGGTTCATTGATGTATCTTACTGCTTCAAGGCCAGATATTATGTTTGCTGTGTGTGCCTGTTTATGTTTCTAAGTCAATCCAAAGGTGTCACATCTACATGCTGTGAACAAGATTTTTAAGTATCTTAAAAGTCAACCCAATTTAGGATTATGGTATCCTAGAGATTTCACTTTTAAATTGGAAGCTTACTCAGATAAGGATTATGCTCGAGCTAATCATGATAGGAAATCCACAACGGGAGGTTGTCAATTCCTAGGCAGAAGACTCATATCATGGCAGTGTTAGAAGCAAACCACTGTTGCTACTTCTACAACTAAAGCTGAATATGTAGCTGCTGCTCATTGCTGTGGACAAGTACTTTGGATTCAAAATCAATTGTCAGATTATGGGTTTAACTTCATGAACACCAAGATTTACATTGATAATGAAAGTACTATATGCATTGTCAAGAATCTAGTATTTCACTCCAAGACCAAGCACACTGAAATAAGACATCACTTCATAAGAGATGCATATGGCAAGAAGCTTATTCAAGTCTTGAAGATTCATACATACAACAATGTAGCTGATTTTTTGACCAAGGCATTTAATGCAAAGAGATTTGAATTCTTGGTGACACATATTGGTATGCTCAACCAATAGACTGCTGCATATGTTGAGGGGAGGTAACAGCTATACAACTTTTATACTAATTTTTATTGTATAGTCTATGTTTTGTGTTTTTGATGTGATTACAGGTTGATAGAAAAAGATAAAAGAGGTTATAATGATAGTGGAATGCATGAACTGGTCAAAATTATGAGGCACCGTTATAACTCCAAGTACCGCTAGCACAAGTTCAAGTACCGAGTATGTTCCATGTACCGCTACATGTCTGTTGTACCGTTAAGGGTCTCTTTTGTAAATTTGGCGGTTTCTTCGCGCTTGGCTTTGTTATTTACTTAAATACTTACTCCAGTTAAATAATTGATTCACCTAATCTTTTATTCTTATCTCTTGATTCTATAACCTTCTCTCTAATTTTTCGCTCATAAAAAATACTAATGGCTGCTTTACAAGTGATCTCTAAGCATAATTTGGTTACAAATCTTGCTGTGAATGATGAATCTCTTGGATTCCATGAGATTCTTGGTTTCTTATCTCGAAGTCATGTTTGTTTAGCACTCACTGTAAGTCCCATTGTCTATGTTTCCATTGTTGAACAATTTTGGGACACTGCCGTGTTAGGTACTCGGTTTGATCAACCTTGCATTAGGGCTAGGGTGAATCATAGAAATATATATGTAATTGAGGTACTGCTAAGGGCAAGTTGAGATTAAATGATGAAAATGGACTTAGTATGCTTAATAATACAGAGATACATGATGGCCTTGCAGCCATGGGCTATGAGGGTGGTAGCGAAAATCTTACTTTCTTTAAAGCTTTATTTTCACCTCAATGTAAATTGCTTTTTCATGCTATTATTCACTGTTTAAACTTTAAAAGTACATCTTTTGATCAAATTCCTACAGCATTGGCATCAGCTAGTATTTTTCTAGCAAATAACAGGGTTTTTATTTTTTCAAGATTAATTTTTGAAGGCATGACTAGGAATTTAGAAGGAACTAAGAAGTTTTTGATGTATCCTAGATTCATTCAGATTGTAGTTAGTGACCAAATACCTAACCTACCAGAGTTAACTGATACATGGGATTTTCCTACATTCACAAAGAGAACTTTCTCTTTCTTGACCAAACAAGGCAATGCCTTTACATGAATAGTTACACCATTGTTTGCTCATATGTTAGCCCAACCTGTCAACCAAGAAGGTGAGGAACCTAGCAATGCTAGTGCTTCTCAGCAAACTCCTTCTCACTAGAGTTCCCATTTCTTAGAATATTCACAATCTTCTTCTCATAATATTGGTGCTCCACCAAATACTGATGAGATGATCCATACACTTGTTGCTTCTATTGCTGCTAGTGGTTCCCCACCAGCACAAGCACTAGAGGTGGTGGATGTTGAAAATTTAACTGCTTTGTGTACTAGTTTGTCCCAACAGGTACAGGTGTTGCAAAAAGAAAAACTTGTTCAAGACAAGAAAATTGTTGAATTGAAAGCTAGCCTAATCAAGTTGAGGAACAAAGTATCGCCTTGGATGAGAAAACATAGATCTATTCAGAAGGCTGTACTTAAAAAGCAAAGATTCATAAACCACAAGAAAAGGCAACTGAATGCAACCAAACAGGGGAGGAATTATAAAGAACAACCATTTTCTTCTGATAATCAAACAATGATCTATAGAAATGACATTAATTTTGAGCTGGATGAAGATGTCATTGGGACTTATGAAGATGGAACTTGTTTAGAGACTGGTGTGGATGAACCTACAAACATGGAGTTTCAACAGGAAGAACCACAACCTACTCGTGAGGAGCCACAAGTTGAAGAAATGATGGTAACTCAGCCAGCACCAACACCTCAATCACCACTTCGAGTGAATTGGAGTACTTTCTATGAGAAGTTGGAGGAAATAAATGTTCAATTTCCTGTATCCTCAACTCCACCACCACAAAGACAAATTTGGTTTCACAAGAAACAGTCTTTGCAAAACCTGTCCAGATCAAGAATGAGCATTAGATCAGACAAGACTAAAGAGGTGCAAGTTGAAAAGATAGCTTCAGTGGAAGAAAGCATATCTGGAGATACAAAAGTGATTGAAGAAACAAATGTGTCTAATACTGGTGAAGTCAACATTGTTGAAGATCCAAGTACTACTAAGCCAACTAAGCCGACTGCAAGTACTGCTGACATTGTTGAAGACCCAAGTACTGCTAAGCCAACTAAGCCGATTGCAAGTACCGCTGGTGATCATCATTCACTAGAAAGTCAAACTCCTTTTGGAGAGGATAAGACTTTAGCCCAAATATTGCTTGACTTAAGAGAGAAGAATTCAGCTGAGAAAGCAAAACAAGCAGAGGTAGAGAAGAAGACACAACAAGAAGTTCTTGCCAAAAAGGATCAAACTAAAGGTAAGAAAGTTCAAGCTTCACACCCTACTAAAGGTATAGTTATACAACAGCAAGCTGATGAGGAAAGACCTTCCAAGTTGAAGAAGAAGCTACCTAAGATTAATCCAAAGGATAAGGGGAAGAAGCAAATACTATCAGAATCTGAAAATGAAAGTGATTCAGATGAAGATATAAGCAAAGTCATGTATAGATTTAATCAATTAGACCATGACGAGGAATATGCTCTTAGGATGCAAGCTCAGATTCGTGAAGAATACTTACAAGAAGAACTTGAAGCTAAGCAGCATTTACTAGAAGCTAAAAGAATATAGCAAGAATGGAACATACAAGAGTATGATAGGATTCAAGCTGAATTACATGCAAGTGAGCTTCTTGCAGACTCATTGATAGCTGAAGAGAGAGATGCTTATGATGAACAAGAGAAATCAAAATTGATTGATGATCTGGTAAGGGAGCAACAAAGATTCTTTGCTGAAAAGAGAAGAAGAGAAAAGATTAAGCCTCCAACTACTATGCAGATTAGGAATCAAATGATGAACTTTCTCAAGAAAGTTAAGGGTTTCACTCATATTCAGCTGGTCAAGAAGAATTTTGAAGAAATCAGGACTTTGTATGAGCAACATAAGAGAACTAAATTGAATTTTGTTGAGATTGGATCTGAAGCAGATAGAATGGCTGTTGAGAGACATAGAAGACATCTGCAACAACAAAGGCAATTTGGAAGTACTCCTAGAATTGAGCCAAGTACTGCTGAACCTACAAATACATCTCCAACTATCAAGACCACTTATGTGAGGAAGAATAGAAAGGAGAAGGTAAGTTCAAAGGAGGAAGAGACTGCTCAAAGAATGAATGAAGGAGATAAAGCTCAAGATATTGCTCAGACTGAAAATGTACAAGCAGTACATACACAGTCAACAGTACATACTGAAGAAACGGTACGTACAAACTTGGAAGAGGGTTCAACAGAATTTGAGGGAACCTCCAAGGGCGTTAAAAGGAAAAGATCAACAAAGAGAAAGAAGAAATCCAAGAGGGCTAAGTCAACAGCAAAATATGGTGATGATGATGAGAGCTTGAAGAAGTACTTGAAGATAGCAAAATTTGAAGATCAATGTATTGATACAGAGATTTTTGGAAAGAGATCATCTATTGCTAGATGGATATACTCTATGGATCAAGGACTGGAAGCTCATGGAATTCAAAGAACTGATGGCACAACAAGAATATTCAGACTTTTGGAAGATATTCTTCACATTCTTGACAGACAAGATATTCATGATCTTTTCAGATTAGTTCAAGAAGCCAGTGCAGGTAAAACTGAAGTATCACTATTGTATAGGGAAATGCTCTTCATGTATGAACCACACAACTGTGATCAAGAAATGTTGAAGGAATTAGAGAATCAGGTTCCTAGTTACTGGAGATATTATAGGTCATGTGGATTGCATATTTTGGATATAGATGATGTTACCTACTATATGATACAAGAGAAGAGTTATCCATTCAAAAGAAGATTGTTGGAAAGAATGTTGGAACAACAATTGGAAGTTATAGAAGAATCTGTTGATGCTTTGGAGTTGATCAAAATGGTTAAACAACAAATCAAGGATTTGAAAGATGAGGAAGAAGCTGAGAAAGAGCCTTAAGTGTTTGACTTTCAGTTACACTTCACAAATGGTTCTCAGTTCACCATGTCTAACAAACATAAGAACTGGCTAGTCCAGAAACAAACGATTTATGGTAAAGACTTATCAAATCCGTTGAAAGCTGGTAGTTTGCTAAAAACTATATGGTTCTGACGCACCTTGTTTCGAGACAAATAGTTGGCTAGTCCTAGACAAGCGGTACTAGGTGAAGACTTCATCAAATCCGTTGATGGTTGACAACTTACCAAAAATTGTAGGGTTATCAGTACACCTTATTCTTCATGAATAAAGTATTGGCTATTCTAGAGTGTACGGCTAACTAGTAATAAATATATCAAATCCGTGGATAGCTGATGATTTGCTAAAAATCATGAAGCCAATACAGATTGGTTTTTGTTGTTAACTGTTTTATTTCAGGTATGAAGATTGCAAGAAAAGAAGTATTCAAGAAGAAAATACTTTGAAGGTTTTGTCTAATCAAATCAAGACTGAAGTTCATGATTCAGAATTCATAGATTTAACTCAAGAAGACAATTACTGTTGCTGCAAAGACAAATGAATGTTTACAAGACAAAGGAAGATCATAGTTTAAAGACAAAGATGATGTTCATGCTGTTTGAAGATTATCTTATCAGAAGAAGATCTACATTGAAGTGTTTGGCTACATTCAGTTGGATACAAATACAAATTACCAAGTTTAATCCAAGGATGAAGGAAAGACTGGAGACATGTATTCTAAATACATCCAGTACAAAAGAAACAAGAAGACAACAAGTTATCATTCTTGTTTAGGGGAGGATTGTTGGGAATTATTTGTTAAGTGTCAAGTACCGTTAGTGTTATTGAAGTACTGTTAGTTATCTTTCAAGTACCATTAGTGTTAACGCGGTACATAGTAAGTACTGCTACTTATAAAGTAAGTATTGTTATATTGATTAGGACGGATATATAAAGTAAGTATAGTTATCTTTCAAGATGATGTTCATGCTGTTTGAAGATTATCTTATCAGAAGAAGATCTACATTGAAGTGTTTGGCTACATTCAGTTGGATACAAATACAAATTACCAAGTTTAATCCAAGGATGAAGGAAAGACTGGAGACATGTATTCTAAATACATCCAGTACAAAAGAAACAAGAAGACAACAAGTTATCATTCTTGTTTAGGGGAGGATTGTTGGGAATTATTTGTTAAGTGTCAAGTACCGTTAGTGTTATTGAAGTACTGTTAGTTATCTTTCAAGTACCATTAGTGTTAACGCGGTACATAGTAAGTACTGCTACTTATAAAGTAAGTATTGTTATATTGATTAGGACGGATATATAAAGTAAGTATAGTTATCTTTCAAGATGATGTTCATGCTGTTTGAAGATTATCTTATCAGAAGAAGATCTACATTGAAGTGTTTGGCTACATTCAGTTGGATACAAATACAAATTACCAAGTTTAATCCAAGGATGAAGGAAAGACTGGAGACATGTATTCTAAATACATCCAGTACAAAAGAAACAAGAAGACAACAAGTTATCATTCTTGTTTAGGGGAGGATTGTTGGGAATTATTTGTTAAGTGTCAAGTACCGTTAGTGTTATTGAAGTACTGTTAGTTATCTTTCAAGTACCATTAGTGTTAACGCGGTACATACTAAGTACTGCTACTTATAAAGTAAGTATTGTTATATTGATTAGGACGGATATATCTTTGTATAAGATATGTCATAGTTATAGTTAGAGTATATCTTATGTGATATACTTAAATAGTTAGAATATTGATAATATATCGTCTGTGATATAGTTATCTTTATAGAATATTCTAAGGTTTCTAGGGTTCCTTACTCTATAGAAGGAACATAGGTACAATGTCATTCATGTACCTCATTCAAGTCGATTAATAAGAGAATCGAATAGTTAAAAGTAATTCTGTTCTTTTGTGCTTTATAAGTTAGATTCCGCATAACTTATTTAGCTTGAGTAAGAGTTCTCAAAGTGTTTTAGTTTGATTACAAACTACTATACTAGTTCTTAACAAAATATAGATCCAATCAAAGGGATCAACAAAATGGGTTACCAACAATTTGGATAGCAGAAGAGCTATCATTGTAAATATTCATATGAAACAAACTTGCAATGTTCAAGTTATTAAGCAAATTAAAGATCCAAATAATCTCACAAGTAGCATTGGCCATACATCTATACTCAACTTCAACAGAGGATCTAGATACAGTAGGTTGCTTCTTACTTTTCCAAGAGACAAGAGTGTTACCTAAAAACACACAATATCCAGATACAGATTTCCTAGTTTTCAAAGACTTGGCCCAGTCTGGTCAGTAAAGCACGAAAGATTAAGTATTATATCCTTATAAATCTGGGTAACAGTACATAGAGAGTTCTTCAGGTACCTGATAACCCTTAAAGCAATTTTAAGGTGGGAATGTAAAGGGGCATGCATATGTTGACTCAAACATTGGACAACATAAGAAATATCGGGCCTAGTGTGAGTCAAATAAATAAGCTTTCCAATAAGTTTCTGATAATTAAAGATGTTTATGTAAAAACAGGTTTGGCTGCAAGAAGGCCAAACTCATGAATCATATCAAGAAAGTATTTTCTTTTAGTCATACAAGCACCAAAATCATTATGAAGGACCCCACTACCTACAAAATACTTCATGTGACCAAGGTCTTTAATCATAAATTTGTTTTTAAGAAAAACCTTGAACTTGTTAATTTCAGGAAGGTTATTTCCAGTGACCACCATGTCATCAGCATAGACAAGGATGGCAATGAAAGTTTCACCATAATGATTAACATAGAGAGAATAATCAAAATTTCTTTGAAAAAATCCATGCTCATCCAAGGCAGTGGTGAGCTTGACATTCCACTGCCTTGAGGCTTACTTAAGTCCATAAAGAGACTTGTTCAATTTGCACACTTTGGACAGGTCAGGATTGTCAAATCCAGGTGCAATGTCATGTAAACATCCTCATCCAAATCACCATAAAGAAAGGCATTGTTCACATCCAGTTGGAACAAAGGCCAATCATTAGACAAAGCAAGACACATGATACATCTATGGTCACCATTTTGACCACAAGACTGAAAGTTTCATCAAATTCAATACCTTCATTTTGGTCATACCCTTTAGCCACCACCCTAGCCTTAAACTTATCAATCAACCCAGAAGCCCCATATTTAATTTTATATAGCAATTTATACCCTAATGCTTTTCTTCCAATAGGAAGGTCAGTCAAGGTCCAAGTGTTGTTTCTAACAAGGTCCTCAATTTCCTTGTTCATAGCTTCAATCAAATTCGGGTCTTTAATATCCTCATTAAAGGAACTAGGTTCAACAGACGTGTTAAGGGTGGTAGCGAAGCAGAATTTGACAAAGTTAAGCCTAAAATAGGGAACATGTTTTCTAATCCCATATTTATGTTTGCTGTCAATCACATAATCATACATTTTAGCAGGCAATTTGGTGCTTCTACCAGACTTCCTAGTAGGAGCAACCACTTCATCAATCCTAGGGTTGTCAAAGTTAAGAACTGGTTCAGGAGAACAAGGCATGATATTTTAGTTATTGCCCTCAGATAAGTTGTTGTCATCTATTTGGGTTGCAGGGTTCTCTTCAAGTGTCTGCTGATGATCAGAGATAGTCTTTGAAGGAACCCTACCTTCCTCATTAGATGTTGCTCTTTCTCTTCATCATTAAGTCTTAAAGATGGTTGGTTATCAAAGAAAGTAAGATGTTCAGCATCACTAGTTTCTATATCAACCAAATCACATTTCTTATTGTTTTTCATTTTAAAAGGAAACATAGTTTCATAAAACCTCACATCTTTAGAAAAAAAACCACATCTTGTATCCAAGCTTAACAACTTATAAGACTTTTTACCAAAGGAATAACTAATCAAAACACTCTTTTCAGACCTATATGTGTGCTTGTCACTATTGTATAAAATAGTAGAAAAACAAAGACATCCAAAACACCTAATATGAGAGAGATTTGGTTTTTTATTATAAACCATTCATATGGTGATTTACCTTTAAGGAAAAATGAGGGAAGCTTGTTAATTAAATAAACATTAGTTAGAATACAGTCAGACCAGAAAGTAAGAGGAATCCCCCTTGAAACATAAGGCTTCTTGCAACATTTAGCAAGTGTCTATGTTTCCTTTCAACATTGCCATTTTCTTGAGGGGTGTGAGTACAAGAAGTTTGATGAATAATTCCAAGGTCAGAAAACAAAGAAGCTATTTCTTGTAACAAATTCAATGCCATTGTTAGATCTGACTACTTTGATACTTTTATTAAATTGGTTTTGAACAAGGTTAATATAGCCAACAAAAGTGACAAAAACTTAATTCTTTAGTTTTCAAAAGATAGGTCCAAACAGCCTTGGAATAATTATCAAGAATGGTAAAAAAATACTTGTATCCTTCTCTGCTAGAGATTCTATAAGGACCCCACAAGTTAAGATGAACAAGTTAACCAAGATGAGTTGACTTGTGGTCACTCAAAGGTAAGGGTTCCCTTGTCTATTTAGCCCTATGACAAACCTCACAAGTAGAGACACTAGTATTTTTGGATAGCTTAAGGTTAGGTTTGAGAACAAATAGGACTTGGTCAACAGGTTGACCAAGTCTGCAATGCTAAAGGTCTTTGGAAACATTGAAGGACATGATCATATTAGAAATATCTAAACACTTGTTTTTACTATCAAGGTCAAACAAGTAGAGGCCACTAGACTCACTACCAGTCCCTAGAGTAGTCCCCTTGGTCAAATCCTGAATATAACATTTATCCTCATCAAAACCCACAAACAAGTTACTATCTTTAATCAGTTTATTAACATATAACATGCTAACACAATAACCAGGAACAACCTAACATCATACAGAATAACATTGTTAGAAAGTCTCAAATTTCCCACATGACTTATGGTGACAATGGTCCTATTGGGGGTGCCCCACAGTGAGATTGAGACTGGTAACATCCACAACATTGAACATGTCAACAGTGGAAATAGTCAATTGTTGATTACACCCAAAGTCTATGATCCACCCAAGGGTCATAGTCTTAATCAACCCTTTTGAGTACCCATAAAAATATCTAGAAAAGTTAACATTGAACTAAACATTGCAGTTGCAGAAGGAGCAACTATCTGCCATGTTGGCATGAATGTTCCTAGAGGTAGAATCATTGATCAAATTAAGAAGCTTCTTCATTTGATAAAAGGTGAAAAAAGAAGGGACATCACAAGCAGGAGATTTATCATTCATCTTAGTATCACAGTTAGCATTAAAATTAGGTTTAAACACATATGATTTAGCATTAGAAGATTTTTGTATCGAGGAGGATACCCAATAATCTCATAGCATCTATCAACAGTGTGGTCGATCATCCCAAAATTGGTACAATTTAAGTTTGGGTTAGGTCCTTTATTTTGATAGGGTTGACCGCCCCCTCTGGAATTATTCTTGTTGAAACTAGAATAATTTCTTTTTCTTTGTTGGCTAAAGGTTTTAGCAGCAAAGGAGGAGACATTGAGCTTAAAATCAGTCACACTAAAGGGGTCAGGGATGCCTCTGTGTGATTCTTCACTAGCAACGGTACCATAAGCATCATTCATATCAGGAAGAGGATCCATGGTGAGAAGGGCAATTCTAACAGGTTGATAGCATTCATAAAGACCCATTAGAAACTACATCAGCTTCATAAGCTGCTGATGAAGAATGGTTTTAGTGCTAGCAGGACAAGAACATTTAATGGGGCAAATACACTTAGGTTATTTGGTTAGGGCATCAAATTCCATCCACAAAGAATTAAGTCTATGATAGTATTCAGCAACATATGTGCCTCCTTGTTTCACAGAGTTAATTTTTTGGAGAATTTTATCGACAACAGAACCATCAACCTTATAATAAGTTTCAGACAACTCATTCCACACAAAAGCAGCATTTTCAGAATAAACTAAACCCATGTAAACATCTTGAGAAACAACATTCATAATATAAGTTAAGGCCATAGCATTACATCTATCCCATTGAGCAGTTAACACACTACTACTAGCATAAGTTTCCTTTAAACAAGTTCCATTAACAAAGCCAATTTTATTTCTATCTTAAAGTGCAAGTTTCATAACATTATTCCACATTTTATAAGTAGCAGTACCAAGGAGTTTAAAAGGAATAAAAGTAGAGGTGCTGCTATAACCATTTTGCACATGTAAAGGGTCACCAACACCAAGACTACTTATCAAAATAGGCTCAGTAGCAACTCCCTCTGTGTTAACAGGAGGAGGAGTATTGTTTCCAGCATCACTCATTACAAGATAAAAGTAAGCAATAGAGCACAAGCAAAACAAATATCAAAGAAAGCACAATAGACAATAAACAGTAAATAACATAAATCAAACAAACACCAAAAATGAGGGTTACCAGGAATGCTAGCTGTGAACTGGGATTGGCTAGAGCAGGTATCCACACCAGTCAAGCTAGAGGGTCAAGGAGTTAACCGAATCTGTTTTCCCTCACGAACTCAGCAACAGTAACCCAAGCAATAACTAAGAAGGAGATAGTGGGAAAATGAAAGAGGACTTACAAAGCAATAAGCCACCAAAAAACAACAATATAGACACCCCGACTCTAGATTCACTTAGTCTAGAGGATGAGTGAGCTTAGAATAAAAAAACTCCAAAAATAAAATTAGGGTTTCACAAACCCTAATTTTAATTTTTACTTGTAATCGCCAAGAAACCCCAACGGCAGCACCAATACAAGCTTCCAGGACACACTGTGCCTCAAAAAACACAACCCGAATGCAAAACCCCAAATAAAAATTTAGGGTTTCACAAACCTTAATTGTCCAAATGAGAGATCTGAACCAGTAAACCACGAGAGAGGTTAAATTGAAGCTAGGATCCGATATAGTTCTCTAATACCATGTTAAAACATGAGAATCAAAATACCAACACAGATCTTTCACCCAACTAACCTCTCCTTGGTGATTACATTAGATAAGTCAAGTACAAAATGGATTAGTCTTCAAACGAGTGCTAATCACACATATACAAAAGAAATGAGGGTGAGATCATCCCAACTAGGTTGATCTGATTTTCTCACTACATAGACACTCAACACTTAAAGGAAAATACAAGATGAAGTTCCTCCCATGATAGAAGCCACAGACGACTCTAGGGTTTGAGAGAGAAAAGAGAAAGCTACACACTTTTGTGTGTGTGTAGTATTAGTGATAAAGGAACCCTAGCAACTTCTAGGGTTAATAACACAGCCAAACACTTGGGCCAATATGGGCTTCCAACGACTAGAAGGTCCAATCCATACGTAAGAATGGAGAAATGGCAAAAGGGGTACCTGCACAATACACAAAAGGCACAAAGAGCACAAAACATATAAAGACATAATAAGTTTGTAAAATTAACACACCACTTTTTGACCACGGCTTGAACCGTACCTAGGGCTCTAAGAAAAACAAATGTAACTTCACGTGATTTCAGAGGTACGAGTGATGTCTATTCGTTATCAACATATTTTTCTTTCGGTTCAAAAGATGCATCTTTTATGCGCTTTTCATCGGACTTTTAAAAATCGATTTTCGTGAAATAAATGGATCCAAAATACGGATGACTTGCTTGTTGTATAATCATTTCTATATTGATTTTTTTATGTGTTTTTAGTGCTCTGTCTTATAACGCGATGTTATGTATTTTTCCTTTTTTTTAATCGTTTTTTACTTTAATGGCTTAATATATTTGTCTTTAAAAAAAACGGTCTGTTCATAATGGTTGAAAATATATATAGACCATGTATTATTTATAAGTCTTAAAGTCTTTGATTTAATCAAGTTTGTTCATAAAACATGGTAGCCTATAGGCAAAAAATTATTTGGCTTTTGAATTTAACATTGCAATAGATATTTTTATTTTTATTGAATTAATTAGATTTGTTTTTATGCATTAATCAAATCACTGAAAACAAAACAGAATTGACTGGGTGTGTGTTTTCCCTATCAAAATTTGTCAAGATTATGATTATTAACAACCACTAACTAATTTATATTCTTATCCACCCACAAACTCCATTATTCAGTATATCGCTGATCCAAATGCTTTTATTTCATTGTTACTATATACCCTAGAATATCAACAACAAAGAATAGTTGTAAGCTAAGCTGTTAACTTTAAGTTGTAAGCTGTTAACATAAGTTATAAATTATATTTTTTTAATAAAGTGTTTGATATATTAGCTGTTAAGTGTAAAATTAAGATATAAATAATATTAAAGAACATATTTAAATAAGTTATACTCCATCCGTTTTAAAATTATTGTCAATACAAGAATCATACAGTTTAAGAAAATCACATGTATTACAGCTCTATCTCTCTTACTTTTTAGCATAATTATAGTTTTACCCTTAGCTAATTATTTCTTCTTTAAAGTTTGTAATAACAATTTTAAGTAAGGATAATATAGTAAATTTATCAAAGTTTATTATCTATTTTTAATAAGGAAAATTAACAAAAAGGTCCGTTGCCCATTATTCTCTTCCAAAAAACACCACAATTTTTCTCTTTTTAGAAATGGTCTATTTTTTGGCAATAGGGCAACTGGGTGCAGAATGCGTCACGTGTCATCTGTTGTCCTATATCTTGGGGCAATCTGTCAGAATGGTCATTTTCTTTGGACACTTGTCAAAACCTGAATGATTGCTGCCCTATATTCTTTGTTGGTCCTTTGTTGCCCTGGACCGTATCAGGAAAAAACATGTTTTTTAAACTCAATCACGAATTGCTCAAAATTAAAAGACTCTTTTGATAATTATCCTTTTTAATATTAGACAATAATTTTGGTACAACAAAAAAATGAAAAGATGTACAATAATTTTAGGACGGAGGATTAATATAATTAGAAGGTGTATCTTTTAAACGAACATATTTAAATAAGGACATATGTAAAAAGACATTTAAATAACAACTCTTAATAATTTAAAAAGTTTTATAAATTAGTTTTTTTATTTAATAGTTATTTGTTTAAAATTAAAAAAAAAATACAATTTTAAAAAATTGTTATTAAATAAATGAGCTTTCCTTAACAATAGTCCATAACTGTCGGTATATACAACATATTTTAGCAAAAGTGTACTTTCAATATCGTTACTCTATTATAGCACACTATTGTTGACCTTTGACCAAGTAAATAAAATCAGTGAACAAAAATTTGTGAGATATTACTTCACAAGCTAAATTTATATGTGGCATGTGCCACACTTAGCTAAGCCTTAGCTCCACCATTGCATAGTATGTATAATTTGAAGTCTTTTTCAACATTCATTTATGTGTGTTTAAGGTTAGTTTATTTTCTTAATAAATGAACAAAAAGTAACAAATATGATTGGCTCATTCTTAATAAATGAACATGAACAATAAAATTCTTTCATTCAAATATACGTGTTCATTTATTTATCCGGTTAAAATTATATAATCGAACATAAACAATGCCCCGTTTATGTTCGTAATTCATTTACAGCCCTATTTGTTTGTCTATACTTACATGGACAAAGACAAACAATTGTTCTTTGCTTAAAAAAGACTAACGACGCAAGTTTGTTTCTCACTTGTTTTTCACGATTGTGTAAATATTATATATATATATATATATATATATATATATATATATATATATATATATATATATATATATATATAGATGAGATCAAGAGAAAACTTGATCTCAAAAGAAAACATAGAAAACCCCTTTCCATCAAAGCTCCCTCCCTTTCCTTTTTTTTTCTTTTTTTTTCTCTAAGTCCAGGGGTCTCTTTGCACTTTTTTTATTTTTGAAGGGCTGTTTTGTATATCTTTATATTTTTATGAGTTTGGTAAGTTTTTGACTTTTTTTGGCTGCTAACGTTTCTTTACTTTCTTCTTTCATCGTAACATTTTTTAAAGTCTTCCTTTTTATAGTTTAGCGCATGCGCGGTTATATGCGTAATATTTACAAATCGTACTGTTATATCGTTTTGGATATTTTATTAAAAACGATTTTTTTAACCATATCTACCTCTAAAAATACGACTCTAAATTAACTATCGACACGGTTTTGGTCTAACTTTCAACCCACGCCCATGTAGACAATAAATCATACAAAAGCTTCATAAAGAGCCACATCTTTTCACTAACTGCTACGTATTACAGACTTGAATAAGAGGTCTAAAAATACTATCATGAACTCGGAAGATAAAAGATCGATCATGAACTCAAGAATTATAACTGAGGCTGATAAACAAATTTTGAAATACATAAACCGCCATGACTGGGTTTTTCAAATGCGCATCCTATCTAACTGAAAAATTCTATTCATTTGGATGTTTGTTTAGCGTCTTTTTTTATCCTGTCGCAGCAACTGCAACAAGCTTTACACCACCTACATATTTTGCAGCTCCTGCCATTTTAGCAAATGCGGCTATATCTCAAACTAGTAGAGCCCTTAAGCGACTACTGGTTTTACACTCATGTTTCATGTAGCCTGCAATATACTAATACTAGTTCAGTACTAGTAACCTGCAAATGTGAGCATACAAATTAATAAAAAAGGACGAGTCACGTAAAAGTTCCATCATAACGTTTGTGATCACAAAAATCAATACATTAACATCAGGATCGCTACAATAAAAATGCAAATGGAATCACATGATTTTTTATCTGATTATCTAATAGTGAGACAGATAGCTTGGAGTTGTTGATAGTATTCTCAAGATAAATTAATTTACAGCAATATGATTTATGGGGGCGAATGTTTTAGCTTATTAGCTTATTTATCCACTTAAGCTTATGAACTAACTAGGGGTGGGAAACGCCACGAAATCTGACCAGACCAAACTAAAAATAGAAAAAACGCTAATCGAGTACCGGACCAGTCCAATATATATCTTATTTGTCGCGTAGTCTGGTTCCGTCAGGCCGGTGCAGACTCTTTTTTCTGCCTGTTACGGTACATGGGTCCGATTTGGTCCAACAAAGCTTATTTGTCAGCTATATTATGCACATATATGAGCTACAAGCTCAAGTAGATAAAGTCATAAGCCATTATAGACGAGCTTATCAAAATCTCAAACTAATGATGCCCTAATAATACAAAATTGATGCCTTATTATACTTATCGATGCCCTAATAATGCTCAATTGATAATACTCAATTCATGTAAGCTCAATGTGTAATCATTGGAACTACCATAGAGAACAGAAAAACCAGAAATGAAAATAAATATCTCTACAAAACTTACTTGTGTAAATCTTAATCTTCAGTATCAGATTGGATTGACGAGCCATTTCAAGGAGTAAGTGTGCTTGTTCAGCTCCATCTTCGGCTCAGATTTTGCTGGAGGAAACACCAACACCAAGCACAAAATGCTTAGCTGACTGTCCAAGTGCATCCTTAGAGTACCAAAACACGCCTTGTTCCATTTTAAGAAACTAGCAAACAATGAAGGTTGGAAGCTTATTGTTTCCTAATTTTTTTTCTTATTAAAATTTGAAACATGGATACTTAAAGTTTTACACCTGATTTACACCTAAAAGATGTTTGGAATTGCTAAGTAAAATTGCACATGTTTGATCTAATAATATTATGCAACAACTTATGACTACATTACCTAGATCATACAATAGTGTTTTGATGCCTAATATTGAGCAAGTCTTCAGGCTACACTGAGCTTTGTTTGGTGGTGGTGAAAAGAAACAAGACGGTACATCTGATAACATTGTATTCGTTAGAAATTTGGCAGCTGGTGTTAGACTTCCATGGGGCAAAATGCAAATGCAAATTAACATTAAGTAATCATAAACAGATGCAAGAATTTGCCAAAAAAACAGATGCAACAAATTTGCAGACACAAATGCAACAAATTTTGTCAAAGCAGATACAACGAATTTGCCAAAAAACAGATGCAACAAATTTCTAGACACAGATGCAACAAATTTGCAGGCACAGATGCAACAAAAGTTAATAATCATATGCAACCAAATTTTTCAAAACATAGGCAACAATAAATTAACAAATATATGCAGTGTATAATGCCGTTTTTTATAAATGATCAGCTTTTATTCATAACCAGTTTTTATAACCCACACATTATAAGTTGTACGATAATATGTAGTGTATAATGCCGTGTATTAGATCAGAACTGATTAAAACAAACCTTAGTAAGATCTTCAAGCATGGATGATGCCCGAGTATCTATTCCCTATTTTGTTAGGGCCACATCTTCCTGCAAACACGAATAATAAATCAATTAAGCGATACCTTAAACTTGAAAAACAGCAACGAATTTGCCAAAAAACAGATGCAACAAATTTCTAGACACAGATGCAACAAATTTGCAGGCACAGATGCAACAAAAGTTAATAATCATATGCAACCAAATTTTTCAAAACATAGGCAACAATAAATTAACAAATATATGCAGTGTATAATGCCGTTTTTTATAAATGATCAGCTTTTATTCATAACCAGTTTTTATAACCCACACATTATAAGTTGTACGATAATATGTAGTGTATAATGCCGTGTATTAGATCAGAACTGATTAAAACAAACCTTAGTAAGATCTTCAAGCATGGATGATGCCCGAGTATCTATTCCCTATTTTGTTAGGGCCACATATTCCTGCAAACACGAATAATAAATCAATTAAGCGATACCTTAAACTTGAAAAACAGTGGTCCTAAATTTAAGTTATGGATGCCTTAAATTTAAGTAATAGCTTCCCTAAATTTAACAAACATGTTCAAAATTTAGATAATATTAACTATTCAAAATAGGTTATACAGGACAGAATGGCAAGCAAGTGAATAAATGGTTATCTTACTATCCTACTCATCTAAGAGTAAGCTTACCAAACAGGAACTAGATCCTCGACTACTTTTATTGCATAATCGAAATGGATCATGATTTTATCTTCCCTTCAAAATAAGGAGCTCGTTTTCTTAAGATTTCGTTCTGTCAACAACGTGTCATTTCCTTGTATGATTATATTACCTAATCCTCTAATCCTCCATGTTACATTAATATCGACTCTCATGATATTTGGATGCCCTACTATGATCCAAACAGATGCAATAAAGTATCTCGAACAGATGCATTCAACTACCGCAAACGGATGCACTAACTTACCTCAAATGGATGCAATTAAAAAGACGATTGTGGAAGTGCCTACTTTGAAATGATAGTAATAGCAGCAATAAAACAATCCAGGGTACTAGAAAGCGCAAAGAAATAGAAGTTCCAAGAGAAAAAAAAAGATTATATTATCGTTCTACAGACCGCCAAGGTAATATTGTAAAGATACGCATCATAACAAAAGTGTTGGGAGGTAAACGCATCACAACTTGTTTTGACTCGCTGCCAACACATTTGTACCGCCAAAGTAATATTACAAAGATATGCTTCATAACAAAAGTGATGAAAGGTCAACGCATCACAACTTGTTTTGACTTGCAGTCAACACATTTGATCGGACTGTTTGCTAACTTTACTGTGAACAGAACATAACAACCCAGTTTTTTAAGGCGACCCACTTTGTAACAAAGAATATTGTGATGACATGACAAAAAAGATTTGTAGTTGACTGCTCTTTCCCAGAATATGTAGGCAGTAACAACATTAGTGGCATAATGTTGGTTAGCAATATGTTTAATCACAATCCCATTGTGCAAACTGGGTTGATTATTCTCTTCATGCTTGTTTCGATACAAAAAAAGAAAGAAGAGAAATCATGATATAAAACTTTTATCAAAAGAATATTAGTAGCTGGGGTACAAGGCACACACACCTTATAATTTGGATGCAATGCATAAACATAGTAACTGATGCTATAGTCAAACAACTAGATTACATAACCTACTCTTACACTTAATTAACATAATACACATGCACTGCACTAAATAGGATTTGTGAATTAATTTCGTAACCATAGCCTAGCGTTTTACAATACAAATATAGATCTTTTCAACCTTATACCTACTCTTACACTTAATTAACAGATAACACATGCCCCTTGTTTCTTTATTTAGCAAAATCATGTGGTGATCACATATCAACATATGTAAAATCAAAAGACAGAACAAAGTTGTGTTTTACCGTCTTTTCATGAAAGATTATTGATCGAAAGTGACACTATTAGCCGTTTGCTCCGAACCCAATATAAAATAACCTTCTATTTCCTTCTTCTTTTTCCGTCTTTTTAGGAACCCACTTCTCTGGAATCACGCTGAAACAAAGATTCGGTATTAAACACTTGAATCCGATTTGTTTTACATTTCTGATTCGATTTGGGAAGGGTTGAAGATCTCGATGCTTGGTTTACGATTTGGAAGGGATGAAGATCGTAGTGTGTGTCTATGGAGATCGTAGTGTGTGTTTTTATGGTAGTGATGAAGATAGATCTGCGTTTTTATCATGTGTGTGCTCTTTTAATATTGACAATTATAATCCCTCCACTTTTTTGTAACTTTTATTTTTATCCTCCGGGTTTGAGATGTTGCAAAAGTTACCCTGTAGTTTGTTTTCTGGGTTTTCCATGATATATATATATATATATATATATATATATATATATATATATATATATATATATATATATATATATATATATATAGGGTAGGGATACACTAAAAAGTCCCTTAAAATAAAAAGTATAGGAAGGATTATAGGAGTGACATGTGTCACTTAGCCACATCATCATGCCACATAATCATGAAACCTCAACACCTAAAAAATTTCGAATTTAAAAAAAAAAAAATCGTAATTTTTTTTTGGAAAAATTTTATTTTTTGAAAAAAAAATTTCGAAAATTTTTTTTTCGAAAATTTTTTTTCAAAATTTTTTTACCGAAAATTTTTTTTTCGGAAATTTTTTTTTAAAAAATAATCTACTGCATCACAGTTATATGTTTGATGCATCAAATTAATAAGTTAATGCATCACATGATTAGTTACTGCATTAAGTTCGGTGATGAACTAAAATGAAGTAAGTTATTAGTGTGATGCATTAACTTATTAACTTAATGCATCAAAATATAAAATTACGATGCAATAGATTATCTTTTGTTTTATTTAAAATTTTTAAAAAATTGATGCATCAACTTAAGAAGTTAATGCATCACTGTAATTAGTTACTGCATTAAGTTCGGTGATGAACTATAATGCAGTAACTTATTACTGTAATGCATTAACTTATTAACATGATGCATCAAAATATATAATCGCGATGCAGTAGATTATTTTTGGTTTTATTTAAAAATTTTAAAAAAAATTGAAATATTTTTTTCGAAAAAAAATTTTAAAAAATAATTTTGGAAAAAAAATTTCGAAAATTTCTTTTCAAAAAAAAATTTCGAAAATTTTTTTTCGAAAAAAAAAATTCGAAAATCTTTTTCCGAAAAAAAAATTTGAAATTTTTTTTTTTTAGAAATTTTTTTTCTGAAAAAAAATTTTCGAAATTTTTTTTTAGAAAAATTCGAATTTTTTTAAATAATGACATGTCATCATTATGTGGCATGGTGATATGGCATTGTGACACATGTCACTCTCACAATCCTTCTTATACTTTTTATTTTAAGACCCCTTCTCATTTTACCCCATCCCTATATATATATATATATATATATATATATATATATATATATATATATATATATATATATATATATATACCCCCTCTGTCTTTAAATAAGTGTCCACTTTGACTGTTTTCGGTCTTTGTTTTTCAAGTATGACCATAAATATTTATATTTGTGTTATATAATACTTGATACAAACTATATAAATGAATTGAATTTTAAATAAAATTTCATTGATATAATTTTCATCAAGTATAATATAACACAAATATAAATATAAATGGTCAAAGTTGAAAAAAAAAACCGTAAAAAATTAAAATGAATACTTATTTAGGAACAAATGGAATATGACCTTAATTAAACTCACAACATTGCCCACCTTTCATTTCAACTATGAGGGGTGCCCGCGCTTCGCCGCGGGCGTTTTTGGTCACGTTTCACAGAGGGTGTTTGTCTGTGAAACTAATATGTGGACTAGATGAACGTTAAACAGACAATAATGAAGCTTGAATTAACACACGTACGAAAGAGTACAGGTGCAGGTATTTTATCCATAGCTGGAATGCATAAACATATATGTATTTGTTGTGGCGGGTCTTCTTTTGTATACTTTACATAAGAGAAAGTCAAAAACCACATACACGTGCACATCATTTACAGCAACCAAACGGCTACACCTCCTATAGAGTCCCGTCTTTAATTTCCATGCGAATGGCAACAACCTTTTTCTAGTCCTTCATTAATACCTATAATATTTTCACGTCTCACGAAAAAATACCTTTAGCTGAGGTTTCCAAGTGTAGCAACTGTTGGAGAAGTAACTTGACCATCTTAGGCCTCTTTGGCTTCAAGTGTGTTTGCCATTGTTGATGCTCCCTCAAAGTAAACCAATTTCGGGCTATCGTTAAACGAACCTTGTGTGTCAATAGACTGTAAGACACATCTGGACATCCTTATTAGCTTGTATCACATATCCCTGTGACAAAAAAAAACATGAACAAAATGTTACTTCATTCTGTGTGCTTAAGAATTCATGTATTTTGAGTCTCCAAATGTATGTAGCAAACCTCTTTATCAGCGTTCGCTGGCTGAAATAAATCCTATGTCCAACATTAAGAAGCGGCATATTTCAACAGGTTTTTTAAAGCATAAAATTTAATAAAAAATACAACACCTGATTCATGAGACTCGTTGTTGACAGCTTGAGGATTTTAACGGTTGTTGGACCATTTATTTCAGCTTCATTAAGGTTTTTGTGCAGGTTTTCGGCGTCGGTAACTTTTGTACTATCTCATTTGATACATGCGCAGCAAGTCACATACAAAGAGATCCCATTGGTTCCATATCCACGTCGGATCTCCCATCATCTTCTTTGTATTTGCATTGCTGGTGTGTGCATTCCTGCATATTACAATCACACGTATATGCATCATAGGGAACTCTATTTGCTCTTCTAAAAGATAATAAACATATTGCTAGAATATTTATACTAAATTTATTGAATTTGGTTAATATGATCAGCTAATAAGCACCTTAATTAACCTTAGCCAAACACCCCTTAAGTTACTTATGCATCCATAAAGTCACAAACACCCTATAAACCACACCCATTGCACCATGACCCCTGAACCACAAACCCCGACCCCTTAACCACACCGTGAACAATAATGAAGCACACATATATACCGGATCTTTGCCAGTATTTTCGAACCAAAACCTACTGTATGCATCTCAAATGCACTATAACTCGATAAGTATGCAACTGGTTGTTGGTAAAAAAATTTACCCGTTTTCGGACCTGATTATCTCCAAGTGTATCCAATCCAGGCTGATAAGTCTTAGATGGCATATAATTTTTAAAGTGACAACATTTCATAGATTGGTTAAAAAGTGAACACTTTGAGGTAAGCTTTTTATAGGAGGTGCCTATTAAGTTTTTTGACGGGGGATAAGCCTTCATGGGTTTTTCTGGGAATATATAAAACACTCCTTAATAAGCATATGAATTTCATTACGAATTTAAGCTCAACTGACTCACTTCACCTATTACCCGTGTAAATCCAAGAACATATTACTTGCACTTTTGTTCTATGTATAGTACAATATTGTTCTACATACCTTCATCAAACCACCTTGACAAACCAATCTACCAACTCCTCGTGACAATGAAAATTTTTCGGGCAGTCCATATTTGCATCTTTCTGCACAAACAAAAGGTAAAAGGAAATGAGAGATGATACAACACATAATAGTATATGATCAAAATGTGACATACTAAGCGAAATAAAAATTCATCAATAAAAGATTATAGTAATGGTCACCTTTATTATTTTAGCCGAGTGATATGCGACTAAAAGTATGTTCATATACTGGTTGCAAGCTTTCCATTATAGGCTCAGATATGGTGCTGCTATGGGAAAACCGGATAAGTACGCCATGGCTTCAACCTGGACTGGTTGCCCCGCCAAGATGCGTGTTATCTCAGATTTAACCGCGCCGTTACCACTCATCATAACCCAAGTTATTAGAGTCACAAACACCCTATAACCCACACCCATTGCACCATGACCCCTGAACCATAAACCCCGACCCCTTAACCACACCGTGAACCATAATGAAGCACACATTAGATTAGATACCTTATAATAGAGGGGAATCATGTTCTCCTAGGAACAATGATCCCCTCTCATACACCCAATATTTTATTAACCCACCTCGCATAACCCACCTCACATAAACACATATCACATAAACACATCTCACATACTTATACCCGATCTTTGCCAGCATTTTCGAACCAAAACCTATTGTATGCATCTCAAATGCACCATAACTCGATAAGTATGCAACTGGTTGTTGGTAACAAAATTTACCCGTTTTCGGACCTGATTATCTCCAAGTGTATCCATTCCAGGCTGATAAGTCTTAGATGGCATAGATTTTTTAAAGTGACAACATTTCATAGATTGGTTAAAAAGTGAACACTTTGAGGTAAGCTTTTTATAGGAGGTGCCTATTAAGTTTTTTAACGGGGGATAAGCCTTCATGGGTTTTTTTGGGAATATATAAAACACTCCCTAATAAGCATATGAATTTCATTACGAATTTAAGCTCAACTGACTCACTTCACCTATTACCCGTTTTAAATCCAAGAACATATTACTTGCACTTTTCTTCTATGTATAGTACAATATTGTTCTACATACCTTCATCAAAGCACCTTGAGAAACCAATCTACAAACTCCTCGTGACAATGAAAATCTTTCGGGCAGTCCATATTTGCATCTTTCTGCACAAACAAAAGGTAAAGGGAAATGATAGCTGATACAACACATAACAGTATATGATCGAAATGTGACATACTAAGTGAAATAAAAGGTCATCAATAAAAGATTATAGTAATGGTCACCTTTATTATTTTAGCCGAGTGATATGCGACTAAAAGTATGTTCAGATACTGGTTGCAAGCTTTCCATTATATGCTCAGATATGACGCTGTTCTGAGAAAACCGGATAGGTACGCCATGGCTGCAACCTTGACTGGTTGCCCCGCCAAGATGCGTGTTATCTCATATTTAACCGCGCCATTACCACTCATCATAGCCCAAGTTATTAGAGTCCCGCAGTTCATGGCAAACGACATAAATCAATGACACCTTTTTTTCAAGTTTAAAAAGCAGAAAAACAATCAATTAGAGCCTACCACCAACGGCAGACACCCGGAGCTTTCGTCGCCCGCCATTAATAGCGGCAACGAAAGTGACAATATCATAGAAGGAACATAAAGCCAAAGTAGTTCATATAGACAGAATGCCAAGCGATCGGTAACCCGACAACCTTAAAAGGCCGCCTGGGCAAAACATCGCTAACCCATCCGTAAACGCAATGGGTACACTTTTGTCAATGACTCTGTACTGTTTACATATATAAACCAAACAGCCCAAAAGTAGCGCCATAACCAAAGAACAATCAGAGTGAACCAATGAAAATGAAACATTATAAAGTCAATAATCATATCTCCACAACCTAAAACTTACGGATTCCTGCATATATGCCTAAAAGGGGGTAAAAAGCCACAAATAATAATAGCTCTACAACCCATTTATTTATGAGTGTTTCACGACGGCGTTTCGTCGCCTGCACTAATAGCGGCAACAAAAGCGACAGGATGTCACCGTATGGATTTTTTGAACACGCAAATAAGCTAACCCCAACAGTAAATGCAAAGTTTATTCAGCAAGCAAACTAAATCACAACACCGGGTTCAAATCTGATAATGCATAAATGCATAGAATACCCATACAACTCATAGATACACAATGCAAAGGCAACCTGAAAAGGCCACCTGAGATAAACCAAACGGCTGTAAGCGGCAACGAAAGTCACGAACGTGACTACCATCACCTGCCATCAACCCCGGCAACGAAAAAATTGTGACCCATAGTTGTTGTACACGTTATGTAAAACCCGATCAAAATCCTCACGAACAGTGATCCCCTTTCACGAACCTAATATTTTATTGCACAAACAAAAGGTAAAGGGAAATGAGAGCTGATACAACACATAACAGTATATGATGGAAATGTGACATACTAAGTGAAATAAAAATTCATCAATAAAAGATTATAGTAATGGTCACCTTTATTATTTTATCCGAGTGATATGCGACTAAAAGTATGTTCAGATACTGGTTGCAAGCTTTCCATTATAGGCTCAGATATGGCGCTGCTCTGAGAAAACCGGATAGGTACGCCATGGCTGCAACCTTGACTGATTGCCCCGCCAAGATGCTTGTTATCTCATATTTAACAACACCGTTACCACTCATCATAGCCCAAGTTATTAGAGTCCCGCAGTTCATGGCGAACGACATAAATCAATGACACCTTTTTTTAAAGCTTAAAAAGCAGAAAAACAATCAATTAGAGCCTACCACCAACGGCAGACACCCGGAGCTTTCGTCGCCCGCCATTAATAGCGGCAACGAAAGTGACAATAGCATAGAAGGAACATAAAGCCAATGTAGTTCATATAGACAGAATGCCAAGCGATCGGTAACCCGACAACCTTAAAAGGCCGCCTGGGCAAAACATCGCTAACTCATCCGTAAACGTAATGAGTACACTTTTGTCAATGACTTTGTACTGTTTACATATATAAACCAAACAGCCCAAAAGTAGCGCCATAACCAAAGAACAATCACAGTGAACCAATGAAAATGAAACATTATAAAGTCAATAATCATATCTCCACAACCTAAAACTTACGGACTCCTGCATATATGCCCAAAAGGGGGTAAGAAGCCACAAATAATAATAGCTCTACAACCCATTTATTTATGAGTGTTTCACGACGGCGTTTTGTCGCCTGCACCAATAGCGGCAACAAACCGACAGGATGTCACCATATGGATTTTCTGAACACGCAAATAAGCTAACCCCAGCAGTAAATGCAAAGTTTATTCAGCAAGCAAACTAAATCACAACACCGGGTTCAAATCTGATAATGCATAAATGCATAGAATACCCATACAACTCATAGATACACAATGCAAAGGCAACCTTAAAAGGCCACCTGAGAGAAACTAAACGGCTGTAAGCGGCAACGAAAGTCACGAACGTGACTACCATCACCTGCCATCAACCCCGGCAACGAAAAAATTGTGACCCATAGTTGCTGTACACGTTATGTAAAACCCGATCAAAATTCTCACGAACAGTGATCCCCTTTCACGAACCTAATATTTTATTAACCCACCTCACATAAACACATATAACATAAACACATCTCACATCTCATCACTGTGCCTCTTTCTCTATCTCACTTTTCAATAAGGAAAATCAATCAGAGCTAAAAAAATGAATCAGAGCTAAACACATCTACTTTATAACAAAGGAAATTCAATCAGAGCTAAAAAAAATAAGGGTTTCAATGAAACCCAATAAAGGGTTTTCATCAAACCTGATATAATATGTCCAGAAGAGCTAAAACAAATCAGGTTTCCATCAAACCCAAGAGAGGGCCTCCAACAAACCCCAAAAAACACGGCTTCATGATACGGATCTAATTAGATCGATTAGATCTTGTTAGAGAGAGCAACAAATCACATAAAATTAGGGTTTCCATCAAAACCCAACTGTTTCCTCGATTACATCGATAATATAGATCGTGTCAAAACCCAACTGTTTCCTCGATTACATCGATAATATAGATCGTGTTAGAGAGAGAAAGTTACACATCGAGAGAAAAAAGAGTGAGAGAGAGAGACAGAGTATGTGAGATGTGTTTATGTGAGGTGGGTTATGTGAGGTGGGTTAATAAAATATTGGGTATATGAGAGGAGATCACTGTTCCTAAGAGAACGTAATTCCCCTCTATTATAAGGTATCTAATTCATGTGTGTGTCCTTATGTAAAAATACACACGTCAATGACTATTAAAAAATATAAAAAATGTGAACCAAATGTGCATATATTTATAGACTTGTAGTACATCTATCAATTTCCCCATGGAGGCTCCAACCCCACTAGCAGAAAAATAAAGTTATAAAGCCAATCAACTCACAACTAGGATGACTTATCCTTTCTTTTCTATACATTATAATCATCTTTCCATGGGACTTGAGAATATACATTTATACTCTAATAACTTTGAATCAAGTGGACCTATTAGGAATAATTGTACTAATAATAATCTCACCCACCCCATGTACACTCCTTTGACCAATCACTATACACACTTCCACACATTTTTATATTTTCTTAGACCTTCTTGCCCCTTGTGAAAGCAAAGCCAAAGAGAGTGGGGTGAGTGGACACCACATTACCTGTAGCTTATAAAGCCAAAGACAAATTTCACCAACATCAATCCATCACTAAATTTACTTTTTCCTTCTTTGTTTTGATCAAGGTTATAAATAGCGTGAAGCGTGGCGTGGCGTCATGTCCAAGCTACATGCTTTAGCGGCTAAGGCGAAGCTTTAGCGTTTCTAAAGCGTGGCATATAGCGGCACAACATATAAAAATATTTATTTATTTTATGTATTTTAATATTATATTTATATTAAGTTAATAATTAGTGTTGTACATAATAATTAAAATTATAAAACTCTCCTTACATGTGACAATGTTCATTTCCTAGAGTTGAACTCAACAAATTACCGCACCTCATGTCGTAGCGCGCCTTGACCTATTGCGTAGCGTAAAGACCACGCCTCAAGCTTTAGCGCGCCTTAAGGCGAGCTATAGCGAGCTATTTAGAACAATGGTTTTGATAGTTGAGTGTGTCCTATCCAGTACTTATTTCCAAGAGTACTTCTTTTCTATACTTTATGTCCACCAAACCCTGCATTTTATAATGAACTTTCATTACCAAATGACCCAATTTTTAAGTTCAAAAACAGTAGTAAAGACATGTATAATGTAGGTATATCACTTATGGACAATACTAGAGGGGTGTTTGTTTTGACGTATACGTATGCTCATTTTGGTTTATATAACGTAAGTTTTAATTTTGTGGTTTATTTAGAGACTTATGGGCTTATATAAGCTTATTATATCATGGTTAACTTATATAAGCCCATAACTCTCAAAATAAGCCATAAAATTGAGGCTTATGTTATGTAAACAGAAAATAAAGCATATTTCGGCTTATATTTCATAAACTCCAAATTTTTAAGTTATTTGAACACTTTTGGGTTTATATAAGTTAATTATATCATAATAAGCTTTGTACAAGCTCATAAACCTCCAAATGAGATACAAAATTAGAGCTTAGGTTATATAAGCCAAAATTAGCTTATGTTATATAAGCTAAAACAAACAGCCCCTAGGAACATAGAACATGGAGTAAGTTGCTTTGTTTCCATATAATATACACATGAAAGTACCTACAACAATAACAACAACGATACTCAATCTCGCCAAAAATTACATGGGGAGATAAAGTGTAGACACATTGTACCATAAAAATCACGAGTACGGAGACTGATTTCAAATAGACCTCCGGCTACACTTGAAAGTACCTAGAAACCCTTTAATTATATATGCCATGTCCAACAACAAGCTAAGATGGTGAATTATTACAGGACCTACACTGCAATATTTTATAAACCCCTCAGCCCCCCACCACCAGAAAAGGCCTATGCCCCTGGTTGTCGGTTTAACGAAAAATTGATACGTCAACAAGGGCGTTTCTGTCATTCGTTGTCATTCCGGAGTACGGACAAGTCCTCCAGGGACTACACATGAGCTCCACCACACAGACACTTTTTCAATAATACACAAACCAAAATGCCTTTGAAAGTGTCGGCAAACCGACTGTATAGGTAGCAAACTCAAGCTAGTATATATGTACATTTATATGACAGATTGGTACTTAATCAGCACACTTTTACTTCTTGACTTGTATGGTAAAAAAAGCTATACCTTTAACGGAACTTGTTAGATTATGTACTTGTCGTCGGGGAGGCTTGCTTAAGAACAACAGTGGGAGCGATCCTGCAACTCCTCCTCTGATGTTCTAACACTAGTTCTCCTGCAAACCAGTCAAGTTTCTCACGATTGGTTTGTTCTGTGATTTTTTTGCCTCCAAATAACACGGATTCAACGTTCCTCTGTTTAAGCATCTCATCAGCCATTGCAGTCAGCATTTTTACGTTGCTGGGACTGGGGTCCGAGTCAACATTGATCCCACAACGACCCATGGTGGATCCATTTGCCTATCAAGGGTAAAATAACAATCACTTAGTCCCGAAATCATAAAATTGCTAATCAATTCAAGTGGCCTACATGTAAATCAAATACATAAATTTCTTTTATCAAAAACAATATCGCTTTTCCCTTCCAAGTCCATGTTAGCTCCGATTCGTGTTCACTCTAACAACGTCAAACCATGGACTATGCTAGACTTTTATCTCGCAGCATGAATGGTAATTGATGACTAAATAGCCACTCAAAAGTCAAAACTATAAAAACCATATACAGAGTAGCTAACGCGCTAAAAGGACTTCGGATCAACTAAAACCATATCGAAGAAGATTTAATAGTAGATCACCCGGAAAAAACCGTATACGCACTCAATGTTTTTGCGACATCTATACGGAGATATTGCATCAAACGAAACATCTCATACATCAATAGCTATACTATTCTGTAATACTCACCGGCGCGTTCCTTCTTACTATTTTGTTACTCGCGAAGTAGTAATTTGATTAAATAAGCGAATGTCATATTGCATTTTTCTTGTTAAACAAAGTTTAACATAAAAAAAAAGAACAGGTCGTATTCATGTCCCTCTCTAACCTTATTATTGTAATCTTTAACCTAGTACATTGAGTTAAAAATTAAGTATAAACATCATAATTCAGGATTTTCTTAAAAAAAAACAAATAACCAAGAATCATATAGGACCCGGCAAAGATATCGCAAAAAACAGTAAAAATAGGCAAAAGCACAGAGAATCCTATAGGAACTGCACCGGCAAAGATATCGCAAAAACAGTAAGAATCGGCAAAAGCAAAGGTATTGATTAAAAGTTGAGAAAATGAATCGAAAAGGGTCCAAAACACTAGTTTTCTTTTCATTTTGTTAAGGAACAATGCTAAGAGGGTGTTTGGGACTACTCTGTAGTTTATGCCTTACACTTATGGGGTGTTTGGGACTGCTTTGGTGTTTCGGATTGCTTATATTTTCTGCTTATGGTTGTAAAAAAGCATACAGACCACTTTTAAGTAAGTGTTACATGAAGTTGTCTACCTTATTATAGCCATCTCAAATAAACAGTGTTAACTCCAAATAAACACAAGTAATACCTCCGTCCCAAAATAAGTGTCGAGTTTGACTTTTCAGAGTCAAACTGGTTCAACTTTAACCTTAAATATTTTCCCGTGTGTTATAGAATACTCGATGCGAAATATATGAATGAATTTTATTTTAAATGCATTTTCATTGGTATAATTTTCATCAAGTATGATATGATGCAAAAATATATATTTATGATCAAAGTTGACAAAGAAAGACAGAAAAAAGTCAAGCTGGACACTTATTTTGGGACGGAGGTTAAAAACTAAGCTAGATAAGCATATATCAGCTTTAAAATGAGCATATAAGCACAACAACAACAACGACCATAGCCAATCCTGCCGGAGCGAGATATGGGGAGGTTAGATGTAGACGCTCACACCCTGCATCTCCGGTAAGTGTTTATGCAACACAAAGACTTAATATGCGGTGTGAGAAAGGATAGAAAACACAGTGACAAAAAAGAACGCATATAAACAAAAAACATACAATCATATAGACACGGAACACGCACGCAGCCATAGACATAAACGCACAACAACATAGGAACAAGGGGGCTTTGCAATCGTAAATAAGGAAAATAAGTCACTACGGGCACATAAAGAACATATATATCAGTAGACAAGCACATATCAGCGTAAGAATATGCAGAGCAGTTAGTTAAATTTAAGTATACATATGTCGTAAGAAAAGGCTATAAGTTAAATTTAACCCTTCCTTAACAAGATGCAAACATAAACATCCAAAGCTTGATACCTGAATACGAACGTAGTTACTAGAACGATTCTCCCCAAACGCCATAGCAACAGCATGATCAACCATATCAGCCGAGGCATCACCCGCAGCTCTCGCCATAGGCTTACACCACTCACCTCCTTTCCACCCTTTAACACCTTCCTCTTCCAAAAGCTGCCCACCTCCAAGCGAAAGCACGAAAATATCCTCAACCCCTCTAACAAACGGAAACTCGTGCTTATTATGCAACACGTGCGTAATAGCAGCAGCTGTAGGATTACTCATAGCCACACCACCATCTACCCCAACACAGCTCCTCTTCCCATCCGCTGACGTCAGCAAAACCGGTTCAAACAAACCGGGAGTCGCTGACGTGGCGCTACATATCTCACTTAGCTCAAAATCAAAGCTCTCGGCTTCCAAAGCGTCGGCTCGCGAAAACAAAAACGGAGCCGAGCTTTTCAAGTCGTAACACGGAATCAAAATCGGTTTTACCGTGTCCTTCAAAGTCAACGCCCTCCCGTTAACCGTAAACATCTCCTTCATCACACTCTCACAACCATTAACCTTTTTAAACTCCTTTTTAAACATCTTTCTAAATAAGGAAATATTTTTACTTTTAGGGTTACTTTTAAGGTTACTACTATTAAACAACCGTTTCCCTTGCTCTGCTAAAAGCTGCCACGTGTCATCACCTTTATAACCCTTAGAACTAAACAGCATGGCAGTAAACACACCTCCAATACCAGTACCAGCCGCAACGTCGAAAAAATCGCTTAACCTAGCGTTAGGATCACCAGACTTAGCTTTCAAAGCTTTTTCTAAATAAGCTAGAGCTTTTCCAGCTAAGATATTTCTCATGCCTGCACCGTCTATGGAGAGAACACAGATTTTGCCACGTTGGTTCTTGACAGATGATCGAACAACGTCGTTTTCGGGTGACACGTTTTTAGGTTTAAGGATTTCGTTAGATTGGTTGTAACCGAACAAGAACTTGCTTTCTAGGATGGAGAAGATTTCGTAGCTGAGTTTTGTGTTGTGTGGGTCATGATCATGTTCATGATGGTCGTGAAGGAGTTCTAATGAGGACTGGTTTAGGTTTATGTCCATGTGTGTGTGTGTTTTTTAAGGTGTTTCTAGTGTGTGTTTTTTTTAAATATGGAAGACGTGAGAAGGAGAAATGAAACATTGATTGTAGGGGTTTTTGCTTTTATAACTTTTTTTTATTAATTTGTGGAAGAAGAGTCAAAAAGGCCGGTTCTTGTTGTTGTCAAAGTTATTTGGCCGTTTACCACCATCTTGCATCGATTTTTGTTACCATTGTGTTCTGGTCGAAATTGGTAAGGGACTAGTGGGTTCTGAGTTACTCTCAATCAATCTAATTCGTTTATTATTTCTATGTGTTACAACTTTACAAGTCATTTTTATACTATTTTCTATATCAAGCATCTCATAATACTATAACGATTTGTTTTAAGTGTAATTAGCCCCTTAACTAAAAATCATGGATCCGCCTTTGATTGTGTTGCAAAAGTTATTCTACGCGTTTGATTAATTCTTACCTTAATAATAAAAGGGAATTACGAAACTTAAAGGAGTAATAAAATAAAGCGATTGTAAGTTGTGTGTGTTATGTGATGTATTTGTCTTTTATCTAGCGTTAATTTGTTTTGCTGAAAGTTTGAGAGCAGGGTTGATTTCTTCTCACACCCACATGTTTAATACATAAAAAGACCTCATACCCTTACATACACCAAAAAAGCCACCACGACAATCTCTCTCTCTAAGTCAACCGATATAATTTTGATCGGTTTGATCTACAATTTGTTCGATCTCGATGATGTGCACAGGTTGTTGATTATGGGGTTTTGATGCTTTCATGGTATTCTTTGTTTCTGGGTTAGTGAGATTTTGTTATTCATTATTGTTTCGCTTTATTAAGCTTAAAGAAAATGAAGCTTTCGTGTTTCCTTTCATGATGATTGTGATTAATTGAACTTTTTTTATAATAGAGCCGTATTATGGTTGGCTGGCGGTTGCCCATTGTGACTAACCGAATCCTAAAACCATCGGTAGTATTTAGTTGTTGAGGCACCTATGATGCAACCGTTGCTGATGGCGGGCATCGATAGTGACGTCGTGTCTTTGTTTCCGCTGTTGATGTCGGGCGACGATAGTCACAGTTGTCTCACTGTGTGATCTCATAAATAAATGGTTACACATATATTATTATCTGTGCATTCTTCCTACTGTTCGGAGTATTTGTTCGATTTTCGGGAAGAGCTAATTTTGGATAAATTGATAAGCTAATACGCTTGCCTCCTTTACAATGATAGTCATGGTTGTGTGTCATAAGTAACTGTCTCATCAATATGATAAAAATCGACCCGTATCTTCGTGGGCAACAGGAGAATGTGTTTGCAACCATGGTGGGTCGATGTCCCTTTTATACCTACGACTTATGCTTCTTTGATGCTCGCATACCATGCGGGCATGGTTTTTTAGCTTCTATTTTGTGAGATACGTGGCTCATAAGCTGCAAAACAAAGCGACATGTGTAGTAGGAAGAAACACACACACATATTATACATGATGCAACCGTTGCTGATGGCGGGCAGTGATAGTGAGGGTTGTGTCTTTCGTTTCCGCTATTGACGCCAGGCGACGATAGTCACGGTCGTTTCACGACTTTTTATGATTTACGTTCCACACTTGCTATTATTTCTGTCTTATGCTCCTTCGATGTCACCGTTGCTTTCTTTCCCGCTACAAAGGCGTCTGGCAATAGCCACAGATTATGAAAGGTCATAGCGACCCGTATCTTGGGCAGGAAATATCAAAATAATGGTATTTGAACCGGTTTAAAGAGGTTGTGATGATATTTGAACCGGCTTAAATAGGTTCACATAGAAATTGGATTACGTGCAGCTTGGCGGGGCACCTTTGCTGGGTTTGCAGCCATGTTGGCCGTATTTTGTTTTTCCGATTAGTTACTCGTCTTAGCCTATGTATTTGGTCGCTTCTTTACAAAATCCATTTAGTAATTTGAAGATATGTGATGGTTTGAAATTGAGCCTTATCTTGGCGGGGCATCATTTTGGAACTAAAATTAGTATTGGTTTACATTACACTAACAGTATTAATTTTTATTAATACTGGTAGTAGTAATCTTAGTACTGGTTACATTAGTACTAAACGGATTTGGTTAAACCTTGGTGCTGGTAATGATATTAGTGTTGAGTTAGAGATAAAGACAGAAGATATGTTCCATAAAAGTAGAGGATATTCAGTACATCTTCTAAGAGTTTAAAATTATTTGTTCATATCTTTGTCTTGTAAAGGACTCTTGGCACTATAAAAGGAGGTCTTAGATCTAGGTTTCATATACGAACATATATTATCTCTCTGCGTTTTATTCATACTTCAAGGTTGTAACTCTAGTACTTTGTGTTAAGGATATTAGTATTATTAATATTGAAATATTCAGTTTATACCTCTTGTTATATACAATTCACATAATCTTCATAACTATCAAAGAGTAGATCTCACATAGTCTTTGATATCATTCAAAGTTCCTACTAAGTCTATATAGGATTTATCCTATGTAGACAAAGTCTTCAAGATAAGACTAACAAGATCATAAGGGATCAAAAAGTGGTATCAGAGCTTGTTGAGAATCTTTAATTTTTCAAGTACTCTCTTAACTAAAGAGATGAAGTTAGAAACTACACTACCCAACAGTATGAACAAGGTTCCAGTCTTCAAACAAGGAGAGTTTTGAGGAGTGGAAATTCAGATTCGTGCAGATGTACAATTGGGATCTATGGAAAGTAACTGTCCATGGAGACACTCACACCAAGCCTGTGTTGGTTGATAGAAAAGCACCAGAAATATTGCCTACAGAAAAAAAGATGAGCTCTAATGATATGAAAGTCAGAAGTATTGTTATACTAGTAATGCCAAATCAACATATTCTTGTCTTCTAACAATATAAAGATGCTAAATCTATGTTTGATGCCTTTGTTTTGAGGTCTGTGGGAATGGCTCTATAAAGAAGGCCACGAAAACATTGTTAAAATCAATGTTTGAAAACTTCAATACTTAGGGATCAGAATCTCTTGACTCTATTTATAACAGACTTCAAGGGATTGTGAGCAAACTTATTACTCAATAAGGAAAGGCTGAACAGGAGGACATAAATGCTAAGTTCATAAGAAGTATGCCTGGTGAAATGGCTACAAAGGTATTTATTTTGGGAAAACAATGAGGATATTGATCAAGTCAATATTGATTATCTGTTCAGTCACTTTAAAGTGGTTGAGCAGAAACTCAAGAAGAAGACTGGATTAGTTTCTAATGACACTAACTTTGCATTTATATCAAGTTTTATTCATACCACTAGAGAAAACTCAAAAGGTTCTCTTAGTGCTCGTAATGTATCTCTTAATGCTGATAGTACATTATCTGATTTTGATGAGTCAACTACTAATGCTGCTGGATTAAGTGATGAAACTATTTATGCATTCTGTAGAAACGGTAGCCGGGGGAGGGTGAATACGTTTCTCATTAAGAATTAATTTTTTTTCGTTATCCACTGACCGCGGTTCAATAAAAATGACCGCGTTTCATTATCAATAAGGAACCGCGGGTTCAATTAAAGAGCCGCCAACAGTGGATGAAAATATTGTTGCCTTAACAACTTAATAATCTTTTGTATCAAATTCTCGATTAAAGTTGACTTAATATGAGATGTGTTTGTTGAAGATAAAGAATATAAACAACAAATAAGTAAACATACAAACACATCAAATCAAGAGTACATCGAGCAATAGTCTAAACACTAAGCACACACGTACTAAGCCGTAGCTTTTCCGTAACTAAGATGTTTAGACTATGAGATGCACACTTGATCATAATCCAAACATAAAGCACACACCTACTAAGCCTTAACTTTTCCGCAACTTGGATGTGTAGATTATGAGATGCATACAACAACACATAACGCATATATATTATGCAACTATGAAAGTAAAGACATAAATGTAAAGGAGAATATCGACACGATGATTTATAGTGGTTCGGTCACGAAGCTCCTCTTCGCCCTACTTCACTCCTCGAGTATCAAACTCGAGAGTTACTTCATTAGTCAACAAGCTCTTTTCAAGGCGGAGAAAACCATACATGTCACTTACATCATTTCCGACACTAAGCTAGATGTCGAGTCCCAATCTTAGGTTGGACCAATCTACACACGTCGCCTACTTCCCATTTTCTGACACAAGACTAGATATCGAGTTCTAATCTTAGGTAGAACCAATCTACACCAATGGTTATGTTTTATGGCTCAACATAACAAACCTTGTATTTTATGGCCTAAACACATAAACTATCTAGATCTAAGTGCAAACCACTTAGATCTAGGACTCTAACACTATATCCAAGTATATACATAACTTGGATCTACACTCCTAACACATGATCCAAGGATACCCATCACTTGGATTTACAAACACATCTAAGTGTACCAACCACTTGGATCTAGTACATATACATCAACTCCAATTATACACACAACTTGGATCTTCGTGATTTACATTATAGTAAAATATAAACATGACTAGATCTATAGAATAAGAGATATCATCATGTTATGACCGTAACACTTCATAGTGATGAAAGTGTTCTTCTCTTTGCACTTGAGAGGATGAGAGGATTTGAGAAGAGAATCACATCTTAAAACAAGATTAATCTACCAAATAATCAAAGATATAATGTGTGTGGAAAACTAAGAGAAAATGTGCAAAAATGGTTAATTAAAAAGCTGGAAATGATCTATTATTTATAGGACAAGGGAGCAACGGCTATATTTTCCCATGGATCCTTAAATACCCCCATGGCTTATTATTTATAATGATCCACGTGTACCTTTAAGGAACCTCGGGCTTAGGAGTCCGCTCCCTTTTGTCCTTTAGTGTGGAAAGTCTATTTGGTGAAGAATTTACCAAAAGAGAATATCTTTTATCCATTTGGAATATCCTAAATTCAAATTTCTATTTTCTTTTTAATAAAACATTTTCTTAAAAAATAGAGTTATTTGAAAAATACTTTTTCAATTTAAATAAAAGTGAGTTTTAAGAAAATATTTAATCTTTGATCACTTAGTAAGGTTAATGACTTGTTTATTCATACATTGAGTGATTCATGACGAATACGAGCTTGGAGGTGTCGAGAGAAGTATACATATGGATGTATAAGTGTTTACGAGTACCTTACACATTTTACATAATGTACGTTTGTATACATATGAATCTTTGTGTGTTTTATTTTTTCGTATGATACGTATGATGTATTTTTCATTTTCATTTTAGAGGTGTTTTAAAAATAACATTAATTTGTGTGTATAATGGATTAAAGAGCGTTTTAAATATAATATCAAATGTATCGACCAGTTAATAAGTGTGTTTCTGTATTATTGTAAATATTACATAAATATTTATATTTTTAAGTAATGGGGTGTTATACTAAGAGTACTAATTGTGTAACAAAGTTTTAATACACAATTAAAAAATAGTATATTCCATAGTTGGTCACCTGCGGTTTCTTTTGGAGCTTGGGGAGAGGATTTTGCCCATGGTTCAAGTCTTGTAAAAGACAAAAAAATCATGGATTTTTTTCCTCGTGCAAGGTCGTGAGTTAGGAATTTCCCTTCGTGGGTCTTTCCTAATGGTTCGAATCCCGATGCCTGCTCATTTAGATGGTTTTACTCGATGATCGATCGATAGAAATGATAATTTGGTGATTTGGTAGAGTCAACTAGAGACCTGATTCTCAAACCACTGATTTATTTTCTCTTATAAAAAAAGAAGCTCATGCACAATACACATGCATAAATAAAATTGTTAAAGTTGCGAGAGCGTTGTTTCCTATTTTGTCGTATAATTAAGATTAAACGGCTCAAGATTTACAGCCGGCGGATATGTTCGGCGTTAATTCATCATTGTCGCAAATTCTTAAAGATAAAACTGGATTCTCGACAAACAAGGGTGGTCAAATTATTTTACGCGGTATGCACGACTTTTATGTTTGATCATATAAAACTAAAACAAAATCTTTCACGTGACCCTGAAGACGAAAGCGGTAGGGATATGTAACTTAAACATTTTATCTTCGGTTCTAAAGATGTCTCTCTTATAGACTTCTCAAGAGGCTTTTAAAAATCGATTTTTGATTCACAATTCGGGTGATATTATAACTTTTTTTAATTTTTGGGTGTTTTTAAGTATTTCATCTTAAAGCACGCTTCTTTATATTATATTTTTTCTCATTTCTTGACTAGGGGTATGTTTAGCATTCTTAGGAGTTGGAGCGAGTTGCTGCATGCTGTAGCTTGAGCTTATTTTGAGCTTATTTTTATATGCTATTTTAACTAGCATGCCATTTAGAAGATTATTTTTTTAACAAGCTCTTTCAAGGTATGTCAGCCAAACGAAACTTATTTTTTAATACTAGCTTACGTTTTAAAAAATAATAAACTCATACTATGATAAACTGTGGTAAACTCACACGCCAAACATAGCATAGATGATCTGATATATTTGCCGAATTGCCTTTGATAAAAAAAAAATGTTAAAGTGAGACAAAATAGTTTGTTTAGAATGCCAGCTACTTGTGAAAGGCCGTTTGAATACGTAATGACTAGAAAACAACTTTGCTTCAGATAATTAGGTACGAATTTGAAGATTCAATTGCATGTTCACAGGAGAAATATGTGATGAAAACAACCTTATATCATACGAGTGCAACGCTTCAGGAAGTACGAAGATTGAATTTCATATGTGCACGTGAAAGTCGTGTTCCAACTATTAAGACTTCTTATACTCATGAATTGAAGATGTCGATCGATAGGGATTTCACACGTATATCACATAAATGCGATGTATGATTAACATGAGCCAGAGCTATTAAGAGGACTAGTGAGTGTTAAGTCACCCTCAATCGGCTTATTTCGTTATTATTTATGTGTATTACAAGAAACTTTTCTAATATTTTTTATATTAAATCTCCTCAACACTATGAATTTTTACCTTAAATATGGTTAACATTCTTTAACTAAAAATCTTAGCTCCGCTCCTAATCTCAACCACGATAACATGAATTTTTAGGATGCTTGGATTGATTGATTTTAGAGTCACAACAACTTTTTTAACTTTGAAAAAGTTACTAAACGTCTTTTTATTTATTCTGCTTTTTTAGAACCTTCAAGTTATATCATCCAAACATACAGGTTTTTGGACTCGAACCATTAAGAGAGGCTCGTGACGAAAAGCTTCTAAAACTCATGAATTCGCTCGAGAAGGAATATCCAAAATTTATACCTCTTACAAGAATTAAACCTTGGGCAAAACCTTTTCCTGAAGCTTTATAAGAAACTCAAATAGCCATATCAGCTAAGGCTCTGTTTAGCAACACGTAGCATTAAACAGTTGTATGAGCCTAGTAAATAGTAGTAGTTAGTAAGGAGCAGTAACTAGTAGTTATTTGTTAAATAAAGTGTTTGGTAAACATAGGAGTAACAATAATTATACACTATAAAATTACATTAAAATAAATGTTCTTTAAATAAAGAGAAGGGGCATATATGTAATTTGAAAATCAAAACGCTAGCGGTTAGATTTAAAAGCTTATTGATAAAACGTTTTGACTTAAGAACAGTTACACACAATTCAACCGCTAGTCGTTTTTTGCCAAACAAACATTATATTTAAACTGCTAGTTGCTTGTCGCTAATTGTTTCAAAATACTTTCAAATGCTTGGTACCAAACATTATGTTTAACAAGACCTTACATTAAAGTACACGTTTAGTAAGAAGTGCAACTTTTTCTCTTCTAAAATATACACATCATCTTATATAAGTAACAAGAAAAAGATACAAATTCCAGTCGTTACATTTGATTAGAAAAAGAATAAAATACTAGTGTGATAAAATGAATGATATAACCGTTACGTGTGGAGCTCATCCGACATACCCAAAGACAAAAATACGGCACCGACAAATGGAGACCCACTAACTTAGTTACGTTATCGGGCCCTACTTAATCGGTCACGTTTGCATTATCGAATTGGCCCAAATGGCCTCAACTCCGATAACCGCTTTAATTCTCGTTGCATCTCAATCGCTTTACGTGCACTACAACAAATTTGTTGACTTTTCACACTTATTACATTATTTATTCATACTTTAAAATATGCTAATTTAAAAAGTTCATACTTTTATTAGTGTTTTTGGTGTGAACAAATTGAGTGTAACAAATAACTTCATACTTTTTAGTGTGAAATTTTTTAATATTTCACACTTTTATGTATGAACTCTTTAATACTTCACACTTTTATGTGTAAACTTTTTAATACTTCATATATTTTAATACTTTACACTTATAAGTGTGAATATTTTAAAAATAAAGTTTACATTTTCAAAAATGCGAAGAAAAAATGTAAACAAACCTTAAATTTGTTGGAATATTAGAAATCCCTTCACTACTAAAATAAATTATTCACCCCAATATTGGTCTGATTACAAACCCATGTACATGAGCCCATTTATGTCATGGCAGTATTTTTAAGACCTATTGTCAAGTAAGTTACTACTTCTTGGGCTTTCATTCAGGTTTAATGCTAGCACATTATTTGCGTATTAACTTATGATTAAACTCTACAACAACCAACAAAATAACAATAATGAACGGATTAACCAAAGAAAACATAAAAGGAAAATCATTATTGGTCTGGTTCGGTTCACCCGTTTTTACCGCTTTTGATTGGTGCTTTTCGGTTCATTTTAGACGATTTTTATTGACTAGCCGAATGATGACGACTCCTGCTTTAGGTTGAATCCGTTGATCCATAAAGGTTTCAGAACCATGTGATATGTGATGTGTTTTATTAGTTTGTACAATATATAACGAGATTCTTAGCACGCGCGTTGCAGCGGAGCATGTGAGACTAATGGTACAGTAGACTGATAATGCAAAGGGTTGTTTGCGCCAATGATTGACTTTGAAAGATGAAAATAATTCCAAAGACTATTTACGTCATAATGTCGTGCTTTGTGTCTGAGCTATCTTTCTTAAAAAGGTACTCCTGTATTTACTAAAGATAAAATGGGATTTTGATCTTACAAAGAGTAAAAATCGCACTCTTAACCTTTGTCTCCAAAAACAAAAATAATAATCAACTGATCCAATCTTATTATTATTGTAAATAAGTTAATTCGTGGAGTTCAATAAGCATAGTTGAGTCAAATTATCGAGTACGTAGAAACTTTTCTTTGGTTTCGCCTTGGGATATCTGTTATATGTAATGTAAGTTCCATACTAGCTTTTCGTTCATCCAAAATCTCTGCTCATCTCAAGTCGGTCACTGTTACTGCATCTGGATTTTGGTGTTGGTTTCAGTTGTTATCTTTTTATTTTCCATGTTTTAATAAATCATCCATCATTTCTGAAACAAAATAAGATTAAACTTTTTATTTCATAAGAAAAGCTGTTTTAAACTAGAAATCCATGTTTGGATGTACTAAGCTTCCAACTTTTTTGTTCAGCAAATAGCTTCAAAATATGCAGCTGTTGAACCAACATGGCGAAGTATTATCATCTTTTGTCATCTTCGATTCTTTTATTCAACCCTAAGTTAGCATCATATTACGGACATCAATTAGGACTTGTTAGAGTCTCACAGTGATCATTACGGAAAACAAAATGGTTGTGGCATTGCAACCAAAATATCAAGTTGATAAATGGACCGCATAGAGACTCGTCAACCGCCATGACCGATATTTACAACACTGATCTGATAAAAGCTTAGCAAACCATTCACACATCAATTTTCAAAACTCATTTGTTTTTCTAACTATTAAATTAATGACAATAGCTAAAAACCAAAATTATGCACAAAAGAAGGTTCACCAGTTCAACTTTTAAACTTAAAAACAACCTGATACTACTCACAGGAGGCCTCGACACAACTCATACTACGACATTAACCTCTTCTTTATCGGGTTGCTGCTCAACAACCCAAAAGCATTGAAAATGGCTCAAGAACTTGATGCTCATGTTGGAAGAGATAGACTGGTGGAGGAATCCGACGATATCACAAACTTAGTTTTATTCTATGAAATCAGATTCAAACCACCTATAACAATGCATACAAATATCATGATCCACATACATTACCTACAACTTCTGCATTAAGCTTTCTAAACCAACAAGATAATCATATCACAGCAATCCGACGTAAAAATATGGATAAGAGACTTTCAAACCACGTCATGGTAATTTCGATCAGATCAGGAAGGGGATTGTTTTTGTCTAAACCTATTCAACCCCAGTAAGTGTTTGGTTCGTTTACAGCCAGGGCTGGGCTGATTGTGTAATTGAGTGAAGCGAGCTAGATTTGTATACACATCAACATGACTGCCTTAGATAATAATCGGCCATTTAGTCGCTTTATATACCAAGTTAAATTATTTGGACCTGCTACTTAAAATGCCGACTTTTCTAAGCATATGAAATTGGCTTTTGATACTCCACATATATCTACAACATGCATCAGCTTCTCAGATCCGACTTTTTAAAAATAGTAAGAAAGACATAAACCCGTATAAACTTACCTTCAGTGCATTGAAGTATTTTAAATTGGATTTCTGTGCTCCTTTTCACTTTCTCCAACTTGAGTTTCACAGTCATCACCTCTGGTTCGGAATCTTTCATAGCGTATGTGTTTTTTTTGCTTTTTTTTTTTAATGTTTGTGTGCGAATGAAAGAGGCAGATGCATAACCAAGTCAAAGAAATTTATGGCATTTTGTCTCTAAAGACTGATCCGACGAACAACTAGCCTAGAATGTTATAAACACAACCATAACTATCAAGAGCCATACTACTAGCCTACTAGGCTAAAGAAGGCAAGTTACAGAAACTCAACGAAATTCTACAATTGGTTGAGAAACTCAATCCAGTCATCTACCACGCAAAATGATGTAAATCATAAAAACCAAAATAATAATGTTTGCATTGCCCATAAGAAAGAAAAACTTAAAACACTGTCATCACCAAACAGCCTGCGCATAAAATGTTTAAACAGGTTCCGCGCCAACTAAAAATGCATTCTATTTAAATTAACTACACCAATGGTAAAGTGAAGTGATATCCCGCTAAAATTTAAACAAAACAGAACTCAAAAAAATCAATTCAGCTATAAGCCTAATCCTAATCGAGATATCCGTCAGCATTCAGATATAAAGAGACACATGGCAACGAACAAAGACAGAAACATAGAACGTAGCAAATAGACTATAACTAAAATACCAACCAACAAAAACAGAAAACTCGAACAAAAAACATATAAAGTGTGACCATTCTAGTACAGTAGTTGAACAAACTCAGCACAAAAACATCACTATTAACAGTTTCTCTTATCATAAAAGCATAACGCTACCATGTCAAACTGATCATACAGATATAACAACTCAAAATAAATAACTAACAAAACACAACAATTAATCATCCAAAATGTAACTAACTATTATACCTGAACTAAGGGAAACTGACAGTAACCAGTCTTAATGCTACAATAACGCTTATAACTTATTTTGACATATCATAAAACAGATACGCCAAACAGCTCAGAATAAAGTAACAAAAATTCCAGCGACTAAAACTCCAAACTAACAAAATGTAGATCAAATAGCTTTGACTGCAACGGCTCAAACACTTGCCGTAATCTTAAAAATCGACAAACACATAAACCAAAACATTTTAAAATAACATGTGTATTATAGGGGTGTTTGTTTCGGCCTATATAGCCGGCTCTGGCTTATCTGGTTTTGGGCTTAAGTTTAAGAAGCTCGCCTTTTGTGGCTTACAAACTTTTTCGATTATACAAGTTTATTATGTCACAAACTTACATAAGCCAAAAAGTTAATGAAATAAAGTGAGCTTATGAAACTCAAGACAAAAACAAAAGCCATAAGCCAGCTATATGATCCGAAACAAACACCCCCTAATTCTCTAACGCAAACTACTCCGTATATCTTAACAAAACATCAAAACTATAGTAACCTAACATAAACGAATCTTTTTGCTACAATAGGTTAAGCTAATAACACGAATATAACAACTATCTCATAACAAAGTAACAATTCAACAGCCATTATAACAAAATGTATATCTATTCCCTAACACAAACCAATCATTACTTTAAAACCATCAAAATCAAACTAAACTAACAGCAACAAGTCTTGATGCTACAATACGCTGAACTAATGACACAGTTGTTTAACTAGTATAAAACAAAATACGCCAAACAAGTCAAAATAAAAACAGAAATTTCCAGCAAATTAATCCTCCAAAATATCGAAACCAAAATCACATCAAAACATAACAAACTAACCATAAGTCTTAAAAACATGTAACCTAACATAAACCAGTCTTAATGCTACAATAGGTTAAGCTAATAATACGACTATGACAACCATCTCAAAGTAATGAAACAAAGTTCCACATATAAATCGCCAAAATATCAAAATGTATATCAACTCCGCAAACCAAAATCACATAAAAACATAACAAAATAACCATAAACCGGCGAACAAACACCCAATAATTCTCTAACGCAAATCATATCTTAACGAAATATCAAAACAATAGTAACCTAAGATAAGTTAATTATGTGACAACGAACTTACATAAGCCAAAAAGTTAAAAAAATAAGCCGCGAAAAATGAACTTATGAAACTTAAACCAAAAACAAAATAAACCATACGACATCTATATACCCAAAATAAACACCCCTGATTCTCTAACGCAAACCATAGCTTAACAAAACATCAAAACCATAGTAACCTAACATAAACCAGTCTAAACGCTACAATAAGTTAAGCTAATAATACAAAAAAAACTCAAAACAAACCAACAGAAATTTCCAGCAAATTTATCCTCCAAAATATCGAAATGTATATCACATCAAAACATAACAAACTAACCATAAGTCTTAAAAACATAAGATAACAATAATAATAATCCATGAAACCCTAAACAACATAAAACAAAAACCACTTCAAAACCTTAAACGACTTCCCAAAAACTCCACTTCCTCAGAAACGAAGCTTGGAGAAAAACCACCTGCTCTACAATAGGTTAAGCTAAGCTAACAATAATACGCCAAAAAAAAAGTATAAGAAATTTCCAGCTATTCGCTAACGCAAACCAAAATCACATCAAAACATAACAAGCTAACATAAACCATAGTCTTAAAAACATAAGATAACAATAATAATAATAATCCATAATAATCCATGAAACCCTAAACAACATAAAACCTTAAAACCACTTGAAAACCTTAAAACCACTTGAAAACCTTAAAACCACTTGCTCCTCAGAAAGTCAAAATAAACCAACAGAAATTTCCAGCAAATTTATCCTCCAAAATATCGAAATGTATATCGATTCGCTAACGCAAACCAAAATCACATGAAAACATAACAAACTAACCATAAGTCTTAAAAACATAAGATAACAATAATAATAATCCATAATAATCCATGAAACCCTAAACAACATAAAACAAAAACCACTTCAAAACCTTAAAACCACTTGAAAACCTTAAAACCACTTGAAAACCTCAGAAACGAAGCTTGGAAAAGAACCACCTGTTCTTCCCAGTCTTGAACCTCTCCTCAAGCTTCTTCTTAGCCTCCTTACAAGCAGTGACCTTCTTATCATGTGACGTAAGCACATCAACAGTAACGACATCTTTCAAATCGACATCAAGAGTGTACCTAGTTGGCATGATGTGGTTGTAGTTAACCAGCTTGATGAAAGCCTTGACACACGACTTCTTAGCGGTCTTCTTAGCAGAGTCTTTGCGGATCACCTTCTTTGGGTACTTGGAAATGCCTGCTACCAAACAGTGACCGTATGGACGGTCACGTGTTCCTTCGTCGAACTGCTTCACGATCACGGCTTTGCGACCTGCGAACCGACCGTTCAGGACGACTACGGCTTTGTTGGGTTTTAGAAATTTCACCATTTTTACCCTTCTTCTTAGTTGCGGCTGCTGCTGGGATGTTACTTGTGTGGGATTAGGGTTTGGAAATGATAGTATAAAATAGATAGGTAGGGTTTCCTAGTTTCTAAGGCCCATGTGTCTTATATGGGCTTTATGGTATTGGCCCATGTTATATCCACTTAACATTTTACTTACAACTATTTTTTTCTTAGAAAAACTTTTATCCAGGGATGAGCTCGGCACCGATCCCGTCTCGAACTCGTCCCGATTTAGTGCTGTACCGATCCCGTACCGAACGGGATTCGTGTATCGATACCGGTACGGGAATCGGTACCGGTACCGAGAAATCGGGATTTTCCCGCTTTTTTAGAGAATTTCCCAATTTGGTACCGGTCCCATACCGAATTAATGGTTCCGAATTTTTGTTCACCTTATTTCGTAGTCCCGATCCCGTATCGAACGGGATTCGAGTACCGGGAATCGATACGGTTCCGGGAACGGTTTCGGTTAAGATTCGGGATTCGGGTCAAAATACTCATCCATACTTTTATCAATTGTCTCACACTTTCAAAAATTCATTTGTTTTTAAGTTTATACAAATCTACATTAGTTTTATTTATGGTTTTTCGGATCTTATATTTTTAATTTATGTGTTTCTTTAAACGGGTCGTGATGTATTTGTGGTTTTTATCTGTTACGACTTTGATTTTTACGAATAAATTGTAAAGATGATACATGTGAATTCTGATTAATGTACATAGGGGTGTTCATCGGTTCGGTTTTCGGATTTGTGGGTTGTTTGGTTCGGGTTTCTCGGTTTTCAGATTTTTAAAATCAAAACCAAAACCAAACCAAACCAATTATAAAGCATGTAAAACCAAACCATACACCAAATTAAAATTCGGTTTGGTTTCGGTTAAAACCAAGAAAACCAAATTCAAAATTTTTTTAAAAGAAAACCAAATTGTATGGCATGTGTGTATATAGAGGAGTGAATTAGGTTTAACATTCCTATTGGATATGCATTAGATACTTGATTTCACGATTATCAATTTAAAAATATTTTGAAAAAAACTGAAGAGCTTGTTAAGGATAAAGAAAAGATTATCTATATATATAATTTAATTTTTTTTATATATATAAAATTATTCGGTTTTTTCGGTTTAGTTTGGTTTTCTATTTATTAAAACCAAAACCAAACCATACACCAGTTAAATACTTCAGTTCGGTCTCAAACCAAACCATACATCATTTAAAAAATTCGGACCGATTTTATTCGGTTTTGGTCCGATTTCTTTTACGATTTGTTCGGTATCAAACCAAACACTGAACACCCCTACATAAATGATAGTGGATTAGTGGATGGTTCAAAGATATTCATTTCAAAAAGTGTGTATGCAATTTATTTGTTTTAAGAAGAAAACAAAAAACGTTTATAAGCCGTGAGCAATGTTGGTAAAAATAGTAAAAATAGTTTGTGAGAGTGTAAAAGTCGTGAATTTTTGATTGACCAGGTATTATTAATGACAGAATCAATACCTCGTACAAACATGAACTAACAATATTATCCTAGCCTCAAATTAATCATGCCCCCATTGTCATAATATTTAAACAGGTACTAATATGTTTGGTCTTTGACCTACGTGAGAACTAAACTTAATAGTACAACTCTACAAAAGTTATTGTACAAAATCAACAACGTGCCAACAACATGCCATTTATTTTAGTTAATCTTTTCGTCTCAAAAGTATAATTTATAATTCGGACGTTCTAAATTAGTGGTCTATTTAAAAAAAAAACAAAATATATAAATTAAGTTTACCACATATTACTCTCATTTGAATTTATTATTACAAAAATAAAAAAATTATAATTTAATTAATTAAAAGTAAAATTATTTTTATATAAAAAATATACAAAAATTAAAAATATTATAATTTTTTTATTAAATTAAGTATTTCTTGTCGATAAAATATAAATATGAGATGAAAAAACTAGTAACATTTATGACCTAATTATTATTTTTCTCTTGCATTTTAAGTTTTTAACGATGATGACGGCAGTAACGGGCCTAAAAACAGGTCAAAATTCAATATCTCTCGTAAGTCAACTTGTTTTTTTATGGATAATGTGACTCACTACAGCCACGTGTCATATGCCTATTCGTAAGTTAATCTTAGTGGACTTGTAATGGACATTTGAAGTCAAAGCAAGTAGTCGCCACGTTGGATAAATGGGAAAATAATAAAGGTAACGTCAATAGAGGTTTTGCGAATATGCAACCGACTTTCTGGCTTCAAAAATCAAATAAAAAAGATTCAAAGAATTACTATATTTTACCCCTGTAGTATGCACATATGAACTCATCAGTTCCTATTGTTTGATAAGTCTTAAGGTATGTTTGGTATTTTTAGGAGCTGAAGCAGATTGTTAGAGCAAAGTATTTAAATTGGATGACAGAACATGTATTTTGAGCATATTTTTACATGTTACTTTAACTAGCATACTACCTTCGTCCCATTTTTATTGTCCCTTTTTTACTTTTTAAGGTCAAATTTTTTCAACTTTAATTTAAATATTTTTGTGTGTGTTATATATTACTTGATATTTTATTGTCCCTTTTTGACTTTTTAAGATTAAATTTTTTCAACTTTAATCTTAAATATTTTTGTGTGTGTTATATATTACTTGATAAAAAAATATGAATGCTAAGATTTTTAAATGTATTTTCATTTGGTATAACTTTTATTACATATCATGTAACACATACTAATATATTAAAGATTAAAATTGTAAAAGATTGAGTTTAAAAAGTCAAATGAGGACAATAAAAGTGGGACGAAGGGAGTATTATTTAGGAGCTTATTTTTTAAATAAGCTCTTTCAAACTATGTCAGTCAAACAAGACTAATTTTTAATAGTACCTTTTTTTATTTATTATAAACCATCAACATTAAAAGTTTAATTACATAACTGTAGAAGGCAAGCGAGCAACAAGCTGCGCCGCAAGCCCTTTTTGAATTGCAAAGCTAATTCTAGTAAAAATCACATTTGTGAATTTAGGTGTCATAACATTGCTATTCATAACGCGCTGAACTCTATTCAGAAACTCCACCGCTTCAGGTGCAAGAAAACCGAAGGTATTAAATGCAAAAGGAATAAACACGTGTTGATTTTCAATGCATTTTTTTTTCGTGTTTTGTCACTTTGCATGAGGCGGCTTTCAAAGCAGCCTGACCCGCTGTAAAACCCCGACTACTCATCCCCACCAAAGAAGAAACCCCAGTCAGATCCACACATGCATGTTTTCCTCCAACCCATCCAAAAACCAGAATGTCCGCCGGTCTGAGTGTGGATCTTCGATCTACCTTATTTAAAAAAAAAATAAAAAAAAATCATGTTACGATAAGCTCTGATAAGTTCACACACCAAAAATAGCCTTAATAATGCCAATTTAAGCTGCCCCATTGATACGTACATTATATATTTTCTATATTTCAACAAATATTTAAGAATTTTTGTGTCATTATAATTCATTCTCTAAACAATCATAGTTGGACATTTTGATGTCATAACCTAATTAAAGCCAATCTAGAGCAACTATAATAAGCAAATTATTTAATGACTTTTCAGTATTATAATAAGCTTTTGAGATTATTTGTTAACATTCCCCTTGACGTTTTAACCCGTCGTTTCAACGGGGCCTAAAGACAGGTCCAAATTCGATATCTCATAAGTCAACTTATTTACTATGGATATTGTGACTCACTACAGCCACGTGTCATATGCCTATTCGTAAGTTAATCCTAGTACTCACATTTGAAGTCGCCACGTTGGATAAATGGAAAGTGTTTAGAATATGCAACCGACTTTCATTAATCAAATACAAAGAATCAAAGGGTTCATATTTTACCCTGTAGTAGGGATGAGCTCGGTATCGGTCCCGTCCCGAACCCGTCCCGAATTAGTGGTACCGATTATTTCCCGAGCATAAATTTATGGTACCGGTACCGTACCGAACGGGATTCGGGTATCGGTACCGGTACGGGAATCAGTACCGGTACCGGGAAATCGGGATTTTCCCGTTCTTTTTCGGGAATTTCCCGATTTGGTACCGGTCCCGTCCCGAATTAGTGGTCCCGAATTTTTTGTCACCTTATTTCGTAGTCCCGGTACCGTACCGAACGGGATTCGGGTATCGGGAATCGGTACGGTTCCGGGAACGGTTCGGGTTCAATTCGGGATTCGGGTCCAAATGCTCATCCCTACCCTGTAGTATAGCCATATGAACTTGTCCATCCGGTGCTCCAAAAAAGGGCAAGGTTCAACGCTCGACAAGCTCATCCGTCATTTCGGGGTCTCAAAAAGAACAATTGGTGGATATGCTACAACAACAAATGTTATCCGATCGTGAAACTAAAAAGGAACGATTGGACCGAGAGGTGACGGCTAGACTATAAGTGGTTGCACTTCAAAAAAGGAACGAGGATTTGTAAATCCTTCCATACGACACTACCGGATTAAGTCCACAAGACGTGGCGAAGATCGAGAAGCTCAAAGACGAGGCGCGTGCAAAATAATTAATTGTCGTTCTAAAAAAAAAAATCAAAATCCCACTCCATACTAAAAAGTAAAAACATTTTTTTTTTCAAAACACCACACACGATTCTCGCGCCTATAACCTACAATAACCGTGGTGATATAGGGCGTGTTTGGCATTCTTAGGAGCTGGAGCGGATTGCTGGAGCGGGTTACTGGAACTGGATGGTAGAGCATGTAGTTTGAGCTTATTTCACATGCTATTTTAACTAGCATGTCATTTAAGAGTTTATTTTTTTAACAAGCTCTCTCAAGCTCTCTCAACCAAACGAGACTTATTTTTAATAGTAACTTATTTTTTAAAAACAATAAGCTCAAGCTACGATAAGCTCTCATAAGCTCACGCGCCAAACATACCCATATTTGAGATGTCGTTTTGAATTAAAAAAGGTAAAAAAATACTTGGTAGAATATTTAGTTTATACAAACTCAAATTGATGTCATAAATTAATCAAAAAAAAAAATTAATGTCATAAAGGTCGCATTTGTTATGCATAATTGCATTCGTCTTATAATAAAAGTCAACAACTAATTTATCAAATACATTTATTAAAAATAACATATTTTTATAATTCATGTTAACAGGTTTACAGTTAACAACCTATAGTTAACAGTTTATATATAGTTTTGTCAAACATATCCTTAATAAGAATTTCATAACACTATCAAAACCTCATTTTTACCAAAGGGCTTGTGTTTCAAAAATACTCACGATGTGTGTGAAATTCTTTAACCAAATAATTGTAGCTTTAAGTATTGCTTAAAACATTGTAAGATAAATATATGGTTTATAAGTTTATACAATGTTAAATAGTTAATTGTCCTTCTAACACGATACACGATACAACCTACCTTATCATAGCAACAAAATTTACCCTTGTATAAGGCTAGTAGTAATGAAATCAAACGGTTCGATCGTTTGGGTGGTGACCGACACGCCCCCGCTCCACTCTGGTTGCTATCAGACACGCCTCTACATCGCGCGAGCACTCCCAAATTTAGTTCCCAAAAACATGAAAACTTCCTAAACTAAAAGTACCAAAACATAAAACATAGGACACAATCTAGAAGTACTAAAATCCATATTTTAAGGTTTTCAAACACTTTCTTCTCCAAATCTCTGTGTTTTTTTTGTCAACGGGTAACCAACAATGGCAGCAAAACCCATGATCCTTTTCATCTCAATCCTACTTCTACTCTCCATTAACGTCATTTCCAAAACCAATCTTCATGAACACCCAGAACTTGAAGAAGATCTCAGTTTCTTAGAAGAACCCGAACCAGAACCAGAATCCCATGATCACGGTTCTAATGAACCCGACTTCGAAAACTACGATGATCTAGATGATTTTGAAGGTGACCCATCATCATCATATGATGATGATGAAACTTATAACGAAGCTGAAGTTGATGAGAGTGATGTAGTGGCATTGAACAGTACGAATTTTGATGAGTTTGTGGGGAAGAATGAGTTTGTCATGGTGATGTTTTATGCCACGTGGTGTGGGCATTGTCAGGCGTTGAAGCCGGAATATGCGGCTGCTGCGAAGAATTTGAAGGGGGAAGGTGTGGTGTTGGCGAAAGTGGATGCCGGTGAGGAGAGTGATTTAGCGCAGAAGTGGAATGTGGAAGGGTATCCTACTGTTGTGTTTTTTGTCAACGGGGTTGATAAGGCGTATAATGGCCCGAGAAATAAGTGAGTTTTTGAATGTCGTTGTTATTACTTTGTTTGTTTGATTAATTAGGAACTCGATGTAGGTTAAATCCGTAGTTTAAGGTAGCAAGCGTTTAGGAGGAATTAGCAGTTAGCGTTTTCCACAAATCAGCTTCTCGATATATCTTAGTGTGATAAGCACAAGCCCTTTTGCCACTATGTAATTAGTTGATTTATATATTCAGAAAGTAGGTTGGTCGGTCGGTCGGGGTGTGACTGTCTCCACTCTCCATCCATCCTACCTCTCCTATAGTCCTATACAGTGTGCGGGCTGGGCAGTCGTGTGTTAGTTTGATGGTCTGTGGTTTGGTCGAATGTGGTGAATCAAAGTTAGGAAATTTAGAAATGCAAGGTAAGGTCAAATCGGTAGTTTAAACTTTAAAGCGTTTAGGGGGGTTGAATCAACTAGTTGCAACTAGAGGTTAGCGTTTTGCACAAAATGCTTGTTTGGAAACAAGCAACTAGCATTTCTATTTATCGTAAACACTCCAAATCAAAATTCTAGTAGTGTTTGTGAGCAACTAGCGTTTCCACTTAGTGATTATGACTATACAGCTATCTTCGCAAAACATACTAGAGTTAATGAATTAGATAAAAGAGACTCATACGCACATTACACTTTTCAAGAATTAGGTATGGCAGATAGTTAAATACTAACTTCAGTTTGTTTGGAAATTGAGAATCTGGTATGGTCTTAGGATTTTGGTAAGTCGAACATAGACATGTTCTCTGTTAGGGTATTACTTACTTGCTACGAGGAATATTACTGAAAAAGTGGGTGTATTTTAAGTGGATCGAGGAAATAATTGAGAAAAACGATAATCAGTTTGATATATTAACCTCCAAAAAGTCTGCTATTAGTTTGATATATTAAATATAATCTCTTGTAAAGTCATCGAAAAGGAATATGAGGAATCCGAGTGCCAAAAGGACTCTTTACTTTGGAACTTATATGCATTTCTTTTCATGGATTGACAAGGTCTTATTGTCTTGTTTTTCTCTTCCTAGGGATGCGATTATAACTTGGGTGAAGAAGAAGATTGGTCCTGGTCTACAAAATGTGACCACAACAGAGGAAGCGGAACGTATATTGACTAGCGAGTCACCCGTAGTTGTGGGTTTTTTCGAAAATCTAGTGGTATAATTTATGTTACTCTTGAGATCTCAGTTTTCGATTTCTAGTTACTTCTTAACTTCAAATGAAGATTCTTTCTTCCTCGACTTAAAAGCAACATTAAAGGGGTCGGCTATCGTTATATTACAAATTATAACATTAGATTCTCAATGAATATGATGCGTGCAGGGTACAGATAGTGAAGAACTTGCTGCAGCTTCAAAACAAGATGACGAAGTAAGCTTCTACCAAACGTCCAGTGCTGATGTAGCAAAGCTTTTCAATATTGACCCACAAGGGAAACGCCCATCTTTGGTCTTGTTGAAGAAGGAAGATGAAAAAATTAGCCACTTTGGTACGTTCTTTCTCAACACAGTTATAAATCTATAAACGTCTGTATGGTGATGGCAGTGTTGACGCATTTATTTATGAGTGGGTTGTATGCTATGTTCTATTTCTAAAAGTTCAAAGTTTGAATGGGTAAAATTAAAAGAATAAACCTAAAAAAGAAATGGGCCAAATGGGTCGTACGAGTTGAAATTTGTCAAAGTTCCATAGATCATAAGTTGTTGTTCAGGTTTCAGATACCAATGATTTGGTCCCAAAACAAAACCAGACCATCCATATCGTCGAGTTTATGGTTTTCCTGATTTGTAATTCTCACTTTTGGTTAGGCCGGGTCTAGTTTGGCTGATGTAGACCCCTTCGAAACTTAATTACATATTCTTTAACCTTTAGAACACAATGAGATCTTGATAACACCTTCTGATTTAACAGACTAATCATTCATAGATGAAAATATGCATAATGTGTTTCTGGTCAACCCCACACACCCCATTTAAATGCTTAACTATTTTGATCTCTTACCTAACCTTCCTGATCTGCCCATTTACCGACAGCGGGTGAGTTTACAAAGTCAGCAATAGCAGAGTTTGTCTACAAGACCAAGAATCCTTTGGTGGTTTATTTCACTCGTGAAAGTGCCTCACAAGTTTTTGAGAATGCAATCAAGAATCAGGTAAGGATTTCAACCGAATTAGTTTTCTCTAAAGTTAATGCTTATAATAGGCGTGACCTTGTGAGCCAATTTTTATGTATGCCGATGAATTCATGTACTATATATATGGTATAATAATCCTAGCAACAACTATAAAGCATAACATAGTTTTTATGCTTAATTGTTGGTTTTATCTTTGTTCTTCAACAGGTGATTCTTTTTACTACTTTGAATGACACCGAGAAGTTCCTTCCCATATTTCAAGAGGCAGCAAAAGATTTTATAGGAAAGGTTAGTATCTTCGTTTGAGGGTCAACTTTTTAAACTATCATATTACAAACCTTTGCTGCAAGAAAACCATTGTTCTCGCACGTATGCATATAAGAACACTTTAAGTACAATGGTTTGTTTGGCTTTCACATTTCCACAGATTTGTACACTTATATCAAATGCGAATGTTAGTTTGCAAAAATTCATCCAGTTTTTATCCAATCAAATGCAGTTGAAGTTTTTATTCACGTTTTACATATATACTTTACATTAACATTCTACGAGTGTTTTGCAGGCCTTGTTTGTTTATGTTCCAATGGATGACGAAGATGCTGGCAAGCCAGTTGCAGAATACTTTGGCATTGAGGGAGATACCCCAAGAGTGAGTATTCCCATCTTCATCATGTTCCTCCCCTCATTGCCTGTTAAATGTGATCATATCATGACATTGTTTCCGTCTAGGTTATTGCTTTTACGGGAAATGAAGATGCTAGAAAGTTCTTTTTGGAAGGAGAGTTGACTTTGAAAAATATCAAGGTTTGCAACATTTGACTGTCTTAGCATGGATTGTTTTTAGCATTATTGATCATAGTAACGATAAACTACCTGGCTCAACTTCATTTGGTGACGTTATGTTCTTTCTTTTGTTTATAGTCATTTGGCGAAGATTTCCTACAAGACAACCTCAAGCCCTTCTTCAAATCCGATCCAATCCCAGAGACAGTAAGTTCACTTTTACTGGTACTACTACTACGAAAATGATAATTATTGAAAGTATATATCGAATGCCTGGTTTGGTCCTTTTTTCTATTTGATTATGACTAGTTTCCTAATTTACCAAACACTCCAACCATTGATTAGCCCAATTATTACAAAATTAAGCAGCGGAAGCACATCCAAAAATATCTTTTGCAGCAGTTTTTATTAGAACAATGTTGTGTTTCTGATTATTTGAGTGTCACATAATAAGTTTCAAGACCCATATCAAACACCCCCAAAACTCGTACGTTACGTTTCTCTTGTGGATTATGTAACTGTACTCAAGCTTGTCTCTTTCTTCGTGTTTGTTTCTTGCTCCAGAATGACGGGGATGTTAAAATAGTTGTCGGTGATAACTTTGACGAAATAGTTCTGGACGAGTCAAAGGATGTTCTTTTGGAGGTACGCTTTTTATTTAAGTAAACCCTTGAATATGCAGATTTCAACGTGTTCATTGTGATGCAATAGTAATAATACATTTTTTTATCAGATATATGCTTCGTGGTGTGGCCATTGTCAAGCACTCGAACCAACTTACAATAAACTTGCAAAATATCTTAGAGACATTGATTCCCTTGTTATAGCCAAGATGGATGGCACCACAAACGAGCACCCTCGAGCTAAGGTATTTTACTAGTTGTCAAGATTAAACTTTGGATCATTTTATGATATATTCTGCTAGCTTTTTTACATTCTCATATTTTTCAGTCTGATGGGTACCCGACAATTCTTTTCTTCCCGGCTGGCAATAAGAGCTTTGACCCGGTTAGTACTGTTCATTACACAGCCCGCAAAGTCGTTATTTTTCTTAATGTTTTTTTCTACCTATGCTTGAAACTTTTGAAACTTGGGTTTTGCAGATCACAGTAGATACAGATAGAACAGTGAAAGCCTTTTACAAGTTCATCAAGCAGCACGCTGCAATCCCTTTTAAACTCCAAAAACCCGAGTCAACTCAGAAAGCCGAGACAACAGAGAAATCCGAGTCAACTCAAAAATCAGAGTCGACTCCGGAGAACAGCAATCAAGATCTGAAGGATGAACTCTGAGGTCCAATGTCTTTGGTTCTAATTTAACATCAACATATGTTTGCTTCCCGAATTGAATAATATAGATGGTGAAATCTTAAAAGTCAAAGCTCTGATTTTTTTCCTTAAGTTATGTGAAAGTCAATGGTTTACTTGCATATGTAGGATACTATTTTATTAAAATATGTTTATAAATTTCTATGCCTGCATCCAACAAAGTCAAACAAACATTTCCTGTGTTTTGTTCTTATGTATTTAACGAGCCTTCCAATTCCTTAGTACGACCTTAGCTGCCATTAGGATTTACATATGTTATGACGTTCTTTTTGTTTTCTTGTCATTTTGATCATTGTTTTTATCACATCTTTATATGTATATATAATAAAGCCCGTTTCTTATTAGTTCTGTAACACTGCAACCATGGGAAAACAATTACCAGTTTTCTTGGCTGTTTTGGTTCTGGTTATGGCATCACTCCCTACCTTCCAAGGTTCCCGGAGAATACTTCAGGTTGTACCACCCGCATCAGGCCCATCAGCCCCTAGTTCGTCTCCATCACCTGCACAAGGACCATCAGCCCCTAGTTCCTCTCCATCACCAGCTCCTAGTTCGTCTCCATCTCCAGCACCAACCCCCTCGGCTCCTAGTTCATCCCCATCACCAGCGCCAGAATTGCCACCTCCTGATACCCCACCACCTCCACCTCCACCGCCACCTAGTGGCGGAAGCGGTGGTAGTGGCAGCAGCACTAGTGGCGGTGGAGGAAGTGGAGGCGGAGGTGGATCTTCTGGACTGAGTGGGGGACAGAAAGCTGGCATCGTTATTGGAGTTTTGGCAGGTGCGGGTTTGATTGGGTTTGCTTCGCTTGTATACATGAAACGACGCAGCAATATCAGGCGAGCTGGTTTTAGTCAAATGGCTAGAAGATCACAACTCTGAGCTCTTTTATTTCTTCTTCCTACTGGTTCAAATTTATCATTTACGTTGTCTTGTTATATAGAGTACGAGAGAATAATAAGAATTTTGATTGTCGGATACGTTGAAATTTAGAGATGTTAAAACAGTCACTCGACTTTGATACTATATGCCACTGCAGCAACTAACTTGACTTGTAAAACTAACTTGACGTGAAGGCTATTCACTGCACGCGCGTAGGCCATAACAGCCGAACACCTTCACATTCCAAAGAACTTTTTTTTTAGTGCGACTGCCTGATGTATATTTTAGTGTATCCTTGTACATAGTAGAGTATATTTATGTGTTTGGTTAGTTAGTGACGAGTGCGCCTCTATTGATGACGTGTGAGTGGTGTGTTAAAAAGCTGGTGTAGCGTTGACGCAAATGTGATGATCGGTGACCATTTCTAGCTTAAGGTGGGGATGTTGTGTTAAAATGGTGTGTTTTTCAACAAATGAATACTAGGTTAATTCTTCATGTTTTATAACTTTTTCTTCAACAAATGAATACTAGGTTAATTCTTCATGTAAAAGTGTTAAAAAAATAACAAAAAGAAAAAGAAGTTTAGAAAACATAAGCAAGTATTACATAAGCTATACTAATGTTTTAAAACATGAATTTTAAATTCATATCTAATATGCAGTACTGTATGATTATATAATTTATCTTACGTTCAACTAAACTAATAAAAAATATTAATTTTTTACTAACTAGCTTTAGTTTGTATATATTTGTAAAATTATAATAAAATAAAAAATAGTTAAATTAATTTTAAGTAATAATAAACTCTAATAAAAGTAATAATAGTTAATGTTTAAAATTAATTTTGATTTTATTCTCATTAATCTTAATCATCGTTATCTTAATTTATTAATTAAACTAAATATTTATAAAGAAAAAAGTTTGTAGTGTATCTTAAGGTGTCGTTTGGTTCAAAATATTGAAATTGTAGAATTTTAAATTTTAGTAAATTAAAATTTCTAAGAATTAAAAATTTTAGAATTTTAAATGCCTAAACATGTTTGGTTGACAACAATTTATATATTTTGAAATCTTGATTTTTTTTAAACCAATTAACGAATAAATATATTTTTTAAACTTTTTATTGAAAAAATAAAAATCTAATTTTAACTATTTATAAAAAAAATTATAATTTTTTTTATAAATTTTTTTATAAAGTTTTATTTAAATTTTCTAAAAAAGTTATATAATATTTATAAATTTTTTATAAAATGTTACATAAATTTTATAAAAAAATTTGTGAGAACCCGTACTTTCCCAACATTATTTTATATTTTTTTTATTTGTGCTTCTTGAATTTTTCCAACGTATTACGTTTTCTTGTATTGCTATATGTAAATCCTGAGATTTTTTAAATTATATTTTTTTTAAGTATTTTTCTGATCATCGATAAATACTTTGTATGGAATTATAAATTTTCATTTTATTTTTCCATATTTATTTTAAATCAATGTTTTTGATTTAAAATCACCCGTGTGCGTTTTACAACGAGTTTATTCAAATCAATGTACAACGAGAATTCCTAGTGATCGCGATACCGACCGATGCCCGATAGTTTACGTTTATTTATCGATTGTTTCGATAATTAATATTTTCGACGATTTCGTTTTAATTACGTATTAAGTTATGACGGGAAATCATATAATCATTTTTATGATGCATTGTAACTTTTGAAAAGTATTTTTACGAAACCCGAGCCCCGTAAATATTTTCAATATTTACCAATAACCATTTTCTACCCTTTAAAATTATTAATTGTTTTTAAGGCCAAAACTATTCAATATTTGCAAATTTTACCCTAACCTTACTATATATACATTTTTTTTCACCAACTAACTTCATTCCACTAAAAAAAACACACACTAGTAAAATTTCTCTCCCTCTCCATTTTTTTTCTTCAAACCATCACCACCACCATACAAAACACCTCCTTCATGAATTTTCCATATGATTTGATCAAAACAAAATAAAGACCCATTCATACAATTCAATGGTGATTCTTTTGATACTAAAATCACCAACATGCATCAAAATTTCAAGAACTTTTGATTTCATGATTGTATGATGATTTAATCATCTTGCATATGTTATATTTGGTAAGATTATCATGTTTTGATCCTTAAAAGTTTTGTTTTTAATCTTTGATTTTTGTTAGATTTTTCATACAAGTGTTTTTAGGAGTGTTTGGTTGATGGGTATGATAGTATAGTGATCCTAGGGGTATGGGAATGATTGGTTTTGAGTGAAAAATTGATTTGACATGTTTTCTAGAAAGGCAATTTGGGACAGCAGCCTTAAACAGTATGTTTTGTAGGTTTAAGGTCTGTGAAAGACTGAGATTATTTGAAATTGTTGTAGAGTTTTCCGAGACGGTCGTTTTGGTATAAGATAGAGCTTATATCTCATTACGAGTCAAAAGTTATGCTAGTTTTAGTTTTCGTGTACCGGGAGACGCAAGTCGGCACAATCCGAAATTGTGGCTGATTATGGGTCGACTCTCGGGGACTTTAGGCTTGGTTAGATAGTTGATACTACTGATTTTCAAAGTTTACAAACTGAGTTTGATGAGTCTAGTAGTGGTTTCAAAAGACGGATTGTCGGGTTAGTACTTTTAAAGTGGTCCAAACGGTTTTACAAAACAAGTGTACAAATCTGTCCTAAAATTTGGAGTCGAGTAAAGCGTCGAGCTGATGGATTTTAAAGTGTGAACTTTGGCTCAAATTTTGGTGAGGTCTTATACAGGTTATAAGTGACCTTGACACCAATTTTCATGTAAAACGGACAAGTCTAGATAGGGTAGATCGGTGTGTACATCCGGGGTGTACTTGCTGATTTTTATTTTGGACACGTAGTTCAATGCTAGTGTTGCGTGAGTTTGAGTGTTCACCATCGGACATGGTGACTTACTCAAGTGCTTAGTCATTATATAAATGACTTAGCTACTGGTCCAAATAAGGGTAAAGGATAGTTTGACTTGCGTTGACTTGGCGTCGTATGACGAGTCATTTTCAAGTGTTCAAACGTTTTAACGAGTAACGTTGGATAAAAGTGTGGTATGAATTCATTTGATTCGTGTCAATGGTTTTGAAACGTGTATACTTTGAAAACATTTGAATCATGTTATATTTGGTATATATATCGATATTGAGTTCGAGTCTTAACGCGCACCTTATTGTGATAGGTTGCGGTTTTCGTGTTTTCCCCGGGCATCCATATCGTCGGTGATCGTCTCACTACATTGTTTCTACTCAGTTGCTGAGTACCGTGATTGACTTAAAACGTGGTTAAGGGCCACGAAATTTCTAAGGATCAAGGAGGAGGAATTGTTTAATTTGCGTGTTGGATTAATTCCTACGTGTTATGAAGGTATAGTCACTCCTAGCATTTTAGTTTTGATGTTACTAGTACTTTGATTCTTTTTATTCATGAATTTTGAATTCCTTGGGTGAAACCCACTGAGATTATAGATACTTAGGGCATATTAGGACTTAGGACACTTGCGTGGCGATTTGGTATAGCCTAAGTGTTGCTTGATTTAGGTTAGGTAGCTAAATGGAGTTGTTTTTGTAGTATGGAAATCACCACAGAAACAAACAGGTCATGACAAATTTTTCTTAAACATATGACCTTGTTTTTATTTGAAAAATGGATACCCACTGATGTGATTAGTATGTGTTGAGTTGGATAGAAACGGGAAGTGTCCGGATGAGTCCGAAACGGTCGGTTTACTAAACTAGGTCAAATCTGAATGTTATGCTTAAAACGTGGGTAAATTGACTTGGTTAAAAAGGATTAATTTATGATTTTATGACTTTTTACAGTAGCTACAAATATAATAAAACTTCTCTTTTTGGTTTCGTGTCAAAATCTTTTACCGATTGGGATTTATGCTTAATCTACCGTAAGGTACGAAAGACGTTTACAACTTTCTGTTTTGATAGTCTGTCACTAAAAGTGCATTTCCCGTTGATTGAAAATAGTTCTAGGGCTGTTCTTTCCCAACTTTTAAAGGTAAGAGAAATACCTATACATGTCAAGAAATTTCACCTCCTGTACTATTATAGATTTTTAGATATGACCAAATCTTCTCAGCCTTTTTCAGAAAACTGAATGCAGTCCCTTGTTTTGGTTTTTCAAACCGAGTCTTAAACGTGTTTGGAACCCACACATAAACGCTTGGACCATCATACAAGGTTGATATTAGGTTATTACAGTAGGTTCAAGGTGTTGGGTCAAAATTTTAACTTAAGCTTAGGTCTCGCCATCGCACGCAAGTTACCTAGTCATACTATGTCCCACCACTTCTAAAACGTTATTGCTTCATTGAACGCATTCTTATTACGCGTCACCATTGCATAGGTCCGTGAAGACTTCTTTTTGCTCAGCCCCTTTTACCTTGTTATTACTTACTAAAGGTGAGTTCATAGCCCCTTTTACTACTTGTACATTGTTTCTAAACGCGGGGTGAGATTTTACATGGTGGAACACATCCATTTAAAAACTGTATACTATCCAGATCTTGTATGCTATTCAGACTTGTATGCTTTCCAACAGTTTTCATAGATATTATTGCTTATAGTTAATAGCCTTAAGTTTCCTCTCTTGATCATGAACCGTTAATTGTCCCGTATGCTTTGCGCTAAGCGCGAATGTTGTAGGTGGATCCATCGGGATTGACAATCCCCGTCCCGATTACCTTGACGCACTTACATTTGTTTATACTTGAGTATTTAGGCTGAATACTCCCTAGAGGAACTTACTTTGAGTTAAGCTTCGGTTCATGAACTAAACAGCAATAATATTGGTTTCAGACTATGGTTAATGATCATAACCATTTTCTCTATTTACTTGTTTTACAAATGAATGCTTGTGTTCCACACCTTTATTGCTAAACCTATGAATTTCACTCAACTTTATGTTGACGATTTTACATGTTTAATCTCAGGTATTATTACTTAGCTTTGCTTGGATGGGAGCCCGCAGGATATTATCACAGCTTGGAGATTTCTGTGATGCTTTTAAAAGACTGGTTTTAATATAAACTGTCAGAAATTTAATATATCTTTTGGGCAACTTTATGTTATAAATCATGATGAAATAATATATCTTTCCGCATATAAACTCTGGGACCTATGTTTAAAACTCTGATCATTTATAATGTGATATATATGCTTTTATTACGTCAGCTTTGTGTCAACTGTAATTCATTGTTTCTTGTACTATGACGTGTTACCCCCTCGTTGCCTAGTTGTTCCATGTCAGATTTTGGGGGTCTCACAGATTGGTATCAGAGCGATGGTTATAGGGAACTGAGTCGTTTTTCAAAACTTAGTCTATAACCGAAAGTTCAAATATTTTATTGTTTCTAAGTGTCAAACACAGAATTTGCCATTGCTGTTCGATATCTTCGCGGGTAACTCTCTAATCCTTATTATTTACTTTTAATTATCGTTGTAGTATTTAATCTCTTGATTACATTTTGAAATATTACTTTACGCTAATGACGATAATTACTATGTCTTTTCAAAGCCTATGTGCTTCATGAATTATCATTGAATGTTACTGTGATTACATCTGCCTATATTGTATTTCTTGAATTCTTGTTCTTGTGAATTGATCTTATTGCAATGATATTATATCGTTATGACGTTACATACTTGTATTCAGAGCGCGTATGCTGCCGACTTTTCATACTCATTTTTCTGAGTACTATTGCTATTTCATTTATGCGTGATACGACTGACTTTATATGCTCGTTCGGTTTGAACCGTCTGTTTTTCTTGACTCGTTGATACGTGTTGTGCATACTATCGCGATACCATTGTTCGGGATAGAATAAGTGTTGTTTTCGATGAACTTCTGATTTTCATTCTACTACCGTGTGTGTTGCTTTCATTGTTTATTTCCCTTAAAATATCTACTTAGATACGCAGATTTTCTTTCTGGCCATTCATAATTGAATGTCTAGTCTATAGACATTGTGTAGCTCAATGTGTCTCCCAGAAAGACTAAAGGACATCGTGTGAGTCTCACATCTCGAAGAATTTGTTAAATCAGTGCTGAATAATATTGTGGGTTTTCATAATCTTGATTTACCTTTACGCCACCGTTTTACGCGACACTTGTACATGGATTACATCTTACTTCACTGACCATTCTACGTTTCGATTTCAACTTAGAACATCCGTTGCACCTTGACCACATAATCGTCATTTATTATGTGATGATCGTTTGGAATACGATCCTACTTGTATCCTCCCTTTTCATTGAACCTCTTTGCTCCAGGAATGCCACTTGTTATTGTCCCGTTTCTTTCTCGATATATCTTGTGATTTTGGAAATCATGCCACCAAGAGACCTTTCTGCATTGCATCTTGCAGCCGAAGACAGGGATGATATGCGTCGTTTTTTTTATGTCTCCGATTATCGTTGGCATTCTTGAACCATTTATATATTGTGTTTTCTTTACATGACTAATTATACAGTTTACCTTCTTTCGTCTTTATGGAATCCACAAGTCCTATGTGTACATTAATTTTGAGTTATCATGAAATTTGGATTTAATTTCAAGCTGTGTCGAAAAATATACTTTGAACAGAAACTTTACAGGAAGTTTAACAGTGTCGAGAAAATATTTTTATAACTTTAGACATAAAAATATATATATTTCTACATGTTGAGACGTCCGTTTAGGACATAAAATTTGACCAGTAAACTTTAAAATCGAGCAAGTTACGCTCATTTGAGATTGTAAAATCTAAGAAGTTATTTTCTGAATAATGCTAAAATATCATTTTGGTAACAGATTTAATGCTAGGGCATTTTCGTCCATTTTTATTCCGTTTCAAGTCTCGGGTAAAACTAGAAAGTTGTTCAAAACATTGTTTTACATCGAAATGCATTAGACTTTGAGTCTTAGAATATCGTTTAGTGAGTTAATTGGTCTAGTCAAACCCAAAGGTCAAAACTAATAAAAGTTAAAAACATGGATTGAAGCGTTTTTGAGTTCGTTTGAGCTCGTAAAACTTTAACTAATGATATTTTGCAAACTAAAAACAATGATTGCGTTTGAAAAGAATAGAATAGTAACTTTGAGTTCGGTCATACATGTACCTAGATCTTGAACTTTTGAAATTCGGTAACTTCCTAATATAGAAGCTTTTCGAAGTGATTGTACTATTTGTTAACTGATACCCTACTTTCTTAAAAGTATATTTTTGTCAAATAAATTACGATGTGCACATACGGATTCCTTATTCCTTCTTTTATTTATGACTTATTTGTCATTCCATTGTCTTTCTTTGCTTCTATCGTACCACTGATTTGGACCGAGATTTGAAGATCTTTCTTTCATATCGTTTGTTATCATCTTGACACGTGTCTCCTGACGATTTCGGCTAAACCTCTTGAAACCTAATCACCTTGTAACCATTTTATTGGCTGTATTGAACTACTCCTTACTTCCCTCTTGTAACCCACTCGCTACTTTATAAACTATTGTCATGTTACCATACAACTCAAACTGGTCTGGTTTACGAATCATTTTAAAAAAAGGTTTCATTTGGGCTTTCTTAAATAATTGAATGCTATCTTATAAAATTAACTTATATTAATTTTACAATGTATTTTCACAAATTGTTCTAATACGGTCTTATAAAGAACCCTTGTAACTATACGAATTGTCGATTTAAAACAGTTAGCCAGTAACTTATTAGCAAATAGTTTCATAAACTATTTTGATTTCTGTTTTTACAAATGGCATTATATGCATATTTTAAATCATATGATATGTAATATTGGTTGACGAAGCTGAGCATCGCATTGCTAGTCCTGAATTATGCATGGCCTGATCACCTATGCCTAATTTAGAAGGAGCCATGCAAGGCCAAATAGTAGTCACCTTAAATATTTAACCAAGAATCAACTTTATAATTATGCTTCTTAAAAAGTTAGATAAATATAAGTTTTGAAAACTTTTACTTCTTGCGCGAGTAACAACAGTTCGCGACATACACCTATGAACCCTTATCCTTTCTTGAACAAAATACATGCCTCAAGCACAGATTTCTTTACTCAATGATCCTTGCTTTACTTGTTACCTCATCATCCTCATGATACAATTTTCGTTACCATTTGCCTAAATTCTTACCATTGATACCCGACTTGAAAGTTTCAACGTTGCTATGCTCCTACATCGATTGACCATCTCTATCTATTTTGGTAGACCTTCGAAACGTCTCTGGACGCGATTAGTGATTTATGACTGGACGTGAACGATGATTACGTGTAATTGCCATGATATGTGTTAAGATACTATCGTCTTGAAATTTCATTCGTGTGAATCATGTGTTGATTTCGTCTTTCATTGCTAATGTTGTTCATCTTACTGGAACTTCTCTCAATTGACTTCTTAAGAATTTTCTTTGATTCGAAAATTCGTTGTGTGGCTTTCCCTTTCGATCGTATTTCGACCACCGAGAACTTAATAAGCCGTTATTGGTGACGCCAACCGCACTCGTGAATTAATCTTGCTATAATCCTTGTTTCTTATTATTTTTATTATTGACGTGACTATTCTACCACGTTTGTTAAGAATTGATACGACTTCCGTCTTATTCCTTTGTATATTGCTCGCATACAGATTGTTGACCTTTATATGATTCACATTCGTTGCTGTCTTGTCACCTTTTTGAAAACCAGAAACTGTTACGTGTTTATCGTTTGATATCTTAAACACTTTCTTAAATTTCTAAAAAAAAATTATTATTAATTTTTAAGAACATTTTATACATTTTATCAAATGTTTAAATTACCAAAATAACTGTTTCAAGTTAAGTATCGGATCTATATATCCTCTTTGGTAAATTTACCTAATGTTTCAAAAGATATCAAGCTGTATCTTTTAAAGTATTTGATTATATCATACTTTATTGTCAACCTAATGAAATTATTTAAATTAATTTATAATTTCTAACAATGATTCAAAATAACTTGGAAAAAAAATCTGAATTTTCTCTAATGGTGACGATAAACCCGAGTTTTAACGATAATTTAATACAGTCATCCAAAAGTTCTTAAGCCGACCAGGATAACTATCTTGAACTGTTCTACTTTTCCTTTGAAAATCCTGATCAAGAAAAAGATATAGCAACAGCTTACTCCCTAAATATAGATAGTTTGATTTTAAATCACTACACCTTGTGAAATTTTCTTTTAATCAAGGAAATACATAAACTGAGTTTTAAAGTAATACCAAAATCCTAGACAACTGATTGTGACAACATGTATTTTAAACGATCATATGTTATTCATTTTCCCTTCTATTTCTCTTGTAAATAGATTCTTACGTTTTAAGATTTTCACGTTTTACAGTTGCACGATTTGCGACCCCTTGTTGATTTACAATCTTGGTTCATTTTATCGCACTTTGCCTGTTTAAGCGATTCTTGTGTTCATTCTTGTTAGTTTATCGCACGTATTTCCAACAACTCTATCTCTCAATGTATCTCTGTATTGAAAGATCGTTATCCTAATCCAAGACTGAAAAGTTATACGAAAAGGAGTTAAGAAACTGAAGCATAGTGAATTCTAACCGTTAAGATTCATCATGGTACGGAAGTTTACCTGGGAAGCAATGAATTTTGTTCTACACTTTGTACCTCCTCTTGTTTGCATCTTCTACTGTTTTCAGGAGAACTCTGGGGACCAGAGTTCCTTTAGGGGGGAAGACTGTGAGAACCCGTACTTTCCCAACATTATTTTATATTTTTTTTATTTGTGCTTCTTGAATTTTTCCAACGTATTACGTTTTCTTGTATTGCTATATGTAAATCCTGAGATTTTTTAAATTATATTTTTTTTAAGTATTTTTCTGATCATCGATAAATACTTTGTATGGAATTATAAATTTTCATTTTATTTTTCCATATTTATTTTAAATCAATGTTTTTGATTTAAAATCACCCGTGTGCGTTTTACAACGAGTTTATTCAAATCAATGTACAACGAGAATTCCTAGTGATCGCGATACCGACCGATGCCCGATAGTTTACGTTTATTTATCGATTGTTTCGATAATTAATATTTTCGACGATTTCATTTTAATTACGTATTAAGTTATGACGGGAAATCATATAATCATTTTTATGATGCATTGTAACTTTTGAAAAGTATTTTTACGAAACCCGAGCCCCGTAAATATTTTCAATATTTACCAATAACCATTTTCTACCCTTTAAAACTATTAATTGTTTTTAAGGCCAAAACTATTCAATATTTGCAAATTTTACCCTAACCTTACTATATATACATTTTTTTTTCACCAACTAACTTCATTCCACTAAAAAAAACACACACTAGTAAAATTTCTCTCCCTCTCCATTTTTTTTCTTCAAACCATCACCACCACCATACAAAACACCTCCTTCATGAATTTTCCCTATGATTTGATCAAAACAAAATAAAGACCCATTCATACAATTCAATGGTGATTCTTTTGATACTAAAATCACCAACATGCATCAAAATTTCAAGAACTTTTGATTTCATGATTGTATGATGATTTAATCATCTTGCATATGTTATATTTGGTAAGATTATCATGTTTTGATCCTTAAAAGTTTTGTTTTTAATCTTTGATTTTTGTTAGATTTTTCATACAAGTGTTTTTAGGAGTGTTTGGTTGATGGGTATGATAGTATAGTGATCCTAGGGGTATGGGAATGATTGGTTTTGAGTGAAAAATTGATTTGACATGTTTTCTAGAAAGGCAATTTGGGACAGCAGCCTTAAACAGTATGTTTTGTAGGTTTAAGGTCTGTGAAAGACTGAGATTATTTGAAATTGTTGTAGAGTTTTCCGAGACGGTCGTTTTGGTATAAGATAAAGCTTATATCTCATTACGAGTCAAAAGTTATGCTAGTTTTAGTTTTCGTGTACCGGGAGACGCAAGTCGGCACAATCCGAAATTGTGGCTGATTATGGGTCGACTCTCGGGGACTTTAGGCTTGGTTAGATAGTTGATACTACTGATTTTCAAAGTTTACAAACTGAGTTTGATGAGTCTAGTAGTGGTTTCAAAAGACGGATTGTCGGGTTAGTACTTTTAAAGTGGTCCAAACGGTTTTACAAAACAAGTGTACAAATCTGTCCTAAAATTTGGAGTCGAGTAAAGCGTCGAGCTGATGGATTTTAAAGTGTGAACTTTGGCTCAAATTTTGGTGAGGTCTTATACAGGTTATAAGTGACCTTGACACCAATTTTCATGTAAAACGGACAAGTCTAGATAGGGTAGATCGGTGTGTACATCCGGGGTGTACTTGCTGATTTTTATTTTGGACACGTAGTTCAATGCTAGTGTTGCGTGAGTTTGAGTGTTCACCATCGGACATGGTGACTTACTCAAGTGCTTAGTCATTATATAAATGACTTAGCTACTGGTCCAAATAAGGGTAAAGGATAGTTTGACTTGCGTTGACTTGGCGTCGTATGACGAGTCATTTTCAAGTGTTCAAACGTTTTAACGAGTAACGTTGGATAAAAGTGTGGTATGAATTCATTTGATTCGTGTCAATGGTTTTGAAACGTGTATACTTTGAAAACATTTGAATCATGTTATATTTGGTATATATATCGATATTGAGTTCGAGTCTTAACGCGCACCTTATTGTGATAGGTTGCGGTTTTCGTGTTTTCCCCGGGCATCCATATCGTCGGTGATCGTCTCACTACATTGTTTCTACTCAGTTGCTGAGTACCGTGATTGACTTAAAACGTGGTTAAGGGCCACGAAATTTCTAAGGATCAAGGAGGAGGAATTGTTTAATTTGCGTGTTGGATTAATTCCTACGTGTTATGAAGGTATAGTCACTCCTAGCATTTTAGTTTTGATGTTACTAGTACTTTGATTCTTTTTATTCATGAATTTTGAATTCCTTGGGTGAAACCCACTGAGATTATAGATACTTAGGGCATATTAGGACTTAGGACACTTGCGTGGCGATTTGGTATAGCCTAAGTGTTGCTTGATTTAGGTTAGGTAGCTAAATGGAGTTGTTTTTGTAGTATGGAAATCACCACAGAAACAAACAGGTCATGACAAATTTTTCTTAAACATATGACCTTGTTTTTATTTGAAAAATGGATACCCACTGATGTGATTAGTATGTGTTGAGTTGGATAGAAACGGGAAGTGTCCGGATGAGTCCGAAACGGTCGGTTTACTAAACTAGGTCAAATCTGAATGTTATGCTTAAAACGTGGGTAAATTGACTTGGTTAAAAAGGATTAATTTATGATTTTATGACTTTTTACAGTAGCTACAAATATAATAAAACTTCTCTTTTTGGTTTCGTGTCAAAATCTTTTACCGATTGGGATTTATGCTTAATCTACCGTAAGGTACGAAAGACGTTTACAACTTTCTGTTTTGATAGTCTGTCACTAAAAGTGCATTTCCCGTTGATTGAAAATAGTTCTAGGGCTGTTCTTTCCCAACTTTTAAAGGTAAGAGAAATACCTATACATGTCAAGAAATTTCACCTCCTGTACTATTATAGATTTTTAGATATGACCAAATCTTCTCAGCCTTTTTCAGAAAACTGAATGCAGTCCCTTGTTTTGGTTTTTCAAACCGAGTCTTAAACGTGTTTGGAACCCACACATAAACGCTTGGACCATCATACAAGGTTGATATTAGGTTATTACAGTAGGTTCAAGGTGTTGGGTCAAAATTTTAACTTAAGCTTAGGTCTCGCCATCGCACGCAAGTTACCTAGTCATACTATGTCCCACCACTTCTAAAACGTTATTGCTTCATTGAACGCATTCTTATTACGCGTCACCATTGCATAGGTCCGTGAAGACTTCTTTTTGCTCAGCCCCTTTTACCTTGTTATTACTTACTAAAGGTGAGTTCATAGCCCCTTTTACTACTTGTACATTGTTTCTAAACGCGGGGTGAGATTTTACATGGTGGAACACATCCATTTAAAAACTGTATACTATCCAGATCTTGTATGCTATTCAGACTTGTATGCTTTCCAACAGTTTTCATAGATATTATTGCTTATAGTTAATAGCCTTAAGTTTCCTCTCTTGATCATGAACCGTTAATTGTCCCGTATGCTTTGCGCTAAGCGCGAATGTTGTAGGTGGATCCATCGGGATTGACAATCCCCGTCCCGATTACCTTGACGCACTTACATTTGTTTATACTTGAGTATTTAGGCTGAATACTCCCTAGAGGAACTTACTTTGAGTTAAGCTTCGGTTCATGAACTAAACAGCAATAATATTGGTTTCAGACTATGGTTAATGATCATAACCATTTTCTCTATTTACTTGTTTTACAAATGAATGCTTGTGTTCCACACCTTTATTGCTAAACCTATGAATTTCACTCAACTTTGTGTTGACGATTTTACATGTTTAATCTCAGGTATTATTACTTAGCTTTGCTTGGATGGGAGCCCGCAGGATATTATCACAGCTTGGAGATTTCTGTGATGCTTTTAAAAGACTGGTTTTAATATAAACTGTCAGAAATTTAATATATCTTTTGGGCAACTTTATGTTATAAATCATGATGAAATAATATATCTTTCCGCATATAAACTCTGGGACCTATGTTTAAAACTCTGATCATTTATAATGTGATATATATGCTTTTATTACGTCAGCTTTGTGTCAACTGTAATTCATTGTTTCTTGTACTATGACGTGTTACCCCCTCGTTGCCTAGTTGTTCCATGTCAGATTTTGGGGGTCTCACAAAATTCAATAATTTTTTGTAGAATTTATATAAATTCTAATTTTACAAAAAATTTCAATAACTTTTTTATAGAATTTATATAAATTTTATAAAAAATTTCTTTAAATTTTATAAAAAAGTTATTTAAATTTTATAAACAATTTATATAAAATTTTTTAAAGGTAAAACCCGAAAATAATGAGTTTTATACAATTTTTTTAAATTTTATATTTTTTATATAAATATAAAAACCCGAAAAAAACGACTAGAAAAAAGTTTATAAAAGATAATTTTGAAATAAATTAAAATTTCTTACTTTTTAGAGTAATTATAATATTCTCTATTTTGGGAATTTGAAGAATTTGAAATTTCTTCGTCTTTTATATAATAAAAGAATTGGATTGTTGGCGAATTTTAGTAAAAAGTGGAGGTTGTAGAAAAAATAATTGAATCAATCAAATTGCTTGATTTTGACATATAAGCAAAATCGAGTGATGTGATTGGTGGAAAAAAGTCAAAACTGAATTGAATTTAGTGAAAATTAAAAAATTTGATGGAAGAATTTGTTGAAAAAACATAAATATATATGTGTCAAATTTGTGAAAATTAAAACTTAATAAAAAAGGAAGGGATATATAAGACTTTATTTGTTTAATTTTAAATAATTAGATAGACATAAAAGTAAAATTATAATTTCCATATTTTTAGTAACTTTATATAATAAACAAAATAACCCCTTAATCTTTATATCTTTTAAACTTTTTATTGTTAAAATACAACATTTATGTTACATTAAAAAATCAATAAATCACATGATTATAAATATTCAAATAAAAACATAAATTATTATCTATTTTTATTTTAACACTTAACAAAGTCAAACAATGCAATTTATGTAAACTATTATTACCATTAATATAAATATCAAAATGAGTGTCGGACTTTGAACATCGGTGTGAGATGAAAATGAATAGACGGGATTCTACATATTACAACAATATATATTTTTTGAAGGTCGTTATGTGTTACTAAACACACAATGTCTGAAAAATGATAGTTTTCTGTTAAATAAATTCAAATCCTTTGTGCAACAAATATTTATACAAAATATCAATTAATATTATCACATAATGCAAAATCATGTAATACTTGTGGGTCTATGGGCATCGTAACTATTTAATTATTAAAAATTTAATATTGTTTTATAGAATAATATTAAGCATTACAAAATCATGAATTTATCAATCATATAGATGTAAGGTTGTGGAAGGTTGATGTAAATGGTTTGTTGATTAATAATTAAGATATAACTATTTAGAATAAAATTATTGAAAGTAAGAAGAGTATGGAATTCGAAAAATAAAAATTGATATGAGTTTATATTAATTTAAACGGTGGACGGTAAAAGAATAACATAATCAAACATATAAACATTAGATGTTTTAAAGTATATATAATAATATATATAAAATTGAAATAACAAAATTACTTTTTATCCTTTATATTCAAGTTCTGTGCGTGCACAAGAATTAAAACTAGTTAGTTATACCAAACACAATATTTAAGTGAAATTAGAAATAAAGATAATAACCTTTTTCAAATCGAGTCATCTTAGGTTAACGAAAACTAACAGGTCTAACTTCAATCTAGTTATCAACAAGCAAAAATCGACTCACATCAATCCGGTCTTTGAACTAGTTCATGGGTCGACCGGTCCAGTTTATGAGTCGACCGGTTCAATTGAGTAAGATATTAACTCGAATTTTATAATAATATCTTTTATAAGGATTTTTGAAATATAAAAAGAGTAACAAACAAGATCTCTAACACTAAAATCATCAAATAACAAACAAGAACATTTGACCATTCTTGTTTCTTTAAGGTATGTTCTTCCACTCCCTATATGTTTTCTTATTCTGTTGATCACCATTTGGTTGTTGTCAATTTTTATTTTTTTTTAACCATGATTTCCGACACATTGGCCGACTAATCCACATCCACGGGGTTTGAGCCCACCACCACACAGACTCAAACCCCTCCTTTTTAGAGGTTGGCGTGGCCACTTCAAGGTTGTTTGCACCTAACAGGAATTGAACTTGAGACCTCACACACTTTGGAACGATAGCCGCAAACTCTTTTGCCGCTAGGCCACCCTTGAGTGGTTGTTGTCAATATTTATGATCTTAAGTTTCATACATTGCTATTGCAATTTTTTTTGAACGACGAGTTAGTAGTTAGTGATTCGAGCTTACAGTGACATCCAATTGGGCAGGGGTATGCAAGCTTCGAACCTTCTTCTTAGGGATAAACCTCACTCCTGCTTCTTAATTCGCACCCCTAAAGGTTCTTGTTGAGACTCGAACTCGAGACCTCTCCAAGAATACCTCCCAAGGTTACCCTTGGTGGGCAACTGAGCTACATCAGCTCGTTACATTGCCATTGCAATTGCTTCATCTGTGTATTAATCTTATACACATTCTTCATTTCACCTTAATACCATAAAGATCCAATCTCTATACTTAAATAATGTTTGATCTTGTGCATTTTTTTAATGTGAAAAGATTGTTTTTTTTAGATTTATGTGGTTAATATATATGGGTAATGCTGGTTTTGGATCTTGATTTGAGATACTACTGGACTGTGAATATGATACGATACTGGCTCCTATCGGTTAATAAGTCCCAACGCACTCAAAAAAGCTAGCTTGTTTGAGGAGGGGAGGACACTAGGGCCTGTTTGTTTATTCTTTTTATTAAGTCCTGTAAAATTAAAGTGTCGTAAAAATATATGTTGTCTGTTTGTAGACAGATATATGACTGTTTGTTTTGTGTGCTGAATATAGAGTCTGAATCAGACAAGTTTACTATTTTGTCCTTTTAAATTAATTAAGTGAGGGAGTTAGAGGGTACATATGTAAAATAAAGATAAATAAGTCATAATTTAATACAGAAAGCACCCTCCTGCTGGCTTTTTCTAGAAAGTCGTTTGTTTATTTTAAGCACAAAACAAACAAACTACTTATGACTTAATCCATATTCCTATTTTTTAATTAAGACTCTACAAGTCATTATCAAACACTACCTCAGGCTTTATAAACCATCAACCAATCCCATACTCGGCCGATGTTGGATCATAACAGAATATGAACCGGTTACTTAACTTATTATATTTATAGCCAAGTGAGCTTGTTAATTCCTAAATTAGGACTTTTATTTGCATTAATCTACTACTATCAAAGTTTGATTGAGGTCATGTCAAGTTACTACATTTGTCGCAAAATACAAATGGGAATCGCCTATTTGACCTCATTTTTTTTATTTTTTATTAACATGGGTTCCGACTTGACATTGCAAGCTGACTAATCCCGGGCCGACTATCCTTTTGGATAGCCCGGAGTCGTCGTGGGTATTGTTTGGTGATCAAAAGTTTGCTACTGCTTGTCATGTGTATGTAACTTATGGGGTGTTTGGATATGCAATTTTAAAGTGATTATCGCAAAATTAGCAGCAACAAAGATTCATTATTTTGAAACAAAATGTACTATCATAGTATAGTTATTGTCTCCTACTTTACTAGAACCATTCGATGTGTATTTAAATCATGTAGCAAACATGGATGGTGGCAGCAGGGGCCAAAGCGGAATCCAGTCACTGTTAGCGGCAGAGCAGGAAGCTCAGCAAATTGTCAATGCTGCCCGAAATGGTTAGTAGTCTTTGCACCTTTCTAATCTGTAATATTTTTGGATTCATAACATATGCGCCCCTTTATGTCTTCCGTGAGTTCTAGTTTTCTCACAACCCCGGTTTTTGTTTTCAGCAAAATTGGCTAGACTAAAACAGGCGAAAGACGAAGCTGAGAGGGAGGTTGCTGATTTCCGTGCTCAAATGGAGGCTGATTATCAGAGAAAGCTCACTGAGGTATAGTTCAGTAATCTAAAAACAATCATATCTCGTAAAAAAAAACCTGACACATGTAAGGCTACGGTTCAGATTTCACTACTTTAGAGTTGAGGGCATGACAATTCTCTTGGCTTATAGTATCATGTAGTTGTAGCTTTTAGAACACAGGAACCATGTGATGCGTATGTTCCAACAAGTCTCGAATTGTCATGCTTTTTACTGTCCAGTTATACCCTTTTTTTCTTCGTCTAAATTATTTTATTTATGCCAAACAGTCGAGTGGTGACTCTGGTGCAAATGTGAAGCGACTTGAGAAGGAAACATATGAAAAAATTCAACACCTGAACACTGAAGCGGGTCGAATTTCACATGATGTTGTTGGGATGCTTCTGAACCACGCCACCTCCGTAAGATGCTAATGAATCAAGGACCTACAGACGTTACACAACGTGTTCTTGTCTATTATCATTGTTTCCATTATTTCATCATATGAACCATGAGTGTTTCTTGAATAAAAATGTCCTTTTTGCTTGTGTAACAACAATCTTTCATTCTTATACCGACGTTACAAAGCAATTTTTAAAATTTGAAGCAGCAATTTCTTTACCATCGTTTGTATGGTAGATTTTTGTTTAGCTTTTTGATTTATCGTTAACTCTATTTAGTACATCTGATGGTAGTTTTTTGTTTAGCTTTGTGATTTGTCCTTAACTCTATTTAGTACATTTAACTTGATCTTAACTTCTTTCAAGAAACTTATGTTTGATTTGGCATGAGGTCTCATGTTGATTTCCGCTAGATGGTCCGTGCTTGTGAGGGTCGTGACCATATAGCAGAACACCTAAAATGTGATCAATTCGTGTGGGAATGGTATCTTGTACAGAGAACCCACATCCCTTCGCATTTGTTGCATTTCAAGTGATTTGATGCTAGTCACAACTCACAAGTTGCTTACATATGAGTATACACTAAGCCAATACTACGCTACTGTCAAATCCTTCCTTATGAGCGAAAGCTTGAGAAATCGAGAAATACTTGATCCAAAATGATCCCACAAGCGAAAAGTCCCACCCCAAGTAGAGCTGGTCTTACTTTTGATATCCCCTTTTTATCATCGTTTTCCTCTGCAATATGCATAGCCCATGCCATTGCTGGTGGAAGTACTCCATACAGCATTGTCATGCAATATCCTCCCTGCTCACGTAGCACCCATCAAAAAACACGCTTTACACAGTCAAATACATCTCAACAAAGGACACACACAAGCTTACAGCGATGTCCGTAGCAGCAGAGAACACATCTGGGACAGTAGTAGACACGAAAAGAGATGGACCAACGACCATAGCTGTGGCCGTGAAACCAACTCTATTACTTATCCACCATCTTTCTACCAATCTTGAATTCTGCAGTAAATATCAAAACTTTAAAGCTTAAAAATAAGAACGCAGACGGTATATACAGCCGGGAAAGAGTTGAATATGCCTGTAATGAAGAAGAACCCCAAGCCAAATTGTTGAGTATCTGCTCTTTAAAGAACTCAGAGAAGCCTAGAAGGGTTCCTATTAGTGATGTTCCTAATGCTAGAAGTGAAAATGCCTCTACCATTATCTCAACTCCATCCCATCTTTGCCTAAATTTACAGTCGTGAGATCTTATGAATGAAACCGAGTTTAATTCAAGTCAAAAACTTTTGTGTGTGTGATCATTACCTCATAAGTAATTCGACAGGATCAATGAATGCCTCGGCTTGATTTGAGAGATTAAGAGCTATTGCATCCCAAACCAATAGTCCTACCAAAGGTACAACACTACCAAGCACAACTGAAGTCCTTATACGTCCAATATCACCTCCCAAATACGCGCAAATTACTGAAAGTCATCATATATAACCAAATAAAAACCTTATTGAGTTGACAGCAAGTGTGAAAAGAGTCAAAATACCGTGAAAATTTCGTCATGATATGACCAAGTTCGTAGTAAAAAACTTGCAGATGTAACTTCACGTACTGAAAGTTATTAAATCAAAATGGCAAGTAAATTTAATCTTGATATGTCTAATTTGGCGTCGAAGATGATAGAGTTGACTTGAAGTATTTACCAGGAGCTAGATCATGATAGACCAAAGAAAATATCATCACGGGAATAGTTGCAGGAACTTTTGTCCAATCGCCATTTCCCTCAAACCCAGTCCATCCTCCAAATACAATAGCTATAACCTCAATCGATACCAACAACCCTGTTGCAGATCATGAAAAGACATGCTTCAAAGTGTTGACTTTATGGAAGTCAAGTTTACATCAATATGACGAGAGTATACAGTACCTATCATGGAGACTGTAAGAACTTGGTTCACTTGATCCGTGGTGCGTGTTCCTCCAACAGATACAAGACTTGCAAAGAGCATAGTGAAGAAAGCCCCTGAAACTGATTCCGGGATGTTGATCAAATGGTAAATAATTTCACCAGATTTTGAGGCATAAGCGATCATTGACGTGTAGCCCAAGAACACATAGGTCAAAGTCGCAATGGTACCGCCCAATTCACCTAATGTCTCTTGAGCCATGGTTCTTATGGATATCACTTCTAAATCGACCTCATTGTCCATTCTTTTCTTCTTCCTTTTAAGAAGTCCAACATTGATCTCGACTAGTAACAATGCTTCTATCATTAGGAATCCCCAACATAAAGTCAATGATATTGAACTTGGAAGCAAACCCTGCGCAAAAATGCAAATGCAGCCCATTATTTTGTATGTTATGCTTTTCTAAGCGATTATTGCAAGTTGAATAATCAGCATCTGATTACCGTATGCTTAGAGCTACATGTATCTAACAATCAGTTTTCTTATTTCAACTCTTAACACGTGCTTCTAAATCTACAATACCCGGGAAGCAGCATTTTACGTTTAGTAACTACTGTTTGATGAGTTCAAAAAATGGGACACTTTAATAACTTAAATGGCACGACGAATTGTACCAAGACTAATATGAAATATAATACAAATACGTCGTTACTTTACAACATTAGCTCTAGCTAGTATGATCATAATTCAGAAGTTTTCGTAAGTTACCGCAGGTGAAGTTTTCATGGGAAGAGCAAGTATCCCAGACCCAATACTCGTACCAATAATCAAAGCTACCGCACCAGCAACAGAACCCTTTTTCGTACCCGAAACTAAAATCTCAGCACTCAAATCCTCCCCTTTACTTAGCTTCTTCAAAGTTCTTTTCAGCAGAGAACCTTCTCCTTGCAAATGACATGCTGTATAGCCATAACAGTAACTTCTTCTGCTCAAGATAATAGGTGTCGAGTTTCGTGTTCGATGAAGTACTTTAGTCCAGGATGAATTGAGAATATAAGGTTTGGTTTGAGGGAAGCATGTAGATGCAGGAATATACTGAATCTTCATAGCTGACAGTGGAAGGTGTGGTCTGAGATTACAGATGCAGGTTTGCCAAAATATCTGTGACAGGAATCTTAAAAATTTGTTGACATGTCTTTTAATGATTTGTAAGTTTTGTACTAGGGTGGTCCACTCATGTTTTGCCTGTCAAGTTAATATTTGGTTGGATATTTCATAAGCTTGTTTATCGGGTAAAAGTCGTAAATACATAATGGGTCTGTTTGGTAAAGAGCTTTTCTAAAGCTTTTATAGAGTTGTTAGCTTTTTTGTTAAAATAATAATCTAATAGCTCTATTTGGCACAACATTTTTTAGAGCTGTTAGTTTTTTATTTTAACCAAATAACTCTTAAATAAAAAGCTGTTCCATACAGCTTTTTAGATTGTCAAGAGCTGTTAAAGTTGTAAATTACTGATATAACCTCCAACCATATTATAATTTATTAAAAGATGTCATTTTAAGTCATTTTACATTTTACCTTTACAGTTAACAGATAATATACCAAACACTTTTATTAAAATTAACAGTTTTTTAGCAAACAGCTTACAGTTTACAGTTTACAGTTAACAGCTTACAGCTTACAGTTAACAGCTTACAGCTTACAACTAGCTTTACCAAACATAGCCAATGTATTACTAATTGAATCATTATACATAGCGAACTTTTATATGTCTAATATTCGTAACAAAACCTTTGATTTTACTTTGACTGGATACATATTTGACAAGGAGTTGCAATGTAAATCCGTTTAACGATAAACAATCATTTGCAAAGTTAGTCCATTAATAAATATTTGCAATGTTAGTCCAAATGCATAAAAATTATAAAACAATTATATTAAAAACTATAGAAAAATTATAACAATTTGAAAAATTATTTTGTTTAAAAAAAAAAAATTTTCGAAAAAAAATAAAAATTTCATAAAAAATTGGAAAATTATTTTGTTCAGAAAAAAAAACTATTACTTATTTTAAACTTTTTTAAAAAATATAAAAAAATTAAAAAAGAATTTAAAAATTATTATTTTTCATATATTTTTTTTTAAAAATCTAAAAGTTTTTTTCCTGAAAAAAAACATCTTTTTAAAATTTGTATAAAAAAATTTAATTTCTTTTTATTGTTTTTTCGATTTTTTTAAAAAGTTAGAAAAACTAAACTCTTTTTTTTCTAAAAAATAGTTTTAATTTTTTATAAAGTTTTTTAATTTTTTATTTCTTTCTTCGAATTTTTATAAAAATATTTTTATTATTTTTCGAAAAGATATTTTTCTGAATTTTTTTTTTTGGTTTTTCATAATTTTTATGCATCTGGACTTACTTTGCAAAATTTTATTAATGGACTAAATTTGCAAATAATTTGTATCGTTAAACGGAGTGATATTGTAAGTCCTGTATCGGTGTATCCGATCAAAGGTTAAGTCAAAAGTTTTTGAACATAAGAAAAGTTCGTTATTTATAGTAGAGTTTTGACTGTATATTATTTACTTATAGTTTTTTTTTTACCTTTATTTATTTATTAATAAGAACAATCATAGCGTGTGAAATAAGGGGTGAGCAAGCTAGTTTTGCTTGCACTCAAACAACGCGCACAAATTAACGGGTGTGCAAACCCGTTTTGGGCGCTGTGTAGACGACAACTGCAAATTAGTGGGTGAGTAAACCATTTGTAGTTTCTTTTAACTCGTACCGGTTTGCTCACCCATAATTTTTTTTTCTTTATTTCCATTTTAGGCCTCTTAAGCTCCAAAAAGGTTCGCGGTCTGATTGAAATATGTTATTAGACCGTGAGACATCATTTATGTGGTAATGTAGACCTTTTGTCTATGTTGAGAAACTAATTCGCACGTTAAAGACATGGCTAGTCTTCCAATAATTGCCTACACGATGTATCTGTGTAACTTGTAAGATATTTTGAGAATTTAAACAAATAATCAGTTGAGTTATTTTGTATCTTTGTTTTTAAAGTAAAATGCATAAATGCTTCCTGTGGTATCCCAAATTTGCAGATTGACTCCATAACTTTGAGAAAGTGCAGGCGGTCTCCCGGAGGACGAATGTAAGTAGTAAAGAACTTCCCTGGACGTAACGACGGTTAAGTTTTCATCGTTATCTTCTTTTTGTCAGTGGTATTATCGTATTTTCTTTTATTTTTAGTAGCAAAATCCCCAACCTCAACAAACACTTCCTCACACACACGCATTAGATCAAAATCCCCAACCTCAAAACTCATGAACCGTAAAAAAAAATCTGCAACTTTTTTTTTATCTATTTGTAATCAAGATTATTCATCCAAGACATATGTTGTTTTTTCTAAAGTTACAAAATCAATTTATAATCAAGATTATTCAAATCTCTTTTATCCAAAACTATTTCTTTTACCGTATTAGTTTCTACAACAACCAACCAACACCGAGACTTTTATCAAGATCTAAGATACATCATATTTCTTCAATCAAACAAGCCAAATCAGCCAAATCCGTTCGATATCTCGTATAAGAAACCTACCGATCCCACTGGAAAATGATATATCACAAAAAAATGTAGAGATCCACCACACTTATAGATATGACGGATCTGTTATTAGAACCAGAGTCTTTAGTGGGTTTTGTAAAAATATGGGTGAAATATGCAAAGGAAAAACACATATCAGAATAGTTCATCGGCCTCTTGAAACTGCATTTGCTAACTCCTCAGGCGAAGACATGAACAGTTCTATGTAACGACTTCCAAGTGTCATCCGATCTTCAGCTAAGGCAGCTTTTGAGTCTTCAAGATTTGCAAATTCCACAAACGTTTCTCCTGTTGCTCTTCCTTCTAAATTATATGTTATATGACTCGAGTCTTCAGTTAATTTGAATTTTTTGAAGAATCAACTATATCATCTTTTCCAGCTGAAAATGGTAATTCCTTCATTCGTAATACATGCGTATCTTCCTAATACTTCGCTTTTGGCTAGGTATGAAAATCTTATCGTTGTTCCGATCTTTTCGAATTGAAAACCGGTCTTAAGTGTGACTCAATCGTCTTTTGGTGAATCAGGAGAATGGTTTGGTTGATTTGTTTTAAACTATTAGCACGTAATTAAAGTGTCGTTGAGTAAATTTGAAACTTTGAGAAAATTAAACTTAAAGTTAATTTATGAAAATTCCTAAGACTTAAAGCTTGTAAAACTTAAAAACTTGAAAAGTTAATCAATCGGAATAAAACAATTAATGTCCATCGGAATACACTAAACTTTCAACCATCGGAATATTAAACAAGGATCCATCGGAATGTATGATCTTACTACCCATCGGAATGTTGTGAATATATCTGTCGCAATGTGAATCCATCGGAATGATGCTGTCGAAAAATGGGCAGCACTTCGGCTTAACCAAGTCCTTAAGACCCGTCGGAATATGCGATCGCAATAAGCGATCGCAACCCAGATCGGAATAAGGGAAAAACTAACCCGATCGCAAAGTAAAACCCTAATGGGTTATTGCGATCAAAAGCCAAAAACTATCGGAATGAGTATAACGATATCGGAATGTGTAGTAAACCGTCGGAATATGTATACAAACCCTAAGATTGCGATGGATGGTAGCAGTTCCGAAATTGGTGGAAATCTAAGAAAAATGCAATAAGCACAATTGATAAGCTATTCGACTCAAACCTTAAACAACTTATTAAGCTAAAATTCGACAACTTTTCAAGATATAAAATCAAGAACTTTATGAAAAAGGCTTTTAAAATAACTAAAAACTTTGATGAAAAACCGAAATCAATAAGCTATGACTCGAAATAAGCCAATAAGCATTACGAGCTTATGGCTTAGACGAAGTAGCTTGTGTGTGTAAACCAAAAAGATCAATCCTTTACTCACGAAAACATCAAATCATACGAGTGAGATGTGAAATTCGGATCAAAGGAAGGATAAATCAAGAAGTGTAGAATAAGAGTAAGGATTTAAAAGCTTAAAAATGGAACTAGATTAATGAAAATAAGCGATACAAGATGTTAAATCTTCAAAGATTAAAAGAGAGAATGAAATTTAGTGAGAGAAAGTTTAAGACTTTCTCTCTCTAAAAACTAGAAAGAAAACTTGAAAAATAAAAACTAGCTAACCCCCCTCCTAATGTGATTAGGAGGGTATTTATAGGGAAGTGGAAGGCATGTGTGGTGCTTTCTTCTTTCTTGCTTTCTTCACGTTTTCTCGACTCGACTTTAATTCTTTGTCTTTGTCGTCTCGGGATTTGAACTTGTCTTTTAATTTTCTTCTTCTTTTAGACTTTAAGTTCTTCGACTTCGTTAAACTTCCGTCTTTAGTCTTTTTCTTCGATAAATCCTCAGAATAGGCCTTGGACTTCCGTTCTTTTTGCACTCTTGATCTTTTGACTTCGTCTTTTCCCGTTTTCTTCGATAAAAGGCCGTGAAATCCCATGTTTTCTTCCTTTTTCATATTTTGGTCCTAAAACACAATAAAAACACAAACCACGCATAATTCCGACTTTTACGACATAAATCACACGTTTTGGTCTTGTTATTATTGGAAATAAGTGGTAAGAGGATAAGTGTTTTCACACTTATTAAATCCCCTACACTTGACCATTGCAATGCCCTCATGCAATGCATTAATTTTAAAGCACGGTTTACATTTTCCATCATAAATAACCCACCTTGGCCTTTATTAAATACTAAACATAAAAGATAGAAATAAGTAAAGAAATTGAAAACTTACATTGGGTTTTGGTGGCCATGAACGTTTATCATCCTCAAGTTTCACGTTCCCCATACCAAGCTTAAAAACGAGATCATTGTTATTATAAGTTAGCAAACTATCACGAACTCATGTGGGCCAATTATTCACTTAGACTCCTTTATTCCTAGGTGTATCTCTTATATTTTATTTTTGTCTTGAATGATCACGAGGATGCATTGTTTGACTTATTTCGATAGTTATTTAGTCCGAAAATAAAGTGAACGATTTAATCAATAGTTAGCTAAAGGACCAAATCTTTTAAAACTGCTTCTCGGGATATCAAAAAGTTCATATCTTGGCATAACTTGGTTCGCGATTTGAGACCTTTCTCGGGCCGATATTTGGCAGTGACTTCATACTCCGAATCTTCGAGAGACGTTCTTGAAATTATGGTCTTCTCTTCATAATAGGAATTTCTTCACTTGAAGTTTTTGAGAGATTCTTCATCTTTGGACCACGACTTCTTCATTTTTCTCCAATCTTTATTTTGGACTTTGATATACAACGATCCGCCTCCTTTTAGGACTTGGATCTATTTATCCTCATACCTTGTTAGGGTCTTTTCGGATAGACTTCTCCATGACTTTTGGGGAGTTCTTGCTTTTCGTCGTGTGTCTCGATCCTTCATATTGATTTTCGATAAATGATTCTTCACATCACTTTTGGATCTTTAGCAACAAAATGTAGCCCTCATGCCTTGTTAGGGCCTTTTCGGACTCGCCAATCTTCGCGCCCCGCTTCATAAGTTATGCCTTGGCTATGAACTCTCGTCATTACCGAGCAACTTTTAAACGATCTGGGGCTAGAAGCTAAGTAACCTTTTAAATCATACAACCTTATTTATTAGCAGATTAATTTATTAACAAGCGGAGGGAGAATAGGCTCATAATTAACTCACATAAATTCACGAAAGAATACCGAACTTATAATTGACTCTATCATCTCTCGTTCTCCACAGTTTAAAATCTCAAGGAATGAGACTCGTGGATGCTTAGCCTATTAAATCAAAGTTTTGGGTTTTCGAGTCGCCTATAGGATCTTGCAAATTCTTAGACTTTTTCAAGTTTAGAAATCGCGTTTTAAAGTTCCCTTGATAAACGACTCTCTAGGATCAATTATAGGAACTTGCGAAAAGTTCTTGTTCTTAACCCGTGAGAGTTAAGACTTTCGCGTTTTATAGCTCCTTATATAAAAGCCTAGCAAAACTTGACTTAAACATGTTAAGGATACTAGCTAGAGTAAACTTAGGCAAGTAAACTCGGGTTGAGTCAAAATATTCACGACTAGGAAAAATCTAAAACCACTTTATTGAAAAACTATTCTAGCACAGGAAACATAACAAAGGCAAATACAACTATACAACTAGGCCAAAATAGATTAAAAATTTTAAAAAATGTCGAAAAATCAAATTTTCCGGTTGAAATGAGGGCAAATTCATGGAAAACACCACTTACTTCGATAGAAGTCCCCCCTACACTTGAGATAAACATTGTCCTCAATGTTTAAGCATGTGGGAGTAAACTCCCCTACACTTAGGACATTGTGCACTTTATTTAAATCTTGCCAAGGAAAGGACAACTAAAGTGAATTCAATGTGAACATATAGAATATGAATTATTGGATCACAAGAGTTTAGGATAGAACCGGGAAGATGGAAACACGGTATCACGGTTCGTCAAAAGTCATCAAGGTGGATTTTTGAATCTTTAATCCCTGCATAGCACAAGAAACAAGACAACAAACATATGCGGGGCTCCCCCTACACTTATTATGAAAGCAGTGAAGGATAGAACACGGGTTGCCTCCCGAGAAGCGCTTGTTTTTGTTCACCGAGTCATGAGCCTGACTCGACCCAATTTTGGTTCATGGGGAACATGGTGAGGGATGGAATCATCTCTTGGGAGATGTCCTCACCAAAGTACAGCTTCAGACGCTGGCCATTCACCTTGAAATTGGGCCCATTCGGCTGAGAAAGCTCAATGGTCCCATACGGAAAGACTTTGGCGATGGTGAATGGACCAGACCAACGGCTCTTCAACTTGCCAGAAAAGATCTTCAACCGAGAGTTAAAGAGTAAGACTTGATCACCAACGTGGAACTTTCGGTTCTTGATTTTTGCGTCATGAATGATCTTGGTCTTCTCCTTGTAGATCAGCGAGTTCTCATAAGCTTCATTCCTCAGTTCGTTGAGCTCGTTGAGTTGAACCTTGCGATGATCACCGGCTTTGTTGATGTCGAAGTTAGCCCACTTCAAGGCCCAGTGCGCCTTATGTTCCAGCTCGATGGGGAGGTGGCAGGCTTTCCCGTATACAAGACGATAAGGTGTACAACCGATCGGGGTCTTGTAAGCAGTACGGAAAGCCCACAGAGCATCATCTAACTTATCGGCCCACGCGGCGCGATGCTCTCCCACAGTACGCTCCAAAATTCTCTTCAAGCCACGGTTGGATATCTCGGCTTGCCCATTGGTTTGGGGATGATAGGCGGTGGAAAGACGATGATTGACACCATACTTTGCCATGACTCTTGCAAATTGATCGTTGCAAAAATGAGTCCCGCGGTCACTGATAATAGCACGAGGAACGCCAAATCGAGCGAAAAGCTGCTTCAAAAAGTTCACAACCACCCTCGCATCATTCGTAGGAAGGGCCTTAGCTTCAACCCATTTAGAAACGTAGTCGACGGCGACGAGGATGTACTTGTTCCCTTTGGAGGATGGAAATGGCCCCATAAAGTCGATGCCCCATACATCAAAGATTTCACATTCCTGTATGAAATTTTGAGGCATCTCATCCTTATGTGTGATCTTGCCTTGACGTTGGCAAGCATCACAATGCTTAACCATTTCGTGAGCGTCACGATAAATGGTGGGCCAGTAGAATCCAGAATCAAACACTTTCTTAGCGGTGTAGTTGGGACCAAAGTGACCACCGATGGGTCCTTTGTGGCAAGCTTGGAGAATGTCAAAAGCTGCCGGTCCGTCAACACATCTACGAATAATCAGATCAGCACACTGTTTGAATAGATAAGGGTCATCCCAAAAGTAAGTCTTAACATCATTCAAGAACTTCTTCTTTTGTTGGGATGTTAACCCTTGGATGAGAATACCACCCGCTAAGTAGTTTGCAATGTCTGCAAACCACGGGGTGCCATCAAGATTGAGGTTTATAGACATTAAGGTTTCGAGGGGGAAAGAGTCATTGATCTCTTTATTCGGATGATCCCCTTGATATGGGTCCTCAAGTCTGCTCAAATGATCCGCGACCAGGTTTTCGGCTCCCTTCTTGTCACGAATTTCAATGCTGAATTCTTGAAGGAGCAAAACCCAGCGAAGAAGTCTTGGCTTAGAATCGTTCTTTGTCATCAAGTACTTCAACGCGGAATGGTCCGTGTATACGATGGTGGTGGATAAAACAAGATAGGGGCGAAATTTCTCAAAAGCATAGACAACAGCTAAAAGCTCTTTTTCGGTTGTCGTATAATGCAATTGAGCCCCCGTCATTGTTTTGCTAGCGTAGTGGATTGGTTGGAAGTGTTTATTCACTCTTTGGCCCAGAACCGCACCAATAGCAAAATCGCTAGCATCGCACATCAATTCAAAAGGCAGCTCCCAATTAGGGGTAACCAAGACCGGTGCCTTAGTTAGCTTATCCTTGAGAAGATTGAAAGCTTCGAGACACTCTTTAGAAAAGATAAAAGGAGTATCTTTTTCCAAGAGGTGGGTCATCGGGCGAGCGATTTTAGAGAAATCCTGAATGAATCGACGATAGAAGCCCGCATGACCCAGAAAGCTTCTCACACCCTTCACGGTTGAAGGTGGAGGTAATTTGGCTATGACATCAATTTTAGCACGATCGACTTCAAGACCGGCTTTAGAGATTTTGTGTCCTAGCACAATGCCTTCTTTTACCATAAAATGGCATTTTTCCCAATTTAGAACAAGGCGAGTGTCTTCGCACCGCTTAAGCATACGTTCTAAATTGGCAAGGCAAGAAGAGAAGGAATCCCCGAAGACCGAGAAATCATCCATGAAGACTTCCATGGTTTGCTCAACCATGTCATGGAAGATAGCCAACATGCACCTTTGGAAAGTCCCGGGGGCATTGCATAAGCCAAAAGGCATTCTTTTATAAGCAAATGTGCCGTAGGGACAAGTGAATGTTGTCTTCTCTTGATCTTGGGGATCGATGGGTATTTGAAAATAACCCAAGAAACCATCAAGAAAGCAGTAATATTCATTACCAGCTAAACGTTCAAGCATTTGGTCCATAAAAGGTAGAGGGAAATGATCCTTTCTCGTGGCATCATTGAGTTTGCGGTAGTCTATACAAACTCTCCACCCAGTAACGAGACGGGTAGGAATTAACTCGTTGTTTGCATTGGGCACAACGGTGATTCCGCCTTTCTTAGGCACACAATGGACTGGACTAACCCACGGTGAATCCGAAATAGGGTAAATCATATCCGCATCAAGAAGTTTGATAACCTCTTTTTTGATGACTTCATGGATTTTAGGATTCACCCTTCGTTGGTTTTGAATTGTGGGCTTAAAGTCGTCCTCCATGAGAATTTTATGTGTGCAGAAATGAGGATCAATTCCACGGATGTCGGAGATTTTCCAAGCGATAGCTCGTTTATGCTTCTTCAACACAGCGACAAGTCGGGCTTTTTCGTCTTCGTGCAGATCCTTTGCGATGATGACCGGTAGCTTCTCGTCGTCTTCCAGAAAAACGTACTCAAGATGAGGAGGTAGGTCCTTAAGCTCGAGAGTAGGAGGATCCTCAATAGATGGTGAAACTAACGATGGATCATCATTAGTCACCTCTTTAGGAGCAGGAGGAGAGAACGGGTCCTCTTTGAGAAGTCTCTCAATAGTACAAATGTCTTCATCCCAATTGGTGGACAAATTATCATACTTAATATCGAGAGGACCCAAGCTAGCTTCGAAATCATCCAAGTCACTTTCTCCAAAAGGAGTCAATGCTGGAGCAATTGAGGCAACGGTCTCAACATTGGGTAGAGAGGAAAGAGTACTTTTGCAAGCATCATGAAAATGTTCTTCACAAGCCTCATCGAGAACATCAATAACATTAACACTCTCATACGAATAAGGTTGCTTAGAAATCTTACCCATGTTGAAGACAATTTTATCGTCACCAACTCTCATGATTATTTCGCCTGCGGCTACATCAATGAGAGTGCGACCGGTCCTCAGAAATGGACGTCCAACGATTATGGAACACGGGGATCCATCTCGTAATCAACGACAACAAAATCCGCCGGGAAGGTGAATTTGTCAACGCCAACAAAGACATCTTCGGCTATCCCCACTGGATAAGCAACCGTACGGTTGGCTAATTCCAAAGTCATTTTGGTGGGGACTAGCTCGGGGAGAGATAATTGCTTCCAAACACTTAAAGGCATTAAGTTTATACTGGCACCTAGATCGGCTAGGGCCATGCAATTCTCTACTCCCAGGAAGTTGCAAGGAATTAAGAAGCGACCCGGATCACCAAGTTTGGTGGGCAATTTCTTTAAGAGCACTGCGGAGCAGTTCTCATTAAGTTGGGTCTGAGCGATGTCAAGAATCTTTTCCTTATCACTTAGAAGATCTTTAAACATCTTAGCGTATTTGGGCATGTGAGCGAGAGCCTCGGCAAAGGAGATGTTAAAATTCAATTGTTTAAACATTTTTAGAAAGTTTGAAACCTGAATATCGTCCTTGCTCTTTTGCTTCTCTTTCCTCAACCTTGAAGGATAAGGTATATTGGATGAAAAAGAAGGCTTTAAGGGAATGGGATCACTCACAATCACGGGTGGTGGGGAAATGGGGATAGAAGGTGAAGGAGGTGAAGAAAGTTGCTCGTTTTCCTTGTTCACAATCACGGGTGGAGGTGTAGGAAGCTCGGGTTCCATATAACCTTTTCCACTACGAGTGGTGATTGCTTTCATCTCCCCTCTTGGATTCGCAACGGTATTACTCGGAAGAGTACCCGAAGAAGAGGGTTGATTACCTTGGATGAGCGAACCAATCATATCACGAAGGTGAACAGCTTGATTATTGAAAGAGTTTTGCATGTTGGCATTAATATCATTGCTGTGCTTGGCCATATCATTCCTTAGCTCGGCTCGAATATCGCTCCCTTGTTTCACCATGTCATTCTTTAAGTTGACAAATTGACTCTGAAGATTCGTCACCATCTCACGATTAGTCTTCATGAACGTCTCGACGTCTTGGTTTACGGCCATCGGTTGATTGAGAGGTGGAGCTTGGGAATTTCCTTGAGTTGGGTATGGGTTTCTTTGGGATTGATACTGATTGTTTGCACGAGGTTGGGATTGATTGTTTCGGTTAAAGCTTTGTTGTTGGTTTTGGTTTGCAGGAGGGAAACCAGGAGGAGCAAGATAATTGTTGGAACGATAACTTAGCAAGCCACGGTCTCCTTGAGGGCGGGCTTGATAGCCTCCCGTGGGATAAGTGCCGTAAGCTGCGTTAACGTTTTCAGAATAATTTCTTTGGGTAGAAGGACAATCATTATAAGAGTGAGGGCCACCACATGTGTCACAAGAAATAGCAACAGCTTTAGCTTGTTGAAAGTGGTTTGTGGCCATGGCCATGAAATTCTTGTTCATTTCAGCGAGTTGTCGAGAAATTTCAGACATTTTAGGATTGGAGGAAGAAGAAGAAACATTGACTCTCGAGTTAGATCGTGAGGATGCGGATGAATCCCAATTCTTGTGGTGAGTAGTCATGTTTTCGATCAACTCTCGGCACTCCTCCGGTCTCCTTTTCATAAAAGTACCACCGGCGGCGGCATTGATCGTGTCACGATCACGAAAAGTGAGACCATTGTAGAAGGTGTCAATGAGAGTGACGGGGAGCATATTGTGATTTGGACAGCGGTCGATCAAATCATTGTATCGTTCCCAAGCATCGAAAAGTGATTCATCATTCTCTTGCATGAATCCACTGATTTGGTTACGAAGGCTAGTGACCATGGATGGGGGAAAGTAGCGCGATAAAAAGCGTTGAGTCATGTCATTCCACGTATGAATAGAATTCTTAGGAAGACGGTCAAACCATTTTTCGGCATGGTGAGAAAGCGAGTGTGGGAAAAGTTGAAGGCGAAGGTCATCCATAGAAACACCGGAGCACTTCATGCTTTGGGTCATGGTAATGAATTTGTCGAGGTGTTTGTTGGCATCATCATCCGGAATTCCACGAAATGGGTTCGTTTGAACTTGTTGTATCATGTGATGCTTCAACGAAAACTCCTGAGCCGTGACGTGCATTGGCGTAATCGGGCCTCCGCGTCCGTTCATGGTGGGTTGGCACAATTCCTCCATGGTTCGTAAATCAGGTAGAAGGACATTATTGTTGTTGTTGTTATTCAAATTGTTTTGAGGTGGGTGATTATTGTTGTTATTAACACCAGCCATATCTAAATCTTCAAGCGTCTCGGGCTCAGAATAGTTGGAAGATCTAGTACGCATACACCTGCAGAAGAAAAATATACACAAAGAGAATAGCTATATAATCTTTTTGGTGCAAAACCTTTGGAAAAGAATTGCTTTTTATGATTTTTTTTAAATGTTTTTGTATTTTTGAAGAGTTTTATATTTTTTATGGATTTTTGGAAATTTTTAAAGCAACGAAAATAACGTTCAAAGAACGGATTAATACTTCGCTTTTGGCTAGGTATGAAAATCTTATCGTTGTTCCGATCTTTTCGAATTGAAAACCGGTCTTAAGTGTGACTTAATCGTCTTTTGGTGAATCAGGAGAATGGTTTGGTTGATTTGTTTTAAACTATTAGCACGTAATTAAAGTGTCGTTGAGTAAATTTGAAACTTTGAGAAAATTAAACTTAAAGTTAATTTATGAAAATTCCTAAGACTTAAAGCTTGTAAAACTTAAAAACTTGAAAACTTAATCAATCGGAATAAAACAATTAATGTCCATCGGAATACACTAAACTTTCAACCATCGGAATATTAAACAAGGATCCATCGGAATGTATGATCTTACTACCCATCGGAATGTTGTGAATATATCTGTCGCAATGTGAATCCATCGGAATGATGCTGTCGAAAAATGGGCAGCACTTCGGCTTAACCAAGTCCTTAAGACCCGTCGGAATATGCGATCGCAATAAGCGATCGCAACCCAGATCGGAATAAGGGAAAAACTAACCCGATCGCAAAGTAAAACCCTAATGGGTTATTGCGATCAAAAGCCAAAAACTATCGGAATGAGTATAACGATATCGGAATGTGTAGTAAACCGTCGGAATATGTATACAAACCCTAAGATTGCGATGGATGGTAGCAGTTCCGAAATTGGTGGAAATCTAAGAAAAATGCAATAAGCACAATTGATAAGCTATTCGACTCAAACCTTAAACAACTTATTAAGCTAAAATTCGACAACTTTTCAAGATATAAAATCAAGAACTTTATGAAAAAGGCTTTTAAAATAACTAAAAACTTTGATGAAAAACCGAAATCAATAAGCTATGACTCGAAATAAGCCAATAAGCATTACGAGCTTATGGCTTAGACGAAGTAGCTTGTGTGTGTAAACCAAAAAGATCAATCCTTTACTCACGAAAACATCAAATCATACGAGTGAGATGTGAAATTCGGATCAAAGGAAGGATAAATCAAGAAGTGTAGAATAAGAGTAAGGATTTAAAAGCTTAAAAATGGAACTAGATTAATGAAAATAAGCGATACAAGATGTTAAATCTTCAAAGATTAAAAGAGAGAATGAAATTTAGTGAGAGAAAGTTTAAGACTTTCTCTCTCTAAAAACTAGAAAGAAAACTTGAAAAATAAAAACTAGCTAACCCCCCTCCTAATGTGATTAGGAGGGTATTTATAGGGAAGTGGAAGGCATGTGTGGTGCTTTCTTCTTTCTTGCTTTCTTCACGTTTTCTCGACTCGACTTTAATTCTTTGTCTTTGTCGTCTCGGGATTTGAACTTGTCTTTTAATTTTCTTCTTCTTTTAGACTTTAAGTTCTTCGACTTCGTTAAACTTCCGTCTTTAGTCTTTTTCTTCGATAAATCCTCAGAATAGGCCTTGGACTTCCGTTCTTTTTGCACTCTTGATCTTTTGACTTCGTCTTTTCCCGTTTTCTTCGATAAAAGGCCGTGAAATCCCATGTTTTCTTCCTTTTTCATATTTTGGTCCTAAAACACAATAAAAACACAAACCACGTATAATTCCGACTTTTACGACATAAATCACACGTTTTGGTCTTGTTATTATTGGAAATAAGTGGTAAGAGGATAAGTGTTTTCACACTTATTAAATCCCCTACACTTGACCATTGCAATGCCCTCATGCAATGCATTAATTTTAAAGCACGGTTTACATTTTCCATCATAAATAACCCACCTTGGCCTTTATTAAATACTAAACATAAAAGATAGAAATAAGTAAAGAAATTGAAAACTTACATTGGGTTTTGGCGGCCATGAACGTTTATCATCCTCAAGTTTCACGTTCCCCATACCAAGCTTAAAAACGAGATCATTGTTATTATAAGTTAGCAAACTATCACGAACTCATGTGGGCCAATTATTCACTTAGACTCCCTTATTCCTAGGTGTATCTCTTATATTTTATTTTTGTCTTGAATGATCACGAGGATGCATTGTTTGACTTATTTCGATAGTTATTTAGTCCGAAAATAAAGTGAACGATTTAATCAATAGTTAGCTAAAGGACCAAATCTTTTAAAACTGCTTCTCGGATATCAAAAAGTTCATATCTTGGCATAACTTGGTTCGCGATTTGAGACCTTTCTCGGGCCGATATTTGGCAGTGACTTCATACTTCGAATCTTCGAGAGACGTTCTTGAAATTATGGTCTTCTCTTCATAATAGGAATTTCTTCACTTGAAGTTTTTGAGAGATTCTTCATCTTTGGACCACGACTTCTTCATTTTTCTCCAATCTTTATTTTGGACTTTGATATACAACGATCCGCCTCCTTTTAGGACTTGGATCTATTTATCCTCATACCTTGTTAGGGTCTTTTCGGATAGACTTCTCCATGACTTTTGGGGAGTTCTTGCTTTTCGTCGTGTGTCTCGATCCTTCATATTGATTTTCGATAAATGATTCTTCACATCACTTTTGGATCTTTAGCAACAAAATGTAGCCCTCATGCCTTGTTAGGGCCTTTTCGGACTCGCCAATCTTCACGCCCCGCTTCATAAGTTATGCCTTGGCTATGAACTCTCGTCATTACTGAGCAACTTTTAAACGATCTGGGGCTAGAAGCTAAGTAACCTTTTAAATCGTACAACCTTATTTATTAGCAGATTAATTTATTAACAAGCGGAGGGAGAATAGGCTCATAATTAACTCACATAAATTCACGAAAGAATACCGAACTTATAATTGACTCTATCATCTCTCGTTCTCCACAGTTTAAAATCTCAAGGAATGAGACTCGTGGATGCTTAGCCTATTAAATCAAAGTTTTGGGTTTTCGAGTCGCCTATAGGATCTTGCAAATTCTTAGACTTTTTCAAGTTTAGAAATCGCGTTTTAAAGTTCCCTTGATAAACGACTCTCTAGGATCAATTATAGGAACTTGCGAAAAGTTCTTGTTCTTAACCCGTGAGAGTTAAGACTTTCGAGTTTTATAGCTCCTTATATAAAAGCCTAGCAAAACTTGACTTAAACACGTTAAGGATACTAGCTAGAGTAAACTTAGGCAAGTAAACTCGGGTTGAGTCAAAATATTCACGACTAGGAAAAATCTAAAACCACTTTATTGAAAAACTATTCTAGCACAGGAAACATAACAAAGGCAAATACAACTATACAACTAGGCCAAAATAGATTAAAAATTTTAAAAAATGTCGAAAAATCAAATTTTCCGGTTGAAATGAGGGCAAATTCATGGAAAACACCACTTACTTCGATAGAAGTCCCCCCTACACTTGAGATAAACATTGTCCTCAATGTTTAAGCATGTGGGAGTAAACTCCCCTACACTTAGGACATTGTGCACTTTGTTTAAATCTTGCTAAGGAAAGGACAACTAAAGTGAATTCAATGTGAACATATAGAATATGAATTATTGGATCACAAGAGTTTAGGATAGAACCGGGAAGATGGAAACACGGTATCACGGTTCGTCAAAAGTCATCAAGGTGGATTTTTGAATCTTTAATCTCTGCATAGCACAAGAAACAAGACAACAAACATATGCGGGGCTCCCCCTACACTTATTATGAAAGCAGTGAAGGATAGAACACGGGTTGCCTCCCGAGAAGCGCTTGTTTTTGTTCACCGAGTCATGAGCCTGACTCGACCCAATTTTAGTTCATGGGGAACATGGTGAGGGATGGAATCATCTCTTGGGAGATGTCCTCACCAAAGTACAGCTTCAGACGCTGGCCATTCACCTTGAAATTGGGCCCATTCGGCTGAGAAAGCTCAATGGTCCCATACGGAAAGACTTTGGCGATGGTGAATGGACCAGACCAACGGCTCTTCAACTTGCCAGAAAAGATCTTCAACCGAGAGTTAAAGAGTAAGACTTGATCACCAACGTGAAACTCTCGGTTCTTGATTTTTGCGTCATGAATGATCTTGGTCTTCTCCTTGTAGATCAGCGAGTTCTCATAAGCTTCATTCCTCAGTTCGTTGAGCTCGTTGAGTTGAACCTTGCGATGATCACCGGCTTTGTTGATGTCGAAGTTAGCCCACTTCAAGGCCCAGTGCGCCTTATGTTCCAGCTCGATGGGGAGGTGGCAGGCTTTCCCGTATACAAGACGATAAGGTGTACAACCGATCGGGGTCTTGTAAGCAGTACGGAAAGCCCACAGAGCATCATCTAACTTATCGGCCCACGCGGCGCTATGCTCTCCCACAGTACGCTCCAAAATTCTCTTCAAGCCACGGTTGGATATCTCGGCTTGCCCATTGGTTTGGGGATGATAGGCGGTGGAAAAACGATGATTGACACCATACTTTGCCATGACTCTTGCAAATTGATCGTTGCAAAAATGAGTCCCGCGGTCACTGATAATAGCACGAGGAACGCCAAATCGAGCGAAAAGCTGCTTCAAAAAGTTCACAACCACCCTCGCATCATTCGTAGGAAGGGCCTTAGCTTCAACCCATTTAGAAACGTAGTCGACGGCGACGAGGATGTACTTGTTCCCTTTGGAGGATGGAAATGGCCCCATAAAGTCGATGCCCCATACATCAAAGATTTCACATTCCTGTATGAAATTTTGAGGCATCTCATCCTTATGTGTGATCTTGCCTTGACGTTGGCAAGCATCACAATGCTTAACCATTTCGTGAGCGTCACGATAAATGGTGGGCCAGTAGAATCCAGAATCAAACACTTTCTTAGCGGTGTAGTTGGGACCAAAGTGACCACCGGTGGGTCCTTTGTGGCAAGCTTGGAGAATGTCAAAAGCTGTCGGTCCGTCAACACATCTAAGAATAATCAGATCAGCACATTTTTGAATAGATAAGGGTCATCCCAAAAGTAAGTCTTAACATCATTCAAGAACTTCTTCTTTTGTTGGGATGTTAACCCTTGGATGAGAATACCACCCGCTAAGTAGTTTGCAATGTCTGCAAACCACGGGGTGCCATCAAGATTGAGGTTTATAGACATTAAGGTTTCGAGGGGGAAAGAGTCATTGATCTCTTTATTCGGATGATCCCCTTGATATGGGTCCTCAAGTCTGCTCAAATGATCCGCGACCAGGTTTTCGGCTCCCTTCTTGTCACGAATTTCAATGTTGAATTCTTGAAGGAGCAAAACCCAGCGAAGAAGTCTTGGCTTAGAATCGTTCTTTGTCATCAAGTACTTCAACGCGGAATGGTCCGTGTATACGATGGTGGTGGATAAAACAAGATAGGGGCGAAATTTCTCAAAAGCATAGACAACAGCTAAAAGCTCTTTTTCGGTTGTCGTATAATGCAATTGAGCCCCCGTTATTGTTTTGCTAGCGTAGTGGATTGGTTGGAAGTGTTTATTCACTCTTTGGCCCAGAACCGCACCAATAGCAAAATCGCTAGCATCGCACATCAATTCAAAAGGCAGCTCCCAATTAGGGGTAACCAAGACCGGTGCCTTAGTTAGCTTATCCTTGAAAAGATTGAAGGCTTCGAGACACTCTTTAGAAAAGATAAAAGGAGTATCTTTTTCCAAGAGGTGGGTCATCGGGCGAGCGATTTTAGAGAAATCCTGAATGAATCGACGATAGAAGCCCGCATGACCCAGAAAGCTTCTCACACCCTTCACGGTTGAAGGTGGAGGTAATTTGGCTATGACATCAATTTTAGCACGGTCGACTTCAAGACCGGCTTTAGAGATTTTGTGTCCTAGCACAATGCCTTCTTTTACCATAAAATGGCATTTTTCCCAATTTAGAACAAGGCGAGTGTCTTCGCACCACTTAAGCATACGTTCCAAATTGGCAAGGCAAGAAGAGAAGGAATCCCCGAAGACCGAGAAATCATCCATGAAGACTTCCATGGTTTGCTCAACCATGTCATGGAAGATAGCCAACATGCACCTTTGGAAAGTCCCGGGGGCATTGCATAAGCCAAAAGGCATTCTTTTATAAGCAAATGTGCCGTAGGGACAAGTGAATGTTGTCTTCTCTTGATCTTGGGGATCGATGGGTATTTGAAAATAACCCGATAAACCATCAAGAAAGCAGTAATATTCATTACCAGCTAAACGTTCAAGCATTTGGTCCATAAAAGGTAGAGGGAAATGATCCTTTCTCGTGGCATCATTGAGTTTGCGGTAGTCTATACAAACTCTCCACCCAGTAACGAGACGGGTAGGAATTAACTCGTTGTTTGCATTGGGCACAACGGTGATTCCGCCTTTCTTAGGCATACAATGGACTGGACTAACCCACGGTGAATCCGAAATAGGGTAAATCATATCCGCATCAAGAAGTTTGATAACCTCTTTTTTGATGACTTCATGGATTTTAGGATTCACCCTTCGTTGGTTTTGAATTGTGGGCTTAAAGTCGTCCTCCATGAGAATTTTATGTGTGCAGAAATGAGGATCAATTCCACGGATGTCGGAGATTTTCCAAGCGATAGCTCGTTTATGCTTCTTCAACACAGCGACAAGTCGGGCTTTTTCGTCTTCGTGCAGATCCTTTGCGATGATGACCGGTAGCTTCTCGTCGTCTTCCAGAAAAACGTACTCAAGATGAGGAGGTAGGTCCTTAAGCTCGAGAGTAGGAGGATCCTCAATAGATGGTGAAACTAACGATGGATCATCATTAGTCACCTCTTTAGGAGCAGGAGGAGAGAACGGGTCCTCTTTGAGAAGTCTCTCAATAGTACGAATGTCTTCATCCCAATTGGTGGACAAATTATTATACTTAATATCGAGAGGACCCAAGCTAGCTTCGAAATCATCCAAGTCACTTTCTCCAAAAGGAGTCAATGCTGGAGCAATTGAGGCAACGGTCTCAACATTGGGTAGAGAGGAAAGAGTACTTTTGCAAGCATCATGAAAATGTTCTTCACAAGCCTCATCGAGAACATCAATAGCATTAACACTCTCATACGAATAAGGTTGCTTAGAAATTTTACCCATGTTGAAGACAATTTTATCGTCACCAACTCTCATGATTATTTCGCCTGCGGCTACATCAATGAGAGTGCGACCGGTCCTCAGAAATGGACGTCCAACGATTAATGGAACACGGGGATCCATCTCGTAATCAACGACAACAAAATCCGCCGGGAAGGTGAATTTCTCAACGCCAACAAAGACATCTTCGGCTATCCCCACTGGATAAGCAACCGTACGGTTGGCTAATTCCAAAGTCATTTTGGTGGGGACTAGCTCGGGGAGAGATAATTGCTTCCAAACACTTAAAGGCATTAAGTTTATACTGGCACCTAGATCGGCTAGGGCCATGCAATTCTCTACTCCCGGGAAGTTGCAAGGAATCAAGAAGCGACCCGGATCACCAAGTTTGGTGGGCAATTTCCTTAAGAGCACTACGGAGCAGTTCTCATTAAGTTGGGTCTGAGCGATGTCAAGAAGCTTTTCCTTATCACTTAGAAGATCTTTAAACATCTTAGCGTATTTGGGCATGTGAGCGAGAGCCTCGGCAAAGGAGATGTTAAAATTCAATTGTTTAAACATTTTTAGAAAGTTTGAAACCTGAATATCGTCCTTGCTCTTTTGCTTCTCTTTCCTCAACCTTGAAGGATAAGGTATATTGGATGAAAAAGAAGGCTTTAAGGGAATGGGATCACTCACAATCACGGGTGGTGGGGAAATGGGGATAGAAGGTGAAGGAGGTGAAGAAAGTTGCTCGTTTTCCTTGTTCACAATCACGGGTGGAGGTGTAGGAAGCTCGGGTTCCATATAACCTTTTCCACTACGAGTGGTGATTGCTTTCATCTCCCCTCTTGGATTCGCAACGGTATTACTCGGAAGAGTACCCGAAGAAGAGGGTTGATTACCTTGGATGAGCGAACCAATCATATCACGAAGGTGAACAGCTTGATTATTGAAAGAGTTTTGCATGTTGGCATTAATATCATTGCTGTGCTTGGCCATATCATTCCTTAGCTCGGCTCGAATATCGCTCCCTTGTTTCACCATGTCATTCTTTAAGTTGACAAATTGACTCTGAAGATTCGTCACCATCTCACGATTAGTCTTCATGAACGTCTCGACGTCTTGGTTTATGGCCATCGGTTGATTGAGAGGTGGAGCTTGGGAATTTCCTTGATTTGGGTATGGGTTTCTTTGGGATTGATACTGATTGTTTGCACGAGGTTGGGATTGATTGTTTCGGTTAAAGCTTTGTTGTTGGTTTTGGTTTGCAGGAGGGAAACCAGGAGGAGCAAGATAATTGTTGGAACGATAACTTAGCAAGCCACGGTCTCCTTGAGGGCGGGCTTGATAGCCTCCCGTGGGATAAGTGCCGTAAGCTGCGTTAACGTTTTCAGAATAATTGCTTTGGGTAGAAGGACAATCATTATAAGAGTGAGGGCCACCACATGTGTCACAAGAAATAGCAACAGCTTTAGCTTGTTGAAAGTGGTTTGTGGCCATGGCCATGAAATTCTTGTTCATTTCAGCGAGTTGTCGAGAAATTTCAGACATTTTAGGATTGGAGGAAGAAGAAGAAACATTGACTCTCGAGTTAGATCGTGAGGATGCGGATGAATCCCAATTCTTGTGGTGAGTAGTCATGTTTTCGATCAACTCTCGGCACTCCTCCGGTCTCCTTTTCATAAAAGTACCACCGGCGGCGGCATTGATCGTGTCACGATCACGAAAAGTGAGACCATTGTAGAAGGTGTCAATGAGAGTGACGGGGAGCATATTGTGATTTGGACATCGGTCGATCAAATCATTGTATCGTTCCCAAGCATCGAAAAGTGATTCATCATTCTCTTGCATGAATCCACTGATTTGGTTACGAAGGCTAGTGACCATGGATGGGGGAAAGTAGCGCGATAAAAAGCGTTGAGTCATGTCATTCCACGTATGAATAGAATTCTTAGGAAGACGGTCAAACCATTTTTCGGCATGGTGAGAAAGCGAGTGTGGGAAAAGTTAAAGGCGAAGGTCATCCATAGAAACACCGGAGCACTTCATGCTTTGGGTCATGGTAATGAATTTGTCGTGGTGTTTGTTGGCATCATCATCCGGAATTCCACGAAATGGGTTCGTTTGCACTTGTTGTATCATGTGATGCTTCAACGAAAACTCCTGAGCCGTGACGTGTATTGGCGCAATCGGGCCTCCGCGTCCGTTCATGGTGGGTTGGCACAATTCCTCCATGGTTCGTAAATCAGGTAGAAGGACATTGTTGTTGTTGTTGTTATTCAAATTGTTTTGAGGTGGGTGATTATTGTTGTTATTAACACCAGCCATATCTAAATCTTCAAGCGTCTCGGGCTCAGAATAGTTGGAAGATCTAGTACGCATACACCTGCAGAAGAAAAATATACACAAAGAGAATAGCTATATAATCTTTTTGGTGCAAAACCTTTGGAAAAGAATTGCTTTTTATGATTTTTTAAATGTTTTTGTATTTTTGAAGAGTTTTATATTTTTTATGGATTTTTGGAAATTTTTAAAGCAACGAAAATAACGTTCAGAGAACGGATCCCAAAATTCAATGCGTCTCTCACTAGAAACCGTTTATCTTAACGAAAAGAGCCGGCAGCGGCGCCATTTAATACTTCGCTTTTGGCTAGGTATGAAAATCTTATCGTTGTTCCGATCTTTTCGAATTGAAAACCGGTCTTAAGTGTGACTCAATCGTCTTTTGGTGAATCAGGAGAATGGTTTGGTTGATTTGTTTTAAACTATTAGCACGTAATTAAAGTGTCGTTGAGTAAATTTGAAACTTTGAGAAAATTAAACTTAAAGTTAATTTATGAAAATTCCTAAGACTTAAAGCTTGTAAAACTTAAAAACTTGAAAAGTTAATCAATCGGAATAAAACAATTAATGTCCATCGGAATACACTAAACTTTCAACCATCGGAATATTAAACAAGGATCCATCGGAATGTATGATCTTACTACCCATCGGAATGTTGTGAATATATCTGTCGCAATGTGAATCCATCGGAATGATGCTGTCGAAAAATAGGCAGCACTTCGGCTTAACCAAGTCCTTAAGACCCGTCGGAATATGCGATCGCAATAAGCGATCACAACCCAGATCGGAATAAGGGAAAAACTAACCCGATCGCAAAGTAAAACCCTAATGGGTTATTGCGATCAAAAGCCAAAAACTATCGGAATGAGTATAACGATATCGGAATGTGTAGTAAACCGTCGGAATATGTATACAAACCCTAAGATTGCGATGGATGGTAGCAGTTCCGAAATTGGTGGAAATCTAAGAAAAATGCAATAAGCACAATTGATAAGCTATTCGACTTAAACCTTAAACAACTTATTAAGCTAAAATTCGACAACTTTTCAAGATATAAAATCAAGAACTTTATGAAAAAGGCTTTTAAAATAACTAAAAACTTTGATGAAAAACCGAAATCAATAAGCTATGACTCGAAATAAGCCAATAAGCATTACGAGCTTATGGCTTAGACGAAGTAGCTTGTGTGTGTAAACCAAAAAGATCAATCCTTTACTCACGAAAACATCAAATCATACGAGTGAGATGTGAAATTCGGATCAAAGAAAGGATAAATCAAGAAGTGTAGAATAAGAGTAAGGATTTAAAAGCTTAAAAATGGAACTAGATTAATGAAAATAAGCGATACAAGATGTTAAATCTTCAAAGATTAAAAGAGAGAATGAAATTTAGTAAGAGAAAGTTTAAGACTTTCTCTCTCTAAAAACTAGAAAGAAAACTTGAAAAATAAAAACTAGCTAACCCCCCTCCTAATGTGATTAGGAGGGTATTTATAGGGAAGTGGAAGGCATGTGTGGTGCTTTCTTCTTTCTTACTTTCTTCACGTTTTCTCGACTCGACTTTAATTCTTTGTCTTTGTCGTCTCGGGATTTGAACTTGTCTTTTAATTTTCTTCTTCTTTTAGACTTTAAGTTCTTCGACTTCGTTAAACTTCCGTCTTTAGTCTTTTTCTTCGATAAATCCTCAGAATAGGCCTTGGACTTCCGTTCTTTTTGCACTCTTGATCTTTTGACTTCGTCTTTTCCCGTTTTCTTCGATAAAAGGCCGTGAAATCCCATGTTTTCTTCCTTTTTCATATTTTGGTCCTAAAACACAATAAAAACACAAACCACGCATAATTCCGACTTTTACGACATAAATCACACGTTTTGGTCTTGTTATTATTGGAAATAAGTGGTAAGAGGATAAGTGTTTTCACACTTATTACTTCCCCAGATGGTTTTAGGACATTTGATCTGATATAAAAATGGTAATTCCCTCATCGTGGGGGCAATGTCACGAGCGACTTACACAAAGTCGCGAGCCACTTCCATTCCCCCTTAAAAAACTCGCGCGCGAGTATGTTCTTAGATAAAAAAAACAGGGGTAAACTCACCTTGGGTGAGTTTATTTGTGTAGACCCGGGTGGTTTTATTTTTTTGGTTAGGTTTATTATTGAGTGTTTTTTGTGAGTGAAGTGTTTAAATAATAAAAAAATAGGTATGAAAAGTGAGTGTGGATGAGTTTGGGTGAGTGTCATTATTTTCGTAGGTGAGTTTTTATAAGTTTTTTAAAAGCTGAGGTGGCGGGTTCGCCTCCACTCCCACCTGCCTTAAGAGTTGTCAAACAATAGAAACTGATGATTTCATATGTGTATACTACATGGGTAAAATATAGTAATTCTTTGAATCTTTTGTATTTGATTAATGAAGCGAGAAAGTCGATTGCATATTCTAAACACTTATTCGCTTTGACGTTACCTTTTAATCCTTTTTCCATTTATACAACGTGGCGACTAACTTTGACTTCAAATGTGAGTACGAGGATTAACTTAGGAATAGGCATATGACACGTGGCTTTAGTGAGTCACATTATCCATAGAAAATAAACAAGTTGACTTATGTGATATTGAATTTGGACCTGTCTTTAGGCCCCGTAGAAACGACGGGTTAAAATGTCTAAAGGGAAAAAGAATAATTAGATATGTTAAGAAAATACGGTTGGTTTAAAGGTGGTGTTAAAGGTGTCACGTAAGATTTTGAAGGTTTAACATCATATCCTTTTTAACATTACATTTTCTAGAGATTGGTTGACACGAAAAAAAACGATGCAAAATATAAAACAATTATATAATAGACCCATTTTTATTAAAAAAAAAAAACTTACTAGCTTAGTTGGACAAAATGACGCAAAGGCCTTTGGCACGAGGCAAGGAGCGGTGCGCTAACCACAACCTAGCACCAAAGAGCTATCAGCCAAGTGGTCAGCCACCGCTCCCCCACCTCTAACTAAAATGAATGGACCGTGGTTGATTATGTACAATCGAATTTACTTCCCGTATCGATTGAAGACCGAACATATCACTTGTTTATATATTATGATAACGGTGGCATGATTAATTTGAGGCTAAGATAATCTTATCGGCTATGTTTGTTCGGCTATTGATTCAATTCTAACAGTAATTGACCCTACATTGTCGACAAAGTTATACATGCTTCTAATATTTTTACAAACATTGCTCTCAACTTATTTTTACTTCGAATTATCTTTTACGAAAATTGCTCACAGCTTATTATACACGGTATTACATAAATTATTTTTTACGAACATAGCTTATGCACGGTATTACACGGTTTCAGTTTTTTTTTAAACAAATAAATTATTACATTTCCGATATATTTTCTAAAACTGATATTGCCCACACATCTTTAGACATAAAATTAGCCACATCGAAAAACATTAGTCACACATTTACGCCTCCCGATTATTTTACAATAGTTAATAGCTATAGTTGTTAATCGAAAAACATTAGTCTCACATTTAAGCCTCTCGATTATAACATGTGGCATTAGTGAGTCACAATGTCCATAAAAACAAGTTTGACTGAGAGATATTGGAATTGGACCTGTTTTTAGGCATTAGTTACTTGCAATGTTTTGAAACCCGGGTTTGTGATTGACCCGGCTAAGTGACCGGGTTGCCGGGTCGCCGGGTCAACCGGTTGAACAGCCGGGTCAACCGGTTCTATGCACCTGTTCAAAAACTCCATTTCCACTGTCTAAAAACCACTTTTATTAGTACAAAAAGCAAAGAGAACCATGAATACGTTGTAAAAAGTGGATATGAAATTCATTTTCTTGAAATCTAGGTAAAGAACAAGAGGTGAAAAACAAAGAACAATTTTTGCTATTAAAAATAAGAAGTAAAAAACAAATCTGCTGTAAAGAAAATACCTTCCATCATTTATATGATTATGGGTTTGTTTCATACGGTGAGCTATTATTGTCATGATGGCTAGATGCAAATGAGTTGATGAACTATGTTAAAAAAAAATGAGTTAATGAAAGATTGAGTAACAAGATGAAATAGGTAGGTACTTTTAGGGTAGGTGGGTATTGTATTTAATATATCCAACTTGAAAATAGGAAAAAAAACAAAAAAGAGAGAAACCCGGCTGGTTTTGTCTACCCGGGTTGACCCGTGTTTGTAAAAAACCGCCGGTTCGCACTGGGTTTCAACTAACTAAGAACCGATTTATTTTGACCCGTTTTTTAAACCGGAACCGGTTTAATCGGTTGAACCGACCGGGTCGAACCGGGTTTCAAAACATTGGTTACTTGTCAAAAGTTATTGGATCATAAATTTTAACTAAAAATGAATGGCATGTTGTTGTTTTTGTACAATAACTTTTGTAGAGTTGTATTAAGCTCAGTTCCTACATTGGTTAAAAACTAAACATATTACTCCTTCTGTTTCGTATTAACAGTTTATTATACTATTTTTAAACGTTCCAAATTAATAGTTCAGTCCAAAAATAAATAAGAAATATAAATTAAATTTACTATATTACCCTCACTTGAGGGTATTATTACAAAGAATAAAAAAGTTATAAATTAATTAGTTAAGGATAAAAATGTCTTTGTGTAAATAGAAAGAGAGAGAAAACTGAAAAAATAATATTTTTATTAAACTGCGTGTTTTTTATCGGTAAAAAATAAACTATTATTATGTAAACTATTATTATGAGACGGAAGGAGTACCTGTTTAAATATGGAGCATGATTAATTTAAGGTTAGGATAATGTTGTTGGTTTATTTTTGTAGGGGTATTGATTCCAACATTAACAATACTTGATGGATCATAAATTCAGAACTTATACACGCTTTCAATATTTTGTTATGCTCACAAACTTATATTTACTATATTTATCAACATCGCTCACGGCTTATAAACGTTTTTAGTTTTTTTCTTAAAACAAATAAATTGCTTACACATTTTTTAAAATGAATTTCTTTGAACCATCCACTATCATTCATGGCTGATTGCATATAATATTTTCTAAATTGCTTTACCTATGTTTTCAATATTTTTTTCAATGTTGTAAAAAAAGTCTACAAGGTGGATTAATCTTTGATTAATTACTATAAGGTCTTTAACTTTGTCGATTAATGAAAAAACGATTAATGGTGGTCAACTGTGGTCAACGACAGTCAAGAAAGGTCAAACTTACCGAAAACCTACAAATTTTACCGAAAATACTGAAAACTCACTGTAAACTTGTGTTTATCACTTATAGTAACTATTTATATGTATGATAAGTTGTATTTAGAGAATAATTTTGCCAAAAATACTTAAAAATCGTTAGCAATACCCAAAAATTCCCGAAAATACAAAAAATTTGCTAAAATGTCAATCCGATTAATCACCGATTAATCCCACTTAGAACGATTATAAGGTATAAGATGGTCGATCGGCCGACTAGCGATTCAGGATATTTACAATCTTGATTTTTTTTCTAAAAATAATATTTCTAGCACATATCTTTAAGTATAAAATTAGTTGCACATTTAGGCTCCAAATCATTATTCTTATTTTAATCCATGTGTCATATAGAAGAGTAAGTATCTGTCACTTGACTGTTTATGTTTTGTGAGATATTTAACTTTTAAGAAAAAAATAAAAATTAGTTTGAATGAATATAATTGGTTGATATAGTTTATGCTAAAAAAAGTTTATATTAATTTTAACTCTATCATACATATCATTAAAATACAAACACTTTGGTAAAGTGTGTGTTTACATTAAATATATGCATTGATATAACCGAAAATACTAGCATTATGAACCAAAAACCGCAAAATCCCACATTAATTACATAAATCATAAGTGGTGATGCGGTGCGTTTAAAATCCGCAAACCTCATAAAAATCACAAAAACCCGCAAAACCAAATCAGCAAAAAACCTAGCTGTACGGATTCACATTTTTTAAAAAACTGCAATTGCGGAGGTGATTTCGTTTCGCGTCTATAACTTACCTATAACCGTGTTGAAGGTTTGATGGGTCATGGTCAACTCAAATTTCTTGTTAGATATTTAGATATGAGAAGCATGTGTATATTCTTATGTAGTTGCTTCGCGAAATTACTTGTAGTCCATCCTAATTATATAGACAACCCATCTAAATTAATACGAAGATGCATTCGAATGACTTTTAAAGCTAAGACCCGGGTGATAAGTTATGAGGTTACTTAGTTAAGTAAGTTATGTTTTTATGTTTTTTTTTAAGTTAAATAGCTACTTGTTTACTTTAATATGGGTTATTTGCACTAATTAATCTTATTTGTCTGTAATTCCACTAGTTAGATGGTGTTTTTAGATGGATTCTCATCATGTTCTTTGGCATCGGTCTCCTTGATTTCACATCTGGTACAATGCAGGAGATAGTTTTTCGTGTGTGACAATAATAGTGTCATACTGTCATGATTCACACATACCTCACAAAATAAAAAATAAAAATAAATCAATAAATTGCATCGCAAGAGTTATTATCTACCAGCTCATAAAAAATTCAGCCGAAATGTAGTGTCTTGGACTAAACACCCGGGATAAGCTAACGGTGCTTTATCGTGTTTAGATGTGAAGTAAAAAGATTACATATCTTAAGATCCGAAGCTTTCTATGTTATTGCAAGGTTCCAATCTACGAAGCAAGGATCTAAACTTGATCTACGAAAGTACCGAACTTCAGACTTAATGGCAAGAATTAGTTCAAACAGACACATAAATATAAATATGTGTTCTTCTATATGACAGAATTAAAAAAGGAAAATGATTTGCAGATTAAATGCGTGACTAATTTTATGCCTAAAAATATGTTTTATAAAAAGAAAAATTGAAAGCATGGGTAAAGCAATTAAAAGAACATGATACGCAATTAGCCAGTGAATGATTCAAATTGAAAGCGTATTTAAGCTGTGAGCAATGTTCATAAAAGTAGTAAAAAAATAAGTTGCTAGCAATGTTCGGAAATTTTTTTGAAAGCATGTATAAGTTATTAGTTTATGCCTAAACCGATTGTTAATGTCAGAACAATACCCGTACAAACATAAACTAATAAGATTATCATAGCCTCAAATTAAGAATGACACTCTTATCATAATATTTAAACAATTAATATGTTTGGTCTTGAACCGATGTGGGAAAATAAACTTGATACAAACTGCAAAAGTTATTAAACAAAACCAACTTGCCATTCAATTTAGTTGACACTTTAAGGATGATGACAACATTAACGGGGCCTAAAAACAGGTCCAAATCCAATTTCACATCGATTCTAGTCGCCATGTTTGAGAATAAGGTGTCGTTTGTTTATTAAGAGGCTCTGAATCTCAATCTGATTCGTACATTTAAATCTGAATATTCGGTAGAATGTTTGAATCTTATTTCCACCTGAATCTGAATAAGTGGTTGAAAAATCTGAATCTGAATCAAATATAATTTTTACAATTTAAATATAATACGAGTGCATCCACACAAGAAATAAACTTTATTAGATATAAGCAAGGTTGCAGAAATCGCTAGGCACTAGTGAGGCGGTCGACGACTTTCGAGGCGGAATTCATCTAGGCGGCGCCTAGGCGGATTATAATTTTATGCATATAAATATTATAAATAATATGTATAACATAAAAAATACTTCTAATTTCAAATAATTAGAAATTCTTGCAAAATAGACAAATTAAACATAACAATTTAAGTGCTTAAAACTTCAAACGTGAACATATAATTCAACTGGTTTCAATTTCATACGAAAAACTCATTACTTTATGTTTATAATAATTCGTTTGTCTCTTATTTAACATGTTACGTTAAAATAAATATGACCACTATATATTAGAAAGAAAACCCTTAACTTTTGTAAAACAATATTGACTTTTTGTTGACTTTGTTGACTTTTTTGACCGCCTAGTTCCTAGGCGCCGTCTAGGCGGAGTATGATCGTCTACCGCCTAGCCCTTGTTTTACAACATTGGATATAAGATACCAAAATTTATAATACGATTGATTTAAAGCTAAAAAACTTTTAAACAAAACATGCAATCTCATGTGTATTTGACTAAAATAAATGTGTCGGAGTTTAAATCTATCTTTAAAACAATAAACTGAATCGATCATTCAAGAGCAAAATATGAATCATCACAGATCATATTATAAACTCTTTATCTAGCAAAAAAAACATACAACGATTATAAAAGACAAAAGTGAAACAAGAAAAGAGTAAACAATAACATCAAAATAGAAAAAATATAACAAAATAAAAAATAAATAAAAACAGAAAAAAAGTAACAAAAATTAAGAACAAGAAAAATGATATTAAGAGGTGTTAAGACAGCCCCTCTACATCTAGTTCAATCAGACGTTTATGCCTCTTACTGTCTCTTAATGATAAGAAAAAAACAAACGCTTTGAAAACTAGTTGCCTCTTATAATCTTATTGCCTCTGAATGAAATGAAAAAAACAAACAATATTAATGACTCAAATGTCTAACTACATTTGACTGATTCAGATTAAAATATTGTTAAAAAGCATTTCTTAAAAAACAAACATCACCAGTGTTTAGAATATGCAACCGACTTTCTCGGTTCATTAATCAAATACAAAAGAATCAAAGAATTCGTATTTTACCCTATTAAAACCCACATCACTTAGAATACTAATTATAGTATAGACTAGCACCCTTAAAACACACATTAAATAAACGATGTGTCCTTTTCCAGTTTTATATAACTAATGTGCGCTATGGTGCAGATTTTGTGTTATGGTTTTACGGGTAAAACCGCAACCGCAACGCATTTTGCGGTTTTCCTATTTCTTAAAATCGATCCACCAGTTTTTGTGGTGGTGCGGTTTGCAGTAAGATTTCATTGCGGTTTTTGTGATTTTGCGATTTGTGGTGTGATTTCTGCTCGCCCTTAAAGGGCACGCCACCTTACGGTTCAAAGACGGCCATCAAACATTACAGATCGATACGATCATATGTCCACGATACCATCGTATAACGTAAAAGGTTGCAAAACCCCTTATTAGCGTTACCTTTATTTATTTCCATTCATCCTACGTGGTGACTAGCTTTAACTTCAAATGTGCACTAATATTGATTGACGAATAACTATATGAGACACGTTGTTGTAGTTAGTCACAATATCCATAAAACCAAGTTGACTTATTAGGTATCGGAATGGGACCTGTTTCTAAGGCCCGTTAGCGTTGTCATCGTCGTTAAGTTTGTCTGACGAAGCGACCGGTAAAAATTTCAAGAGAAAAGAAATAACTGAATCATTAATGTTAACTAAAATGGACTCGTGGTTGATTTTGTACATTAAGGGGCCGTTTGGTTCGTTGAAAGTTTTTGATGTAATTGTAATGTATCCATGGAATTGTATTTTGAGTGAATTGTAATTTGAAATAAAAAAATATATTATGTGTTTGGTTGGTAAAATGTAACGTAATTAAGTTTACATAATAATGTTTGGTTTGGAAATGAATTGTAATATTTATGACTAGAATAGTGTTATTTATTTATTCCTTAGTAATGTTAAAACTTTCCTTCACTCAACGTTTGTAATTGAAATTACATCAAAAGAGTAGACCTATTGTAATTTAAGAAATATAATTCATCCTCATTAACCAACCAAACAATTCATATAATTCATTTTAAATTACAATTATAATAAATTATATCCAATTAAGCGAACCAAACGGACCCTAACTTTTGTAAGATTTTAATTGTATCAAAATTACTTCCCACATTGGTTGAAGACCAAATATATCATTTATTTATATATTACGATATATGTGCCAATGTTAATATTGTGCTAGGATAATGTTAGTGCCTATGTTCGTTTAAGTTGTGTTCACACTCGAGCACAACGAACTCGCACACTAGGACTAACTTATACATGCTTTCAATACTTTTTTTTAAAAACATATAAATTGTTCGTATATCTATTTACATGTTCTGATATATGTTTGCGTCTTATGAGATATATAGTAGTGAATAACACATGTCATTTTATTGTCTCAAAATTGGTACTCTTTTGAAGCCACTCACCCAAGCCATATAATCAATAGTCCGATTACATTACTAATATTATGCAAGGCTTATACAACATGTAAAAAAAACCCGATTGAATAGTCCGATTAAAACTTATCAAATACGTAGTAGTACGGACCGAGGAGTTTATATGTCAAAATAATACGAGGGTTTATCCAATGTTTTAAAACCCGTGTTAAACTAGTTAAACACATGAACATGTCGAGTGATCGAGTGCTGATTTGGCAAAAAAAACCCGATTGAACTATTGGTCAAATCGATTGATCGTGATCTAGTAGCTCGATCGAATCAATTAATAGGCCTGGCTATGGTAAACCGGACCGGCGTTGGTGCCTACGTTGCCCGGCATTGGTGTGCGTTACCATACGGCTCAGGGTGTTGGCTTCATGCCGTTGGCGCTAGCGTTGCTTGGTGATGGAGGAGTATAAAAATAAATTGGTTATTTGGTTTTATTTGTTTGTGGTATCTTTTATTTACTTTTCTTATGTTGTGGTATCTTTTATTTAGTTTTTTATTTTGTGTTTTCTAGGAATAATATTGTAATCTTTTCCCCAAGTTTAGTATTCTTATAAAATTAGTATTTGGGTTTATTGTATGGGATGATTGAGATATGAATAAAAATATGACTTTTTAGAATTCTTTAAATTGACTTAAATTCGGGTTAGGGTTTATTGTTCGATTTTCAATCTAAGAATTTGTGTGAATCAACGATTGTTGGAAGAGTTATTTCTAGTATTCTTTGAAATCGACAGATTTAATTTATTTATCTTTTGTTTTTGCTACATCAGTTGGTATCAAGAGCTGAAGTTCCTGATTAAGATGCTTTCAATGAGAAGTAGGAATCTTTAGGACGTGTATGAACACTACGAATTGGAGCAGCGTGTTATGGAATGATTGGAGGTGCGATTTGATCAATTAATAAATCAATTGATGTACCAGATGAATCACTTGATGAATAGGCATTGGGATTGTAACGGTCAGGGTATTGAAGATGAAGAGTCATAAAAACTATTTCCTAAGGCCCGGTAGGCGCGCTATGTATGACCAAATTTGTCCCAATGAAAAAACTTGACCAAATTTTGTTGTATGACCAAATTTGTCCAAATTTGTTAAAGGGTGATTTTGTTGTGCACTTATGGAATTGTGCAGTTGTGCACTTATGTATAGGGCTGAGCATCGGTCCGGGACCGGACCGGACCGGTCAAGACCGGACCGGACCGAGGACCGAAATGGTCCGAAACCCCGGACCGAGACCGGACCGAAATAGTCCGGTCCGGTCCGGGTTGGTCCGGTCCGGTTCGGTCCTCGGTCCGGTCCGGTCCTATTAGACATATTTGACAAGATTTTGGTAAGACCGAACCGGACCGGACCGGACCGACCGGACCGAGGACCGAATTCGTCCAAGACTCCGGACCGAGGACCGGACCGAAATTGCTCGGTCCGGTTCGGGTCGGTCCGGTCCGGTCCGGTTTTCCGGTCCGGGTCGGTTTTGGGTCTGCCGTGCTCAGCCCTACTTATGTATGACCAAATTTGTCCCAATGAAAAAACTTGATCATGGTTTAACTTTTAAAGGGTGATTTTGACCATTTTCGTCTTTTTCCCAGACCCCTTAATGTTGTTTAATAACTTTTGCAGTTGTGTCAAGTTTCCCACATCGATTAAAGACCAAACATATTAATTGTTTATATATTATGATAAGGGTGCCATTATTAATTTCAGGCTAGGATAATGTTGTTAGTATATGTTTGTACGAGTATTGTTCTGACATTAACAATATTCGTGTATCATAAACTAATAACTTATACATGTTTTTTATAATTTTTACGAACGTTGCTAACAAGTTATCTTTTTACTACTTTTACGAACATTGCTCACGACTTAAATATGCTTTCAGTTTTTTTTCTTCTTAAAACCGATAGATTGCTTACACATTTTTCGAAATGAGTGTTTTCGAACCATTCACTGGCTAATTGCATATCATGTTCTTTAAATTGCTTTACCCATTCACTAGCTAATTGAATACTTTTTTTTATGAAAGATATCTTTATGAATAAAATTAGTCGCGCATTTAGTCTAATCATTTTTCTTTTTTTTTAGTTCGTGTCATATAGAATAACAAATATCTATATTTATGTGTCTGTTTGAACTCATTCTTGCCATGAAGTCTGAAGTTCGGTACTTTCGTAGATTAAGTTTAGATCCGTGCTCTGTAGCTTGGAACCTTGCAATAACATAGAAAGCCCCGGATCTCAAGATATGGAATCTTGTACTTCACAGCTGAAATAAGACAAAGTACCTTTAGCTCATCCCGGGTGTTTAGTCCAAGACACTACACTTAGGCTGAATTTTTTTGACTGGTAGATAACAACTCTTGCGATGCAATTTATTGATTTTTTTGTGAGGTATGTGTGAACCATGACACTTGAACCATGAAACCCGGGTCAATATGACCCCTTTTTTAGGCCGGATTCGGGTCAATCAGTTGACCTGGCCGGGTCGAACCCGGTTTCAAAACATTAGTTTTTAGGCATGTTACTAGATGTGCCAAAATGGATGGGTGGCGGGTTAAACGGGTGAAGGGCTAAACAAGCGGCGGGTCAAACGAGCGCAAGCTAAAACGGGAAAAAACATATAAAAACGTATAATTAAAAAAAATACTTGTTTATACGCCGGAGATAAGAAATTAAATATAAAATATCCGCCGAGTAACCTAATTAGTATTTTACATGTGCGCTCATTAAACTTATTTAGTTTCTTACACGTCCACCTGTTTAGCCCATCAATAATAAATAATAGGTAAAAAGTGTCTCATTCTTTTTTGAAGAATATAAAAAATACTTATATTTATTAAAATAGGAAAAATTTGCCATCGCTATATGTTACCGTTGTCATCATGTTACGTTATATTGTTGAGGGAAAAAGGAATAACTAGATCATGAATGTTAACTAAAGGGTAATGTTATTGCTACCCTTCTTCCCACTTTTCTATCATCAATACCCCTTAATACCAGGTATACTGACAGGAACTGATAATTTTTTATATTTTTTTGTTTCGTATTTTTAACAATTTAAAAATTTTGAACCGTAATATTTTATAATCTTAGTGCCGCATATTTTTTCAGCAGTTTTACTCATTTTATTAACTGTAGAAGAGAGCTTACGGCTCTACAGTTTTCTTGTTTTACTGCTTTTGGCTTATCAAAATTTATAATTTTCGTTCCGTTTTCTTATTTCATAGTTTTATAATACAAATAAAATTATAAAAAATTTAAAAAATTAAAAATTAAATTAGAAAGTTTAAAAGGGTATTACTTGTGAAAAAAGGGATATTAGTAACCAAACCCTAACTAAAATGAATAGCACACGGTTGGTTTTGTTTAATAACTTTTGTATAGTTGTATCAAGTTTATTTCCCACATTGATTGAAGACCAAACATATCACTTATTTATATATTGTGACATACGTGACATGATTAATTTGAGGCTAAGATAATGTTGTTGGTTCATGTTTATACTGGCATTGATTCTCACGATAACAATACTCGTTTTGACATGATCTAACAATTTATATATGCTTTTAATATTTTTTCTTTTTTACGATCTTTGCTCACAACTTATACTCATTGTCAGTTTTATTAAACAAATAAATTGCTTATACATTTCTTGAAATAAATATGTTCGAACCATGCATTATATTTATGGCTAATTGTGTATCATGTTTTTTAAATGCTTTACCCATGCTTCCCATATTTTTTTCTAAGTGCATCAGGAGGTGTGCATTTTGAGAAGCTCTGAACTTATTTGACGAGTCTTCATCAAGTTTTTATACACTATATGGAAGACGAAGCGTAATCAAATATGATAATTTTGCAAACATGACACAAGTATAATGCTTTATTGCCGAAATTTCATATATAACAACTTTTTTTAAAAGACAAGCAATTTAAGTTAGATCAACAAAAATTCATACTATAAGAGCAACTCCAATGCACCATTTGACAAAAGACTTTTCATAATTACAAAAGTTTTTTAAATGATTTGATGCATTGTGTTAAAAGCTTGACTAAAGACTTGTATGTGAATACCAAGTGTTTGACAAAAACTATCCAAGCTATTTGCATTTATTGAAGGTGTAAACTGGGCATCCAAAAAGCTATTGCAAGACTTATCACCATTGAATAAGATTTAGAATAAAAGCTTTCTACTTAGAAAATTAAATGAAATAATTAATATTTGATCTTGAAAAAGCCTTCAATAGTTTTGTGCATTGCATATCCTCTAACTTATATTAGTTTAGCATTCATATTGTGTGAGTGTTATGAACAATAGTTCAATTTATTTTTGAGAGTTTTTTTTTATTAGTATGTGCTTAACTAAAGTGTATGTACATGTGTCTTCGAATACTACTAGTGACGATTGGTATGGAGTTTTCTGGGTTTGCATGGTGTTTTTTGCGCCGATCGTTTTTACGCTGATCGTTGCCCCTAACGTTTGATGGGTTGGTGACGATCGGTTTAGGGTGATGACTGTGGCTTTTTACCCGGATCGTTACCTCTATTTTTTTGGGTTGGTGACGATCGGCCAAGAGTCGTGATGATTTATTTTTATGGGGGTTCACCCCAATTGATGATGACCGATAGTTGGTTTTGGTTTTCTTATGGCGGTTAGGATCGTTACCCCTAATTTTTTTGGTCGGTGACGATCGGCCTGGGTTCATGATGATTTATTTTTATGAGGGTTCTTTTCCCTAGTTGATGATGATCAATAGTTGGTTTTGGTCTTTTTATGACGATTAAGATCGTTAGCCTTATTTTTTTTAGGTTGGTAATGTTCGATTGAATGAGGATGAGGTAACGTTTGTAAGTAAGTTCATTCTTATAAATTATTGTTCATCACACTCGCATAATGTGAATGGTAAACTAATACAATTTATAATAGTTGTCTTGCCTAGCAATTGTGTGAGATAAGTTGGTCTTTAATGGTGTACTAAAACTAATTTTTATTATAGTTGTTATATGAGATCATTGGTATTTTTTGCAATGATAATTTGTGTCTGACTTGCATTTCTGAAAATTTCGCCGCCCATGTTTGTTTGTTGGCGAGGTAACCACTTTGTTTTTGGGTTGCAGCCACAAACCATATTTGGTGACGGCATTTGTTGCGTCGACATTTATGCCGCCCTTGGAAGATAATTTCGAACATCCCTTACTGATTTAAACGATAAGCTTTGGTGGCTTTATGTGATTGTTGCCTACTTTTTGTATTAAGTTGTTAGGCTGATATTTTTGGCCATGACGCTTTGTGTCTCAATTGCATTTGTGAAAATGTCGTTTCACGTGTTTGTTTCTTGGCGAGGTAACCAGGTTCTTCTTTGGTTGCAACGACGCCACGTACAACGTTCGTAGTAGGTGAGCGTTATGAACGGTAGTTGCATTTTTTTAATACTCTTGCAAGCCTGACCCAGAAAGGGGTGTAATTGTGGCTTATAGTTTAGCATTCATATTGTACGAGTGTTATGAATAGTAGTTGTAATTAGTTGGAATTTATACACTCTGTTCGTATGCAACTTAAAGATGTTTTTGGACCATGACGAACAATAAAGGCCCGGGACAAACTTGCGACCACCCACATCTTGGCGGGGCAGCAGGTTGCGGCTGCAGCCATGGCGGGCGTGCTCGCTTTTTGCCTCAACATGCCCTATCTGAGCCTATTTGTTTGTGTTTGAGCGTTCCTAAGTGGAACTGATTAGAATTTACGTACGCCATTAAAAATTTAGGATACGGAGCTTTTATATCAATCAAAGAGCCAATGTATCGATCAAAGTGTTGTCTTTTATGGATAATGAAGCACATGCAACTCATAGAAGGCGACGCCACAATGGTATATAGTTAGCGTTATTCCTTTCCCACCCAGTCTGAATGTTTGTATAATCAATTGATTTTGTTTAGGATTTTTTGAAAGATTGGGAAAAATGTTTTAGGGTATGTTTATCTACGTAATATTTATATGTTTATCTACACGTGTGTTCAAAATTTTACATGAACCCTGAAACAGACAGCTTGGTTTAGCTTTTTCGGACACACACATATTCAATTGCTGCTTTTTGGTTTTATAAATAAGCAACTAAATGTGAACATACATATACAAAGTTCACACACAAGCTGCAAAAAATTAATTCACAACTTTAATGTTTGCCTTATAATGACAACATAAGTAATGTAAAGTTGCAACAATGTGAAGATACAATGTATGATGCGTTTATTTCTTCTGTGAAGCGTCGGAAATTGTGGGTCGCATTCCATTCAAAGAAGCATGGGGGTTGATATCCACGTGATTCAGGCACCAACACAAGGTACACTTCTAACACCAGTCACATAATTATTTAGCGTTAAATTTAGGTGCCTTGATTTATGGCATTAGTCGGTTACCATGCTACACACATATGTGGATTAAACATACTATTCGATGTGAAAAAAGGAGGTCGGTGCCTGAAGTTGATGTTATAAACAGGGTTTCACGTGTGTAATTTGCTGTCATAAATGGGATGTCTATAATACATAGAGTCTAAAATGGAATGTATGTTCGCTTTAAAAGTGATCACCAATTTTGCTAATTAGAATACTTTATTTGGTTATTGCCTTCTGTTAGAACAAATTGGTTATTCAAACTGTTTACTTGCTTATGTGCACATTAGTGGCAGTTCTTCGTATATTCGAATATATGATTTATTTTTTACAGCTAGAAGTATGATTTATCGCATACTTATCCCCGTGCTCGCGACTGATACTATTGCACATACTTTGCATGCTCTATTGATTTCATTCATATGTCAAAATTTTAAGTGGTCATAATACCATACTTGATGGTGTCACATATTAGTAAATACGTAGGTTGTAAGGTTCACTTTCTTCCGTGAGAAAGAACTTAAAGTCACCATGAAGAGCAACCAAGAGAGTGCACAGAGTGTCCGAGAAATAATGCATACTATAGTTGAACCTGATTTTAAAGGTAACGGGTTGTTTTCCGCCTATGTATGCCTACAAAATTTTACACTCAAGTGCACCACCTCCTTATGAAGAACCATTGTGCGAGAGTATTTATTCATGTGGGGTTGATGTTTTTATGTAATAAACGCTTAAATACATTTCGATGTAATATACACTTTATGCATATATTTTAGACTCTTTTAGAGTACGTGCTTTATGTTGAACTCTTAAATCCCGAAGCCGGTAGCGAAGCGCGGGTTTCCTGCATTGTTACATTCGTTCAAGCAATCGACACAAAAATAAATGACTTGTTATACGTTTGAAAAAGAAAATGACCATGTGTGTACGAATGCAACATAATCCTAGTAATTAGACAATAAATAAAAACAATAAACACTCAAGTATCAGAGCCTCAAATACAAACTCCAGAATCACTATGGCACTGCATCTTGAAGAGCCTGAAATAATGTTCCGCGGCCTTTTAGTTTCTTCTCTCCGTAATCCTCAGTTTCCTTATATTTTGTTATCATATTCCATCATCTTGTATTATTGTATTTCTTTAACTTTGAATCCAACCTTAGGTGGTGCTAGAGAGGCCTTTTGTATGGCTATTACTTTCATGGATGACCACCCTACCGCTCAATAACAGCTGCCTTAACTACTTATTCATGTACTCATTATTTAGTAAGTTTATCTCATTCATCAATTATAACAAGCGGGTATATCTTTAGTAACTTCAAAAATAACCTCTCAAAATGTAACCTTTAACGAGGTTATATGTGCTTGAAGCTACCGTGAATGAGATTTGAGGTAGTTGAAACAAAAGTTCAAAGTTAGAATTGACTTTCACTTTTATCCCATATGGGTGAGTGAACAAACATTCAACCAATTTATAACTAATAGAATTGAATCATTGTACTAGGCACTCTTTGGTTGTTGGAAAACTTAAATTCCAACAATCGAGTATGTGTTTTTTTATCTAATGCGACACTTGTTTTTAACGAGTACATAGGGTCGCTATATTGTCGCGTTTATGACTTCCACTTTTCAAAGTTGTATTCTTTTAGCGTTTGATAATGAAAAACATATGGCATACTTCTTTTAGACATGTGTCATACTCGTAATGAAGAGATAATGAAGCTAGGTTTGTGATAGCTTGTCAAAACTCCTATTTGGTTTTAAGATTTTACGATGCTAAAAAGTAAAAATGATCCAAACTTTTAGCACCGTAAACAAACTGAACGTTCAACGAACTGTTCGCCTATCGTTCAGATGAAACTCATTTATATTCGTTTAATTAATAAACGAACGAACACGTACAAGATTTTTCGTTTTTTTAGTTAAATGAACAATTCTTCGTTCGTTTCTTTGCGTTCGTAAACAGTTGATTATGTTCAATTAGTTCGTTCGTTTATGCTCAATTATTTTTGTTCGATAAGCATCTCAAATATAAAAAACGTTAATAAATCATATATTAAATATCTCAAAGATTGTTAACAATAATGATATGAATGTTTGGGAAGTTTACAAGTGCAGGGCTTAATTGCCATTAGCTAATAGTTTATTTTTGGTATTAGTTTGAAGAATAAGTAATCTTCACCTATATTAGGAGGGGATTACCTCAGGGTTTAAGGGGGATTGGATTTCTTATTTTTCTGTCTTTTTGTTATTTGCTCTGTAGGATTAGTTTTGTTATCAATTTATCTACAAGCATCCGATTACGATTGCTATTTGTTATCAGTTTGCTGTTATCAACTTGATTCATATCAAATTGGTATCAGAGCCACTCATCTTGCAACCTGTGATTCATCATGCCGCCAAAAAACAGTGATGTGGGAGCCAATTTGGAGCAGTTCAAGGTGGAAACCCTAGCAAGTCAAGAAGAAAACCTAAATCGATTTGAATGGATGCAAGAGTCGATTGACAGGAATAAGGTGGAAGTGGATAAGCGATTTGATCGGTTGGAGGAGTCAATGGCGGAGTTGTTGCAACATCTTAAAGCGTTGCAGCCGTCCACAGCCATACCCACCACCATATCCACTACCGTTACGCCGCTGACCACCCACCCCGTTACACTGCCGCCAATGACTACCCACCCTGCTACACTACCGCCGTTGCTGACCCACCACACCAACCAGCACATACCACCGAATAGCCAAAACCCATATCCACCATTCTCCGTGACTAATCACCCTTCGTTTTCCGTCCAGCCTTCAGCCGCCTACACTAGTTTTTCAGGGCTTAGGTTTGATTCACAGGGCTTTCCATTGCCATATAATCAGGCCGGAGATGTTAGTGTCAACAGTAGCCATCGTCCACCGGTTCGTTCTGAAGGGGTTTTTCAGAGTTACACCGGGAATACGTATGGAGATGCCGGAGGGATACTTCTGAATACTACTGGGCAGCCCCCGCCGAATGTACAGGGGCCAGGGCGCGGATGGCATGTTGGATCTGATCACCGTTGGCGAAAATTAAAGATGCCATTGTTTGATGGAGAGGACGTTTACGGATGGGTGTATCAGGTCGAGAGGTTTTTCGAGGTACATGGACTGATTACTACAGGGGATCGATTAAGGGCGGCTGTGTTGGGCTTAGAAGGGTCTGCCCTTTCGTGGTTTCGATGGATTAATAACCGCGAGCCTTTTTGCAGTTGGGAAGATCTCAAGCGCCGCTTGCTACACCGTTTTCAGCCTTCACAAGACGGTAATCTGCTTGAACAATTTTTTTCTATTAATCAACAAGGAACGGGGCGTGAATATGTGACCCTGTTTGAAAAGATGGCTGCACAACTACCTGGTCTATCGGAGGAAGTGTTGTTTGGAGTTTTTATCAAAGGGTTGACCTCCAAATTGAGGGCAGCTGTGAGAACACAACAACCAACCACTTTGAACCAAGCTATGGATTTGACTTTGTTAATTGACGAAAGTAGCACGGGTGGGACCGGAGATCAGCGTGGCGGAACAGTTCCAAAACAGGTGCCTACTCGGGTTGGTGGAGGGGGAATTTCTCGGCCATCAGGTGGAGTGATGGTAGGTGCAGGGGAGGCTCCGTTTAGACGCTTGACGGACTCGGAGTTCGCAGATAAGAGGGCTAAAGGGCTTTGCTACCGATGTGATGGGAACTTCGGTCCAGGACATCGGTGCCCGGTGAAAGCACTCCAGATTCTTCTAGTTGATGATGACGAGGAGGATGAGGAGGAACACGCTCCACCTTGAGGACAAGGTGGTTTTTTAGGGCGGGGTGATGATATGAATGTTTGGGAAGTTTACAAGTGCAGGGGCTTAATTGCCATTAGCTAATAGTTTATTTTTGGTATTAGTTTGAAGAATAAGTAATCTTCACCTATATTGGGAGGGGATTACCTCAGGGTTTAAGGGGGATTGGATTTCTTATTTTTCTGTCTTTTTGTTATTTGCTCTGTAGGATTAGTTTTGTTATCAATTTATCTACAAGCATCCGATTACGGTTGCTATTTGTTATCAGTTTGCTGTGCAAAGTGACTAAACACGAGAAAGCATGTGTTGAAAATCAACATGTGTTTATTCCTTTCGCGTTTGATACCTTTGGTTTCCTTGCACCTGAGGCGGTGGAGCTACTTACGAGAATACAACGTGTTATGAATAGTACTGTTTTGACTCCTAAATCCACAAACGTTGTATTTAATAGACTTGGTTTTGCTATACAAAAAGGGCTAGCGGCGCAGCTTGTTGCCCGTTTGCCTTCTCCTAATATGTAAATTATATTTATTAAAAGTTGAAGTATAGTAACTGATTGAAGTAAAATGATATAAAAGCTATATATTGTGATTGTAGTAATATTTGGTTAAGTATAATATCAACTTTTACATCCCACATACGTCGAAGAACAAAATTTTCTCTTGTTTATATACTGGATATTTGATGTTAATTAGCGTTGATGGCTATGTACATTAAGGTCGGCCGGGGGAAGTATTTCGCCAGACCTCTAGTTGGTTGGCGATCAGAGTTTTTTCTATTGAGCTGGTAAGCAAAAAGGTCACAAATCACATTCGATGTTTCTAGCAGATTATGAATTAAGATATTATCACAATTAAGAATTGACCATATATTTTTTTCCAAATGACAACAATGCGGGTTTGAATCCCATCGCAATGTCTTAAAGCCCCTTAATGGAAAATTGGATGGCTAGCATGGGGGTTGATATTTTCTTCATGAGATGATTCGAACTCGGGTCGAGAGACTTGGTGCCTCGGTGGCACGCAAGATACTCCGCTGCACCTAACTGTCTTTCACAAAAAAAACTAGAACTAAGAACCATTATTTAAAATACAATTCACATGTCATAAGGCAAGACCATTTTCCTCATAATAACTTTGGTAGAAGTTTTACTTTCTACTTCCTAGTTCCCACATTGGCTGAGTAACGAAAAACAAATGATGAGTGATATTAGGATGAATGATCTTGGGGCATTTCAAAAATTAGCCCTTCAGTTTTTTTCTAGATTTTATGATAGTAACACTTTCTTAAAAGGCCACCACACACGTCTCCAACCATCCAAGAGTTTGTTGTGGCCTCTTCTCTTGTCGCCGAACCCGTAACCCAACCAAAATCATCAACGCAAATTTTTGTCTAAATTTAATGGTTTCCTCAAAATTCACCACGCACTACTTTGTTCTAAGACCACTACATTTCACTTGTTTATATATGGCGGTGGTCTTCTATTTACTTATTTTTCTTTTTCGTCTCTAGAAACTTTACTTGAGTCGTTAGTTTTTGTTTTGTTTTGATGATATAGGTTAGAATAATAGTACATATGTATTTTCAGAAGCTCTGAACTCATAACGCGCATTAACATACCATTTCGTTGTGAAATGACTTAGGATGTGTGCATTTTGAGAAGCTCTGAACTCATTTGACAAGTCTTCATCAAGTTTGCATACACTAGATCGAAGACGAAGCCTAATCAAATGTAAGTATAATGCTTTATTGCTATACTTGGTCATGGAAATTTCGTATATAACAAACTTTTAAAAAGACAAGCAATACAAGTTAGATCAACAAAATTTCATATTACATATGTTCAAGCAAGACAAAAAAATAAATCACTTGTTATACGCTTGAAATGTGTGTACAAATACAACATAATCCTGGTAATTAAGACAATAAATAAAAAAATAAAACACGTACTCGGATATCGCAGCCTCAAATACAAACTCCAAAATCACTATGGCACTGCACTTTGAACAACCTGATGCTCGAATCATGTTCCCTAGCCCTTCTGTTTCTTCTTTCCGTCCTCCTCAGTTTTCCTGGCCCTTGTGTTTATTCTTGTATTTCTTCAAAATTTGAAGCCAACCTTGGATGGCGCCAGAGAAGCCTTTAGTATGGCTATTCATTTCATGGATGACCGTAGCCGTTCAATAACACTCAATAGTAGCTACATTAACTACTTCTTCATGTACTCGTCCACGTCACAGCATGGGGACTATAGAATTTAGTAAGTTTATCTCATTCATCAATGAGAACAAGCGGGTATATCTTAGTAACTTCAATATATAATCTTTCAAAATGCACCCTTTAACGAGTTAATATGCGTTTGGAGCTAGCGTGAATGAGATTTAAGGTCGTTGAAACAAAAGTTCAAACATAGAAATGATTTTCATTTTGTATCCCATATAGGCGAGTGAATAAAGATTGAACCAATTTATAAGCAATAGGATCGAACCATCATACAACCAGAATTTCAAATGTTGGAAAACTTAATTTCCAAACAATTGAGTATTTCTGTTTTTATTTATCTAATGCCATACTTGATTTGAGGGCAAATGACTTAAAAATAAATATAACTTTACATTTTTTTGCGTTTTGTATAGCCATCTTTTTTCTTTCCCATTATGGTCATCAAACTTTCAAAAGTCGATCATTCTGTGTATTTTCTGACCATTTTACCCTTAATTTTTTGAAAATTTGAAGGGTAAAATGGTCATTTTACATGGTAAAATAGCGACAAAATACACACAATGACCGACTTTTGAAAGTTTGATGACAATAATGGGAAAGAAAAAAAATGGGTACACAGAACGCAAAAAACTGTCAAGTCAGATGCATTTTTAAGTCATTAACCTTTGATTTTAATACCGTTATCATGGCTTCAACTTTTCAAAGTTGTATTCTTTTATACGTATGATAATGAAAAACGTATGGCATACTTCTTTTAGGCGTATTTAGAGGTGGTAAATTTTGCCCATTTTGTTACATATGGGCACTTTTTGCCTATTTTTAAAAAAAGATGGGACACTTTTTGCCCATTCTTTATAATGAATAGGGTAAACGGACGCATATGTAAGAAACTAAATGGGCTTAACGGGCTCACTTGTAAAATATAAATTAATATACTCGACGAATAATTTTTATTAAATTTTTTATCCCGGCTTTCAAACAAGTATTTTATCTTTTATTTGTTGGTTTTTATATGTTTTTTTTTCTTTTTTAACTTGCGCCCGTTTCGCCCGTGCCCGTTTAGCCCGCCACCCGTTTAACCCGTTGCCCGTTTAGCCCGCCGCCCGTGCCCGTTCGCCCGCCCATTTTGTCACCTCTAGGCGTATTGCATACTTTAATGAAGATATACGGAGTAGTATTTAATTACATACTTTTAGGGTACATACATCGGAGACTAATGTGTTTTTGTGTCATTAGAAGTGGGCAAAAACTAAGAAGTTGGAATAGGTTGTTTTATCTGCCATATTTACATGACCTTTTTTTAAGTAACCACTCGATGCATATGTATCGAAGTAGAAACTTTTTGGTTATAGAGCAAATAAAAACTTTTTGAGTCTAATCGACAAAATGTATGAGAACCCTTCATTATACCTCTCAAACTTAGTGTTGTAAATTATCAGAGTATTTGATAAGTCACTTAGAGCACGTTTGATGGAGAAAATATGAGAAATTAGAAATGAAACAAAGAATAAAATTTAAAAAAATGAAATTCATCGAGAAATTTACTGAATCTCATTACTTGGCTCTTTTTGTGTTTCTTTATCATACTAGAATTGGACTTGTTTTTAGCAATGTTTCAGACCCAGGTCGATCCGGTTGGATCAACCGGTTGACCATATTCTAATAAAAAAAGGGGTCATAATAGATCAGGTTTCATATTTTCAAAACATAGCTAGACCCGCCGGGTTTAGGGTGCCTGAGTCAATTAGGTTCTCGAGACCCAGTCGGAACACATTTTTTCGAGTTTTAAAAACCGGTTTTCAATAATTGGTTTTTAAGCCTGTTAGTGTTGTCATCATCGTTAAAGTTTACTTCCCACATCGCTTGAAGACCAAACAGATCACTTGTTTATATATTGTCACATATGTGACATGATTAATTTGAGGCTAAGATAATGTTGTTGGTTCATGTTTATACCGGTATTGGTTCTCACGATAACAATGCCTGTTTAGACATGATCTAACAATTTATACATGCTTTCAATTTTTTAAATTTTTTTTATGAACGTTGTTCACAACTTTATACATGTTGTTTGTAGAGTTATTTAGACATGATCCAACAATTTATACACGCTTTTAATATTTTTTTCTTTTTTACGATCTTTGCTCACAACTTATACTAGTTTTTTTTAAACAAATAAATTGCTTATACATTTCTTGAAATGAATGAATATGTTGGAACCATGCATTATATTTATGGCTAATTGCGTATCATGTTTTTTAAATGTTTACCCATGCTTTCGATATTTTTTTGTAAAAGTGAATTAGGTAGTGTGCATTTTGAGAAGCTCTGAACTCATTTGACAAGTCTTCATTAGGTTTTTATACACTAGATGAAAGACCAAGCCTACTCAAATATGATAATTTTGTTAACAGGACACAATTATAATGCTTTACTGCTATACTTGGTCATGGAAATTCCGTATGTAACAACTTCTTAGAAACACAAGCCGTACAAGTTAGATCAACAAAATTTCATATTACATTCGTTTAAGCAATCGACACTAAAATAAATGGCTTGTTATACACTTGAAAAAGAAACGACTATCTGTGTACGAATATAATATAATTATGGTAATTAGACAACAAATAAAAACAATAAAACACTCGGATATGGCAGGCTCAAATACAAACTCCAAAATAACTATGGCACTGCATTTTAAAGAGCCTGATGCTCGACCACCAATGTTTTTCACTCAAATAATGTTGCCGAGCCCTTGTGTTTCTTCTTTCCATCCTCCCAGTTTCCTTATTTTGTAGCCAGCCATAGGTGGCGCCAGAGAGGGCTTTAGTATGGCTATTCATTTCATAGATGATCGTAGCCAATAGCACCTACCTTAACGACTTCATGTACTAGTCCAAGTCACTGTCACACCATGGGAACTATAGATATTAGTTAGTTTATCTCATTCATCAATGATAACAAGCGTGTATATCATTAGTAAATTCGAAACGTAACCTTTAACAAGCTAATATGTGTTTGGAGCTAACGTGAATGAGATTAGAGGTACTTGAAACAAAAGTTCAAAGATAGAAGTGAGTTTCACTTTTATCCCACACGGGCGAGTGAATAAACACCGAACCAATTTATAACTAATACAGTTGAACCATTATTTAACAGAAAAGCTTGTATTGCGGAAAAACTTGATTTTCAACAATTCAATATTTCTGTTTTTATTTATCTCATGGATCTTTTTAGAATAAAACCATACTTCAATGAATTGCATGCAGTTACTTATGGATCCCACATGCATAACTGATTATTAGTGTCTACAAATTTTCTGTTTTTTTTTTTATGTACATGCACGTTTTCTAATAATCGAATGCTAAAAGTTTATTACGACATGAATGTTAGGGTATGTTTGGTAAGGAGAAAAGATCACAAAGAAAAGGAAATGTCAAGATTTCTTCTCTTTGGTATGCTAAAGAAAAAAAAAGCGGAGAAATAATTCTCCTTCTAATTCTCGGTAGTATAATATTTTGTGATCTTTTTTCCACTTCATTTAGGATGGAATTGATATTCTCCATGTTATGTTTTACAAAATGACAAATATTTAAAATCTAATTTTGGGAATAATGGGAGCATAACATGAAAGACTGTTTATACGTCGTAATTTTTACAAACAAATTTTCTAAAAATCCAAAAAACTGGAATAAATATTTATTTGAAGTTAATTGAGTTGACTCGAATTTAAGTTAGTCAACCATTTTTAACCCGTATCTTTATTTAATATTTTGGTGACTCAAGTTGACCTTCTTAACTTGAATAATTTTTTTGACCTTAGTAGCCCGGTCTAAATAAGCTTAATCGGTTCGGTTCGTGTCGGGTTCTTCGTGACCCCTAGTCAAAATATCGTTAAAAAGATTAAAAAATAAAAAATAAATTTACGCATTTCTCAGCCGCAAGTCTCTGTTGTTACCAAACAGTAGAATTAAACAAAATTCTCTACTGAATTCTATTCTCTGAAATTTTATTCTCTGCTTTATTTCTATTCTCTGAAATTCTCTCGGCACTTAAAGTAAACTAATTTAACAAGATGTATTCGGAGTTCACATGTAAATTACTTAGCTGACCCGTTGGAGTGAAAACATAAACAACATCAACTGCACTCCTGAAATTACATGGTGGTTTGTTTCATCATTGGGCAACTAAAGTAATTTCTAACATAAATTTTATCTCTTCATTATCATAGGTGTGATAAGATTGAATAATGTTTCTCAAGATTCAGATAAACTGGAATGTTGTAATCCCTGCCGAAAACCTTGACATCAAAGGACTGATGTTATAAAAGGCTATACTGGTTCGTCATCTATTAGATGATTTTTCGGACAAGAAGGTAACTAAAGATCTGGGATATCTATTACCGGTTACCACCCTCGATAAAATCGGCAACGACAAAGTTAGAGAACACCTTGGCTGCTTAAGCCACAAGCCTAAAAGCTAGTATTTCACAAAAACGAGTTGACTCGTGACAGATTGTAAACGGACCGGTTTTTAGGCCCCGTTAATTACTTTATCAACTTTTATGCGATTCTTTGGTTGAAGCATAAATTTGTATAGAAACTCAAAAAACTGAGTCACGCTCACTATTAACTTAACTTCAAGTGAGCCGTTTTTTATGTAAGTTTAAGAAAAGTAGTTGCGGCTTTAACTTATCGTGGATCATGAATGTTACGAATAATGTAATTCGGTTAACTTTGTATAATAACTTTAGTAAAAGTTTTTTAGAGTGCTGGGAGTCATGGCGCCGTGGGGGTTCAAACCCACGGCGCGGGCTGCGTGATGATTCCGAGCAGGGAGAAAACCCGCGGCGCAGGAACCCTGTGTGGGTAAATTTTTTAAAAAAAGAAAAAATCATTTTACCCCCCAATGTATAGTTTTTTAAATGTTTCATTTCACCCCCCAACGTGTATAATTTTGAAAATGTTTCATTTCACCCCCCAACGGCTAGTTTTTTTAAATTCGAATTCTAACGGCTATATTTTTTATCCGTGTATAAATATAACTCAAAATCAACCATTTCTTACACACCAAAACACAAACACTCTCTACAAACAAATATGAATCTCAATCACGTTACGTCAGTTTTTGAAATCGATGAGGATTTTGATGCTTACTTCTTGCCACTAGCCCATAATCATTATCAACAGTTGCTTGAAGAAGAGAATCGTCCAAGAGTATCTCGGACCCCAGTCAACCGTGACCGAGAAGGTGCTGAGGAACGGCTCATGAACGATTATTTCGTTGATAAGTGTAGGTATTCTTTGGTTAAGTTTCGTGAAAGATTTCGAATGAGATAAAGACTATTTTTAAATATAGTTAACGGCATAAGGAATTATCAGGCCGATCCTCTTCCTGTGCATTTTCATTATTTTACTTCTCGACCCGATGCTACGGGTCGAATGAGTATTAATGTTATTATGAAGTGCACAATGGCTATATGTTTGGCATACAGCAACACACCTGATGCATTTGATGAATATTTGCAAATTATTGATCGAACCGGACGCGAGTGTCTAATGTATTTTAATATGTGTGTTATTGACTTGTATATGGCCAAGTATTTAAGAAAACCAACTCCGGCCGATGTTGATCACATATATGATCTACATCTTACGAAACATGGTTTTCCGGGGATGCTTGGCAGCATTGATTGTATGCACTGGGAATGGAAAAATTGTCCAGTTCTGAGGCATCGACAATACGCTGGTGGTTATTATAGATACCCTACTTTGATGCTTGAAGCTGTTGCTTCGCAAGATCTGTGGATTTAGCATGCGTTTTTTGGGATGGTAGGTGCAAATAACGATATTAATGTTTTAGATAATTCTCCGTTATTTGATGACCTTCTGAATGATGAAGCACTGGTAAAACCGTATACGGATAACGGAGTTGAGTATCAAAATGGGTATTACTTAGCAGACGGTATTTACTCACAATGGGCGAGTTTCGTGAAGTCTTTCATGGTTACAACTTACGCCAAACATGCTCACTTCAAAAGGCGTCAAGAAGGTGTACGGAAAGATGTTGAACGTGTATTTGGTGTTCTCCAAGGATGTTGGGGAATACTACGTCAACCAGCACGCGCGTATGAAGTAAACACCATACGGGGAATCATGTATACGTGCATCATACTTCATAACATGATTTTGAAAGATCAAGGCATGGAGGTTTTAGATTGGAATGAAAATTACGTTAACCCGTCAGGAAATATGCAACGAACATGGGTTGATCGGTGTGAGGTTTACCGCCAAAAAACAAAGAACTACGCGACCGAGAAACCCATCAAACTCTTCAGCAAAACCTTATGGATCATATCTGGAATCAAATTAACTACGGAGATGAAGATGCATATGAAGATGAAGAAAACCATGATTTTTTAATTTTCGTATGTCTTTTTTAATTTTCGTATATTTTTTTAATTTTCGTATGTCATTTTTATTATGTTCGTTTTATTTTAAAAGTATTGTAATGTTAGTTATGTTTAATGAAATATTTAAGTTTGTTTAGGGGGTGTTTTGTAAAATTTTGAAAAACTGGAAATCACTTGGAGTGATGACTCCCATGTTTTTTTGAAATATTTAAGTTTCGCTGACGTGACACCCAAAAACACTAATCACTTGAAGTGATGGTTCCTAGCACTCTTAGTATCAACTTTAACTTCCCACATCGGGTAAATAACAAATATTTCATATATTGGGCTCTAAGTGGACTGATCAATTTGATGTTCCTATAATGGTGTTGGGTTGAGTCTCTATCAATGTGATTTGTCTCACATTGTTCAAGTTTTCACCCAATAGCTTGTACATTCTTTCAAAAAAAAATTTAATTTATGGGTCTCCGCAAGATCCGTCGAGGCAACAGTTTCTACTAAGGCCACCACACACACGTCTCCAACCACCAAAGAATTCGCCGCAAACTATTATCCTATTGCCGAACCCAATCAAAATCATCAACACACCACCACCAATCCACCATGACCCTCTTCTTCACAAAGGTATTTCCTTTGGGTTGCTAAGCAATAAGGTTATAAACATGATTTTGCTAGTTAAAAGTTAGGAAAAGTATTTGTCAATGCTTTCAAAAATATATGAATTGTTGTAAAACTAAGAGCAAATAGCTCCGACGTTTGAAGACAAATCATGTAATTTTTTAAGTCCGTCCTTATTCCTTAAGATCGGGTAGCTGGGTCGAACCATCAAATTTATTTCCATATGTCTTTAACTTGTCAAAAATCGAAACCTTTCCATGGGCTAACTGTAGGGTTGAGTCCAACTGGTGAGGGGTTCTGTTTATAAGAATCTTAACTAGAAGATGCAAGAATCAGAATAACATCTAACTTGCGTATGCCGCTCAACTAGTATTTTTCTTGGATTGTATCACAAACAAATTGACAAATATGAAACTTCTCAGTGATACCACAAGACTTTACGTACTATAAGTAACACAGATTTTATACGAGCACCCGACGACACCACCGACTATAAATATCACTATTCTAAAGTGAACTCGAGTTTCTTTTCTTCTTGTAGAAGAGTATTATCGTGGCATTGGCGCTATGCCTTAGTGGTATATCTAGACATAAAAATCATCGGCCCTAATGTTCGTTGGCAGTTTTTTGTAATAGAGGTTCCAATTAGTGATTATCTTATGCTGTAGTTTCTCTCATACGTGGGTCGTTCCACATGTTTGTCATCCATCAAAGACTTATGAATAGAAAAGGTCATGTCTTTTTGTATGAATTAGTAACCAATGCTAGTCTTTGGCGAGCTTGCGAAGAATCATACTTCCAAAGTTCATTTATAGCTTGCCACCCTATAATTTAATCCTTCGGAGATTCATACTAAAAGACAATAATTATAGATGTATATGACTCGAGATAACCATACAGTGCATTGCTGCGATGTAGCTTATCTACGAATTTAATATAGCAAGCACCATATGGTATACCGATTGTTTTAGTTCAAGGTACAGTTCGAGTTTCTTGTGTCAAATAGACTGACATTGAATTTCAAATTGGTAAAGACTAAATATCTAGGTTTTGGAAACTTTGACGATATATTTAAATTTGACAAACACTAGTATTGAAATATGCGTATACCATTGAACTTACCACTTAATGATAGATTTGGCTCATGTAAGAGTCACAATACCCATTTTCATTATAGAGCAACCGAATAGGCACATGACACGCGGCTATAGTGAGTCACAAATACCTATAAAAAATATTTTAACGACACCTGTAACTGCATCGCCAACAAACTTATACACACTTAAACTTTTTTACGAACATTGCTAACATGGCTACCAGGACTAAAAACGGATAAAAGATTATCAAAAGGATGTTGATATTTACACGGAGGAAATTTATGTTATGATCTCACATCGGCCAAGTATGGGAATGGTTGATGGTTTATAACAGGTGTCCCCTCCTCAAACAAGCTAGCTTTTTGAGTGAGTTCTACGCTTGGGACTTATAAACCGATTACAAGCCTAGTATGGGATAGGTTCGTATCAACTGGTATCAGAGCTAGCCCTACCTTACGAGGTTCCAACACTCGGAGTGGTGGCCTATGGAGTGGTGGCTTGGACCCAAAGGGGGTGCCAACCGTGACCAACATAGCCGTGACCAACGAGCTCGGAGTGGTGGCCTATGGAGTGGTGGATTGGACCCAAAGGGGGTGCCAACCGTGACCAACATAGCCGTGACCAACGAGGACGTTGGTTCTTCAAAGGGTGGGGTAATGTTATGATCCCACATCGGCCAAGTATGGGAATGGTTGATGGTTTATAATATCCAGGTGTCCCCTCCTCAAACAAGCTAGCTTTTTGAGTGAGTTCTACGCTTGGGACTTATAAACCGATTACGAGCCTAGTATGGGATAGGTTCGTATCAATTTATTAGTACACAGAAATTTCACATCCAATGACTGATATACCCTTAATAGGTTTATCTAAGTCTGGTTATTTTGTTTTCTATCTCAAAAACACCAACCTAGCGTGCGTTCACTTCTGTCTCCACCACAACAAAATTCACCACTCAACTCTGTTAGAATTATCATAACTTAGACGCTAAAATCTCTATTTCGTATTACAGATAAAAAGATCTTTGGAAAGAAGGTTAAGAAAACCAATTTGTTTAAAATATGAAATCAAATTTCCTTGAGGTTTAAACACATTCGGTTGATAATTTAAATAATCATAATGACTGAAAATGTATTCAAAATTTCAAATTTTGGTGTCGAACTAACGCGATTCAACACAACCATTATATGCTTCCAATTTCATACATAACATAGTTTACTATAAATCAATTTTAAATTGATTTTAATATTACATTTTTTAGTAGATGATAACACACTTTAACTGAGGTTTTGTTTATTTTTATCAAGAATATGGAATTGTTGAAAATAATCAAATCATAGCTTATCTAAAAAGAAACATATGCGTATGTTCTTTAGCGTTCATGCCTTCGCTTCCAATTTTCACACTTACACCAAATTGATTTTTTCGATTCATGTATATATTTAATTGGATGGTGGTTATGATAGAATGTGTAATGGTGAAACTATGATGAAAGTGAAACAGGAGAAATGCATAAGGCTGTGTTGAAACAAAAAATGGAAATCAGATCTGTGATTTGTAAAGCAAGGGTATCCTAGTAATTTGACAAATATTATCCGTGTATCTATCAAATCCTTCCGTGTAATTATCATCACCCTTATCAAAAACATGTCAAATATATTAGCTGTCATTTGTTATGATCCTTATCCTTAGCAGTATGATTGACGTTAGGTGTGATTATGGTCTAATCCATAATGATTGGCAAGTTGCCTTAGATAGTCACATGTGTTATTTGTATATAAGGAGGGTTATAATGTATAATGGAGACAAGCAAAATTACAGAAACCAAAATGGTATCACAGCCTATCAAGATCCTTCCTTAATAAAAAACATTTTTTTTGTTTTCTTTTTCTGCTTCTTCTCCATCCCTGAACAGCCGTAGCATCCTTCATCAATCTCCTCAATGACAGGAGACGCAGCCCCACCCAAACAACATATCGATAAAGCATATTCGAATGCAAGCATTAAAGCATGCATACCGACACCTCTTGACCTAGACAAACTCAACTACAATTCATGGAGTGAGTTGTTTAAACGGTTTTGCAAGACCTACAATGTCCTACACCACTTAGAAAAGGTTTCAACTAGTACAGCTTCAACCGATCCTAGCCATGAGTCCAACGACTCACTTGTTGTCATGTGGATATATGCCACGATTTCTCCAAAACTTGTTGACATGGTACTTGACTCTAGTGCCACAGCCAATGGGATTTGGGACAGCCTTAAAAACATTTTTCATGACAACAAGGACGCTCGTATCATTCAACTCGACAACGAGATACGGAACATGACCATCGGCAACCTCACAGTCACGGACTACTTTCAAGAGATTAAAAACAAGGTCGACCGTCTTGCTAACCTTGGCTCTAAAGTAAGTGACTCAAGTCTCGTTACGTATGCTATTAACGGTCTTCGAGCTCGCTTCCCCGAAATTGCACGTATCATTCGACATAGGGAGAAACTCCCCACGTTTGATAACGTACGATCCATGTTACTTCTTGAAGAAAGTGATATGGCACATCACTCGGCTGCCTCAACTGCTTACAACAATTCGTCTTCTTCGCCTACTATTCTCGTTGCTACGAACTCACATGCCAACACTATGAGTGCTTCGGGTATAGAACAATGTCGCAACTTTCAACGTGGTGCTTGTACTTATGGTGGTCGCTGCAAATTTGTTCACGGACTAAATGATAATCGGCCAAGCAATCCATCTCATGCTACTGGTAATGGCACATCTAATTATTCATCTAGTAGTAATATTGGTAAACATGCAACAGGTGGACCTCGTGGAGCACCATCCACTAGACGAATACAACAAAAGGTACATCCTACATTTCCTAAACAACATGAAGCCCCACAGTCATACAACCCAGCCCAATCCAATATCAAATATGTTTATCTTCAGGGCCCAGGACCAGTTTACTCTCCTAGACAACCATACAATCCAACTCAATTGCCACAGCCTCAACAAGCCCACCTTATGCCTACTGTTATAAGCCAACAGGCCCAAACGGCCCAAACAGGTTTTACCCCCGCCCAGCAAGCCTCAGTTACTATTCCTATCCAGCAGGCCCATATGCCATTTGTGCACCCACAAGCTTTGCAGTTTGGTCTTTCGGCTATTGGGGGTATCCCTATACTCCCACTATGATTCCTCAAAATTACCAAACAATGACTCTTCAAGATCCCACATGGAATATGGATACAGGGGCTTCTTCTCATTTGGCTGACAACACAGGTATGCTCACTTCTTTTAGCAATCCAAGCATTTATAAATCTATGTTTGTTGGTAATGGCCAATCAATACCCGTGACTAACACGGGTCATAGCCTTTTGTACACATCTCATAAACCTCTCCACCTTCATAATATCCTTGTCACACCAAATATAATTAAAAACTTAATATCTGTTCGCAAATTTACTCGTGATAATGATGTTTCTGTCGAATTTGATGCTTATGGTTTTTCTGTGAAGGATTACCAGACCCACAGGCTTCTTCTCCGTTGTGATAGCACAGGAGATCTCTACCCAGTCACTCAACAATCATCATCGCCCACAACTTTTGCTTTACTTTCAATGAGTCCTACTACGTGGCACAGGCGCCTTGGTCATCCTGGGGACGATGTGCTTCGTCGTTTAGAGTCTAGCCACTTCATTTCATGTAATAAAACAAAGTCGTCAACTTTATGTCATGCTTGTCAATTGGGTAAACATACTAAGCTACCATTTTATAGTTCGGAGTCGAACATTGCTTCTGTTTTTGAAATAATTCACTCGGATTTGTGGACATCCCCTATTCCGAGTGAAAGTGGATTTAAATATTATGCTATTTTTTTGGATCACTTTTCTCATTATGTATGGGTATATCCTTTACAAAACAAATATGATCTGTTTGACACCTTTGTGACTTTTCTTGCTTATGTGAACCAACAATTTCAGGTCGATATAAAGTCTGTGCAATGTGACCATGGGGGTGAATATGATAATACCCGCTTCCACAACCTTTTTCGCGAGCAAGGCATACAGTTTCGGTTCTCCTGTCCCAAGACTTCTCAACAAAACGGAAAATCCGAACGTATGTTACGTACTCTTAATAACATAACTCGTACTCTACTCTTTCAGGCACACATACCTCCCTCCTACTGGGTCGAAGCTCTTAACATGTCAGCCCATTTGTTAAATATCATTCCCTTCACCGCTATTAAAATAGAAATACCATTCACCAAGCTTTACAATAAACAACCTACCTATGATCATTTGCGTGTATTTGGGTGCCTATGCTATCCTCATATATACTTTGATCATAAGCTCCAACCCCGATCAACCGCGTGTGTTTTTCTTGGATACCCCGCAATGCATCGTGGTTATCGTTGTCTTGACTTGTCAACCAATAAAATCATCATTTCTCGATATGTTATCTTTGATGAGGAAGTATTTCCATTCGGGTCAATGACACCAACCACACCCCCAAATTATGATTTTTTGGTAACTAAACTTATCCCTCAAACCCCTTTGAACATCACACATACCCCGAGTCACCCACTAATACTACTTTGCCTCAACCACGTCATGTACCTCAATCAGTTCCAAACTCCAGTAGCCCAATTGCTACACCAAGCCCATCTACACAAAACATACCAACATCAAATAGTACCAATCCACTAACAACGCCGACCCCCCTAACACCACTAACACGCAACCAAATACAAATCAACCTCACCAAGCCCAAATCATATTCCCCCCAACAAATACACACTCCATGGTCACACGTGCAAAGGATGGAATATCCAAGCCTATCGAACGCATGAATTATCACGTCACTACCACTTCCCCACTTCCACGCTCTTACAAACATGCATTTAGTGATCCAAACTGGCAAAAGGCTATGATAGATGAATATAATGCTTTGATTTCTAACGGAACATGGGCTCTTGTGCCTCGTCCACCTAACGTAAATGTTGTTCGTTCCATGTGGCTTTTTAGGCATAAATACAATGCAGATGGTTCCTTGAGCAGGTACAAAGCAAGGCTTGTTGCTAATGGTCGTAGTCAGCAACAGGGGATTGATTGTGATGAGACCTTTAGTCCGGTAGTTAAGCCGGCTACCATACGTACTGTTTTGAGCCTTGCAGTTTCTCGAGATTGGCCTATTCATCAACTTGACGTGAAGAATGCATTTCTTCATGGTCATTTATCGGAGACAGTATATATGCATCAACCACCTGGATTTGTTGACCCTCGTTACCCTGATTATGTTTGCCATTTGCAGCGGTCACTATATGGGCTTAAACAAGCCCCTCGTGCCTGGTTTCAGCGCTTTGCCACTTTTGCTACACGGGTCGGTTTTCAGCATAGCAAAACAGATACATCCTTATTTGTGTTTAATCGCGGTTCAGAGATTGCTTATCTATTGTTATATGTGGATGACATTATTCTCACCGCATCTACTGCATCTGTTTTACAGCGTATTATTGCTTTGCTTCACAGTGAGTTTGCTATGACAGATCTTGGCTCTCTCAATTACTTTCTTGGTATTTCTTGTATTGTTTATTTGTGTGTTTGCAGGCACGGATATCGAGAATTTACTTGGAAATCATAAAATCAAGCAAAAACGAACACGAGAAAAGAAGTTGCACAAAAGAACCGACCCCGGTGTCTTTAAAGAATTGAAGATGTACAAGATTGATCCCTCAACTATCGAAGATTTACACTTTATAACTAAAAAATTTATATGTGTACAAAATTAAATAATTTTATGGCAAAACTCATCAATAAACATATATGTAAAATAAAATAATAAAACTATAACTCAAAACCATATTTAATTCATTTAACATTAATAAAACAGGAATAACATAATCGTACTAAAGCCCAACATAATATAAAAGCGCATTCAATGTTCCTAGAAGATTATGAATGATCTATTTTTATTCCAAAACTAAAAACACAAGCAAACATTGCCAACTAAAGTAATTTCTAACATAAATTTTTTCTCTTCATTATTACAGGTGTGATAAGATTGAATAATGACTCTCAAGGTTCAACTAAACTAGAATGCCGTAATCCGAGCCGAAAACATTGACATCAAAGGACTGATGTTATAAAACGCTATAATAGTTTGTTATTAGATGATTTTTCGACCAAGAAGGTAACTTAAGATCTGTAATATCTGTTACCGGTTGCCACCCTCGAAAAAATCAGCGAAGACAAAGTTAGAGAACACATTGGCTGCTTAAGCCACAACCCTAAACCAAAACAATTAATGAGTGATGTCGAGACTTTAGAGCCTTTACAAGGCAATATCACGTGGATTGCTCCAATAACATTCATATCTCCCAAACACGCCGTGGAAACACATGGGTGGTAGGTATATTTGGACAGCCAGTTCTGGTGGAAGGTTTGACGCTCGTAACCCAAATAGTTCTCTGAGACCCGCTGCCTATAGGGTTACATAGTCAAGCTCCGAATACAAGTGTGGTCTAAGTGGCGGTGGTTATTCAGAATGCATGATCTTGGTGGCTGATGTAGGGTTTGAAATTGAATTCACTTTTCCTATAACTACCGGAGCGTGTTAAGTTAGACGTGTCGAGGGTTACTCAGAATAAATGACAAGGGTGGCGGGTTTGGGGCCTGAAACTGGTATGTCATTCATGTATTCTTGAATGGACCAGCTGTTGTTTAAACTTTTAAGTTTCATGAGCGATATGGACTTTCATCGATCTGTTGTTGGTACTGTCTGTGAGGGGCTTTTGCTAGTTTTGCTAACTCCTTTTCTTTTTAGTATAAGTTGATAAAACTAACTTTTGTTAACTTTTTTTAATAAAAATTAATAAAAAATATTTTTAGCGTCCATCTTATTACTTATTTTTTTACATTTAATTTAGTAAGCAAATGTAATAAATTTAATAATGAGGTATATAAGTGTATTTCATAAAATCGAGTTGACTAATAACATATTGGAGTTAGACGTGTTTATCACTTTATCTCATCTTTTTTATTTTTTGAGTATCAAGTCTCAACTTTTACGCGATTTTATGGTTAAATCGTAAATTTATATAGAAATTCAAAAAGCTGAGTCGAACTTATACCCGTTCAAGTTCAACAGATTATTTTGATCTATCGAACTCATTATTAATAGGGTAAATATAAAAAATACACAATGTACTATCCAAAATGATCCATATGCCCACTGGACTTTTTTATTTTCGATTTGCCCACTGATTTTGTTGACTGGATCGTTGACTTAACGAAACCGTTAGTTGTTTCGTTAACTTGGAATTTACTTTTACATTGTTGGTCCCTAGCTAACTATCATCATCGTCTAACATCATCTTCATCTTCAACAAACAAATCATTCAATCACCAGATCCCCAGATGAAGATGATGTTAGTTGATGATGATAGTTAGCTAGGGACCAACAATGTAAAAGTAAATTCCAAGTTAACGAAATAACTAACTGTTTCGTTAAATCAACAGTCCAGTCAACAAAATCAGTGCGCAAATCGAACATAAAAAAATCCAGTGGGCATAATAGAATCATTTTGGATAGTAGATTGTGTATTTTTTTTACTTTTCCTTTTATTAATTTAACTTCTAGTGAGCCGTTTTTCATTCGATTTTAAGAAATTAGTTACAGCCCTAATCTATCATGAATGTTAATAAACTTCGGTTTACTTTGTATAATATATTTGGTGAAAGTTTTACTTTGTATCAACATTAATTTCCATCATCGGCTGAATAACAAATATTTCCTTCTTCATATATAGTGCTCTAAGTGGAATTTTCGAATTGATGTTCGTATAATGTTGTTGGGTTCATTCTCTTTCAATGTGGTGGTACCACCACAATGAGAAGCGGTGCATCCGACAGCTTAGAATGCTTTCAATTTTTTCCTATTGGTTGCACCATTTTCAAGTTTTATCTAAATTTTATGGTCTCCCCAAGAATCATCATGCACCACTCTCGTCTAAGGCCACTACATACAAATCTCCAACCACCCAAGCGTTCGCCGCGACCTTTTCTCCTATCGTCGAACCCATAACCCAATCAAAATCATCAACACACCACCATCATGACCCTCTTCTTCACTAGAGGTTTTATCATTGGGCCAGTAAGGAAAAAAATAGGTATAAACATGATTTTGCTAGTTAAAAGTTAGGAAAAGTATATGTCAATGTTTTCAAAAATATATCCATTTGTGTAAAACTAACAAAAATAGCGCGATGTTTGAAGACAAATCATTTGATTTTGAACTCCGTTATTCCTTTAGATCTTGAATTAGGTAGGTGGTCGAACCATGAAAGTTATTCGCATATGTGTCTAACTCGCCGAAAACAAAATCTTTGGGCTAACTACGGGGTTGCGTCTAAATAACAAGGGTCTTCTATTGAAAGTAACAATAAGAATGCTAACTAGAAGATGCAAGAATCAAAATAACATCTTATTGTGTATACGTCTCAACTCATATTTTTCTTTGATTATATCACAGACAAAGATACAATCCCCTTTCAAAGGAGGTACATATTTTTTAATCGTGTTTTTTAACATCTTTCTTGTACATATTGCGAACAAAAGAGTCTCAATTGGCAAGATTTATCCATATAAAGATAAGATGAAACTTCTTAATGATACCACAAGACTCTTTACATACTGTAAGTAACACACATTTTATACGAGCACAACACGATACCACCGACTATATATATCACCATCCTAAAATGACATCGAGTTTTCTTCTTGTAAAAGAGTTTTTCGTGGCATTAGCATTACACCTTAGAGAGGAGGGTGTGGTGACAAGGGGTGCCTCGTCACGATGACGTGTCCCCTCGTCGTGCCTCGCCGAGGTTAGTCGCCACACCGACCCCTCCCCCTCCCCCCCCATTTCGCCGTGTGGATTTCGCAAATGCGAAATGTAGACGACGAGGAGATAGTGGAAGATATAGCCGTTGGGCTATAATGGTTACATTTTATATTAATAACTTTTTTTCTTATATATAATCCCAATATTCTTATTTTTAACACACACACAACAAAAATCTCTCTTTCAAATAACAAACCATATACAAAAAATGGAGAAGGAATGGTCCGGTGAAGAAGATATGGACGATTTAGATTACATAACCCAGCTTGAAGAAGAAGAAGCAAAAGAAGAAGCCGAGGCAATACAAAAGCGTAGATACATTAACCGTCAACGTGGAATCGCCGAAGCACGTTTGATGGAAGATTACTTCGGCCCGTATCCAAAGTATCACGAGGAGTATTTCCAGAAGCGGTATCGAATGCGACGTTCTCTTTTCTTAGAGATTGTTCAAGGTATTGAAATTTACAATCAAACAAATAATCCTCTACCCAAACACTTTTACTTTTTACTAGCCGTATTGATGCAACGGGTTTAAAAAGTTTTAGTGTAATTATGAAATGCACATCTGCCTTACGCCAATTGGCGTTCGGTTCACTGCCAGATTCATTAGATGAATACTTGCAAATGGGTGCACATTGCGCACGCGATTGTCTTGATTATTTTATGATGTGCGTAATAGATTTGTTTCAACCCGAATTTTTAAGAAAACCCACACTAGCTGACATTCAAAATCTATATGCCGCTCATAATACGATTCATGGGTTTCCCGGGATGCTTGGTAGTATAGATTGTATGTACTGGGAATGGATTAATTGTCCGAGATCATGGCACGGCCAATTTGGTAGAGGGATAAAAAATACCCAACCATAATACTAGAGGCTACTACATCATACAATTTATGGATTTGGCATGCATTTTTCAGGGTTGCAGGTTCAAACAATGATATTACCGTTCTCAATCATTCATCCTTATTTGCTGATCTTTTGGATGGTAATGAACCCGAGGCCCCGTATGTTGTAAACGGGCAAACTTTTCATAGAGGGTACTACCTTGCAGAGGGTATTTACCCACAATGGTGAGCTTTTGTGAAATCATTTAGCATTGCACGCGATGAAAAAACAGCTTTTTCCAAACGCCGTCAAGAAGGTGCCCGAAAGGATATTGAAAGGGCATTTGGTGTCTTACAAGGGAGATGACGTATTATTGCTCAGCCAGCGCGTCAATTTACTGTGAACAAGTTACGTAGAATCATGTACACCTGCATCATATTACACAACATGATTTTGAAAAATCAGGGGGGTGCGATATCTGAAGCTGCAGAAATGTATGTTTGTCCACAGGCAAATATATTAAGGATACGGGTCGAGCGTTGTGCAATACGTCAAAGATAACAAAAAGAACTTCGTGATAAGCCGACACATACAAAGCTTCAACGTTGTCTTATTGACCATATTTGGGAGCGTCGTCAACCCAAAAATTAGTAGTTTATATAAATTGTTGTGTTTTTAAATTTTCGTATTGATTACGAGTCAATGTCGGAACCGAAGAGGACGTACGTGCGTCGAAAACAAGAGCAAATCATGGCCCGATACCCTCACCCCGAGGAGTAGTTTAGTTTAATTGTTGTGTTTTTTAATTTTCGTATTTTTTTTCGTATCGTATTTTTTTTTTCGTATCGTATTTTTTTTTCGTATCGTAATTTTTTTAATCCGTATTTGTAATTTTTATTTCTGTATTTGTAATGTTTTATTTGTGTGAAATAAATTTTAGTTTGTGTGAATTGAAAATAAGAAAAAAAATAAAAGATAGTGGTGGGGGCCAAATGAAGAGGGGTTGGGTGTGTTGTGAGTAAAGGGGTATTTTGGTTAGTTGTGTTGGTATGATGTGGCGCTGAGTTGGCAGGTGACTAGGCAAAAAATTGAGGGGTAGGATTGTTGCCATACCTTCCTCTCTTAGTGGCATATCCCGACATAAAAAACTACTGCCAAATGTACCTTGGCAGCTTTTTGTAATGCGAAAATTACTTGAATGGCCATTACTTTTGGTAGCTTTCTGGCAGAGGCCATATTTTCCTTGGAAATCGAAAATGGCCATGAAGGTCGGGAAAATATTAAGACGACTATCAATTTTACACGTGGCGCTCTATTAGCCACCCAAAAAAAAAAGTCGCAACCTTGGTTTCATCGACTGACTTTATGTCAGTCAAAGTTGTCGGTTGGGCCCAAGCATTTATTGAATGTCTGACATTTGTATACTCGTTTTAATATTCTCCCGAGCACCAAATGCATATAACCTACCGGTTCCCATTTTAACACAAAACCAAAAACCCGATTTTTACTGAAAATGGATGTTTTGAGCAGCTAGGTTATGCTAAATCCTCAATCTCTCAAAACCAAAAACCCGACTTTTATTAAAAATGGCAGTTTTTAGCAACTAGGTTATGTTTAACTCATAATCTCATAAATATATTCCCGAGTATATTTAAATATAACGGAGCAGCTAGAGTCAATTTGGTGGTATTTGCCCTTTCCTTTTTATGGCGGTATGTTATTTAATAATTTTTAATTTCATTAATAGTTTTTTATGTTTATTTGTTATACATTATTGATATGTTGTTATTTTTAAATTTTAGGATTATAGTGTTACGTTGACGTGTAGAAGCAAGTTATCTTTGTTACCGTTTTTCAGAGAAAGATTTAGAAACACACCCAAAGAACGTTTGTTTAGGCAATCATGTTTTGGTTGGTTGTGGAATTTGCCACAATGTGTAGAGACTGGTCTTTTAATACATTTCCTTGCTTGTTGTCAAACGGATTTTGTAGAAGAAGAGACAGAAAATGTTCCGTTATGTTATGATGTTGGTGGTCATATCATAAAATTTGGCAGGGAAGAATTTTGCTTAATGACTAGTTTAAAATTTGGTGTACAGTTTAACGGTAGTTATTTAAAGGGGCGAATGCCGTTTAGGAGACGTGTCTTTTCATCAGCTTATGATACTCGTCATATACTCGTTAGGGATTTATATAGATTTGTTAAAAGTGATGCATTTGAAAACCTAAATGACTATGATGCTGTACGGGTTACGTTGATAGCTGTGTTGGAGTTGGTGCTGCTACTTGGGCATGAGTCTAGTTACATTTTTCCAGAATAGTGTTTTAGGTTAGTTGAAAATTTAGATGCATGGAACTTGTATCCGTGGGGTTCGTATGTTTGGTCGACATTGTATAAGCAGTTAAGGAATGCCGTATACGCACGTGCCGAACACCACCACGCGAATGTAGACAGAGACCAAGACGAAGAACCACCCAAGTATCAATTAATGGGTTTTACATGGGCTTTCAAGGTAAGTTACTTGTTGTGTTTAGTCTAACTAAAATATAGTACGTGTATAATTTGAATACATTTTATTTTCAGGCTTGGATGTTGGAGACTTATAGCGTTAATGCGGTGCATTATTTCACACGACTTGATGGTTATCCTCGATCAGTCCGGTGGCTCCGAGAAAAAAAGTTTTTTCGTAAACAAATTCCTATTTTAATCGATGTGAGTTATACGACGCTTAAACATTCCTATTTGTCAATAATTAATGTTATAATATTTTGCAAGGGTGTTATACCAAACGAAAGGTTGTATCCCGACGAAGTTGAGATGTCGTCAGACTGGTGGATTGATAGCCTTAGATATTTCAATAATGAGATCCATCAACCGCCCCAAGTACCTGAGTTTGATAACCGATATAGTCGTGATGATGTACCAGCAGACGTTTACACAGTTTTGATGGAAAAGGATCGAACTATCCAAGAATTGAATGCAAAAATAATGGTAAATGGTTAACATGATGTATGTACATGTGTATCATTGAAAACTTGACGTATAATTATTCCAACTATTTTAATGCAGGCATTACAGGGTTCTGGCCAAGTTTCACCAAAAAAAAATGTCGTTAATGAGTCTGATGTTTGTGGGTTCAGTAATGAGTTTACTGGTACTCAACATAGTGGTTTTGTTAACATTGAGGTAAATTTTTTTTTTATAATTGTCATGTTACTTTTACTTTTATGCTAATTAAAAATAACTTTGAATATATTGTATGTTAGGACCAACAACTAGATGGTTTAGGTAATTTTACCCCAGTTGGTAGCCACTTCTTTGACGATATTCGAATTCCGTCGCCACATACACCCTCTTATAAAGGGACTCCAAACGCTTCGTTCGGGCAGCCTGCTAAGCCATCCTCCAGTCATAGTATGTATCAAATGAATAACCCGATGCCCCACGAGGGTTTTGGTCGATGGTCTAAGGTTGATCGAACATTGGAGGGTAGCTCTTCACAACATCGTGATATTCGCGGCTTACACCCAGTAAGTAGATCATTATTATTATATAATTATTTATACAAGCTAATAATGTAAAATATTTATTTTAATAAGTGTTAAATTGTAATTAATTGTCAGGAAATGATAGATCGTGAAAGAAGAGCACGTCGTCCAGGACCACAAAAATTGAGCCCATTTACATCTCTTCCGCCTACAACCAAATTAGGTCCGGGAAAACGTGGTGGAAAGTCAAAAAATAAGAGTGTGTTCGATGACATTACAACCTTTAATCTGGGTGATGAAGAGAACGGTGAATTTGGTTTTTAGCTTCAAAATCAAAGTCCAACCACAACAGAATTTGTTTCGTTTGAGAACGTAGATCCCAATAAGGTATATTTTAAGCTAAATATTTTTAAAATGTTATGTTAATGCAGACCGATTCTTTATTTGTTTGCCATGTTTAGGTAAGGCGAGGAATGTATGTTACATACGAGGAGTTTATGCAGAACCCTGTTGATATATTCTTGGATTGTCATATCAAGGGTTTTCTTGTTATGGATACGTTCTGGTATGAACTAGTTCCTCACCTTGCCAATATAAGCCTTTCAAAGCGTAATTCTGTAAGGACCGGTTGGTTGTCAGATGATGTAAGTTTTTTTTTACTGTTCAAGTATTAACAATTTATTTAGTAGCTATTGAAAATAAAATTTTAACTTATGTTGAAACAGCAAATTAATTGTTGGATTGAGTTGCTCGTTAGGCGTCGACCGAGTGGGGCTGATTGGACAGTTGCAAAAACTGGGACTGCAACGTATTACCCTGGATCAAATGTTTTTTATCTTTTATTTGATAGGTTCTTAAAAGGAACTTTGAATGGTTCGACGTGTCCATACCCAGCGTGGCATGACGTACAAACTGTAAGTATTTCCATTTATATCTTATCATCGTAACATATATTTAATAGTATTTGCTATAAAAGATATGCGTTCTACTAATCAATTGTATATAAATATGATTTACATTTGTAGGTGTATATGCCAATCAATTGCGGTAATAGTCACTGGGTAACAGCTATAGTTAATTTAATTACTGACGAGGTGGCGATCTTAGACTCGTTACATAGCAATATTCGAAAGGATGCCCTGAAGAAGCAATTTACAGAATGGTCAAGTGTGGTGAACGGCCTTTTGTATCGTCAAGGTTATTTTAGAAACCGCATACGTAGACCACATGATTTCAAAGTTTCCTACAACGAAGTCAATTTTCAAGTTCCACAACAAGGAAACTTTATGGATTGTGGGGTAATAACATGTTGGTTGATATACAACCTTTCGCAAGGTATAGTCCCTTCTGTATTAGGTGAACCTAATGCATACTTTCGCCAAGTTAGAGAAGAAATGTCGAAGTTTTTGTATACCCATCGTTGCGAGGATACAAGGGACTGTGGCTATACACAGAATTTGTTTGTTTGAATGTTGTCTGTCAATCTCTAAGTGTTAAAAATAAAAGTTTCTGTTATTTATCTATTTTCGTTCAAACTGTATGTTTGTTGTTATTTGACTAATATTTATATATCAAAGTTATTAAGAAAAAAACAACTAGCATAGATGTGACTTATCAATAACAACAAAGCTACTGACAATGATGTGACAGAACCCTGACATATAAAGTTTTTAGTGTGACAATACAATGAATTTATGTTTGTCTCTTTAAAAAAATCCCGACCTTAAATTTTTTGGAACACTATATATACATTTGTTAAATGGCTACATATTTTGTTAAATATATCAATAATTTTTTAAGTATGGCTGAAGATAACAATTCTCATTACCCAAAGAATTTGTACAATTTTGTTGGTTCTGCCACACAACCTAATATGGCACGTACTTCATCCCCAGGACGTCTAATTGCTTCACAACCCAACCAGCCCCTACCTTTGACCCCAGTTTGTTTTCCAACTAGTGTTGAAAAACCATTGAGGATCATACCTGGACCGGCTGGTGTTCTTCAACAAGCAAAGTATAGAAAAGCAACAGTGTTAAACGAAGTTGGTGATGTTGTTGGAACATCTACCCAAGATTATGTAAAGCAAATAGTTGAAGATGCAAGTGAGGATGATCATTTTTCGCGTGACCCTTGGATTTGCGCAATACAGTATTTAGCTGATGAAGGGGAGTAGTGTGATTGGTTGTTTAGGTGACATCAAAAGTTTTATGACACCTAAAGGAAAACTTGAAAGAGTTGTGGCGGTAGTTAAAAGTTGTAACCTAAATTCAATTGGCGACCTAAATGTAACACTTAAAGATACATCTGGTATTGTTGCTGGTACAGTTCATCACAAAGTTATGGAAAAAGAGGGATACAAAAAGTCTATAGCAGTTGGAGCTGTGTTGATACTTAAAAACGTGTCCGTGTTTAACCCGAAACCAATGGAATATTATCTTAACATCACCTTGAAAAACATTGTTTCAGTGTTTGACAACAATGTGATTTATGGTTATTTTTAGTTTATGTTTTACTTTGTGTTCTTTGATAAGGACATGTTGTATGTGTACTTTTAGTTTATGGATGTATTTGTGTTGTTTTCCAGTGTATCAATTCAGAATCAATTTAATAATATTTATTTTAGGTTTGTGTGTCTAGATTTATTTGTAATTTAAAATGCAGTTATTAAAGACAAACCATATATTATATTGATTAGAAAACATTGAATAGTACATAACATAGTAACTTGAACAAACACAAAACAGAAAGACATATTGTAAACACTAAAATTATTTGAAAAACACATAACGTCTAAATAGAAACCTAATTTCCGTATATAACTTCGTTTTGTGGTCGGTCAACCAGAATTAAGGATTCTTTGTATGGACCAACGATGAATGAGCCACGATTTCCTTGCATAGCTCCAAGGTTTTGAAATGATTGCAAATTTTGGTTGTACACTTGCACCACATTAAGAAACATCACTCTGTTGACATCAGCTTCAATTATTAGCTCTCCATCAATTGTAAAGCCTAATAATTTTGGCAGATCATAATACGGCATGACACGAGTGAACAGTAACGTAGTGGAGTTAATAAAACCAGCAGCATCAATTCCTATTATCCATGCACAAATAATCCTCGCATCTTCATGAATGTAACTTCCAGAAATTACAAGTGAGGTTCCAAGATTAGTAACATAAAACGGTGGGGGATTCAATGAAGTAATTGTTTCAGGAATGTTTTGTACATGAAATCGTCTAGCAAGTAAATCAAACGAGACAATTAAGTAAACTTTATCTGAAAAAATCCCCTCAGGATTTAAATATTCAGATCCCACCCAAAAAATTTTACCCCCAACCACTACTTGCCCTTTCCTTTTTATTCGAATGCTATCACGTGGTAAACGATCAATGGGAATACTGGTCCATCTATTTGACCTTAGCGTAAACACATGAACGTACCATGGTCCCTTTGAGTATAGGGGGTAATTTATTTTCAAAAGGGTTGTGTCTAATGTTCTTGGATGAACACCAAAACCAAATATCATTTTTGGTGAATTGGGTTGAGACACGAAGTTTGGTAGAATAATAGATACACACTTTTGTATTGAAGGGTTCCACAATACAAGAGCCATATCATCAGCAAACGCGAAGCACCATATACCTTCTGAAGTTGCTATTGGCTTAAGAGCATTTAGATTTAATTGAGAATGAATACGTGTGCACATTCGGTCATTATGCACCGCATACAAGTATCCATCATTACCTTTCTTATATGCCAAATTAAAAAAAAAAAAGGATTTGTGGTGCGTGAACCGTAACTACGTATGAAGTCCCTAGCTTGTATCTCATAACGCCATCTCCTACAAACGTTGCGAAAACGAACTAAATCGTCAACACCAGACTTGAGCATTATTTCTCTTTGAACCTCAAATGGTAAATAATCAGACATAGTTAAATTATAAATATTTCAGAAATCACAAATTTGGAAATAATAAAAAATTTCTAAGAATTTATATTTGTGAAGTTGATTATTTCCCGAGCATAAAAATATCATTGTTTATTATGACATTGATTAGACTGGTCACTGACACCTTACAATGTCTCAGGGATTATTTCCCGAGCATAAAAATATCATTGTTTATTATGACATTGATTAGACTGGTCACTGACACCTTACAATGTCTCAGGGATTATTTCCCGAGCATAAAAATATCATTGTTTATTATGACATTGATTAGACTGGTCACTGACACCTTACAATGTCTTAGGGATTATTTCCCGAGTATAAAAATATCATTGTTTATTATGACATTGATTAGACTGGTCACTGACACCTTACAATGTCTCAGGGATTATTTCCCGAGCATAAAAATATCATTGTTTACAATGACATTGATTAGACTGGTCACTGACACCTTACAATGTCTCAGGGATTATTTCCCGAGCATAAAAATATCATTGTTTATTATGACATTGATTAGACTGGTCACTGACACCTTACAATGTCTCAGGGATTATTTCCCGAGCATAAAAATATCATTGTTTACAATGTCTCAGGTGTATAAAAAAATGGATCTATTTAAGTATCAACTTAAATTGTTTTTGTTAAACAAATCCACATAATATTAGTAGAATAATAAAAAAATGTCTGACTACATTCCCTTTGACATTCAAAGAGAAATCATTGTTAGGTTGCCTGTAGAATCTTTGTGCAGGTTTCGTCTTGTGTCTAAGCGATGGAAATCTTGCATTGATCGGCGAAGTTTTATTCGTAGGTTTGGTTCGCGTGAAGTTGATTATTGTAGTTTCATCTTACAATTTAGGGAAGCAGATGAAAGTCAAATGTATAGGGTTGATGCTGACTTAACATTTACACCAAGAAATTCTACAGTTAATGATCCTGCTCTGAAGGCACTTGCAACATCAGAGGGGATTTGGTGTTTTTTAGTTACCAATGATGTTGCACTTCTGTTATGGAACCCGTGTATGTCAAAGTCGGTAACCATATTGACACCATTCCAACAACTAGAACCTCCTGCTACTAAAAGAATTTTTGGGTTTGGGGTGTATCAACCAACACAAGATCCAACTATAGTCAAAATTAATTATGCTATAAATGGTCAGGGTACATGGTCTGTATCAGTATTTCGAATGACTACCCGGTCATGGACCAATCTTGACTCTGTTGGTTTTCCTGATGCTACTATTAGAATTAAGAGGGGTAGTCAGGCAGTTGTTGATGGTAAAATATTTTGGTCAGCTTGTGAAAAATACGTTTGTGATCAAGGTTATCTTCACAGAAGGTACGTGATCGTGTCATTTGATTTGCTTACCAATCAAATCTTAGTCCAAGATGTTCCTCAAGAAATCATTAATCACATTCCACCGCCATTCACGGTTACCCAATCTGAAAACACTCTCGTCCTTGGTGGTAGTACAGCTTGGGAATACGGTAGGAGTGCTATGGCATGGGATTTAATGTTGAACGGTGGAATTGTTAGTGTTGGTCCATTGCATTATTTTCTCCCTATGCCAATTGAGCATAGGCCCAAAATTTTGGGATTCACAAATGATGATACCCCAATTTTTGAAACGAGCGTTGGTCCCTACGGTGAACCACACATACTAGAAACATGGAATCATGATATGGGGATGTTTAATAACAACGAAGCTATTCAAGGAATCCCGGGTTCGTTTATGGTTGGCCCGTACAAGGAATCTTTATTCCTTCTAAACCGTCCAGTTAGTGATATAATTGCATAATGTATTTTACCTTTCTATGTAATAGGTTATGTAATTTCATTTCTGTCCTAATCAAAAAAATAAATATTTCATAGTAAATATTTATTTCCTAATGTATTGCTTTTAATGAAATATTTTATTTATTAATGCTCTCTTTAAAACTCTCATTATCGATGCTCTCTTTAAGACTCTCCCGAGTATCTTTTTAATTGTTACTGACATTTGATTAGACAACTCACTGACATTATTGATGCTCTCTTTAAGACTCTCCCGAGTATCTTTTTAATTGTTACTGACATTTGATTAGACAACTCACTGCCATTATTGATGCTCTCTTTAAAACTCTCCCGAGTATCTTTTTAATTGTTACTGACATTCGATTAGACAACTCACTGCCATTATTGATACTCTCTTTAAGACTCTCCCGAGTATCTTTTTAATTGTTACTGACATTTGATTAGACAACTCACTGCCATTATTGATGCTCTCTTTAAAACTCTCCCGAGTATCTTTTTAATTGTTACTGACATTTGATTAGACAACTCACTGCCATTATTGATGCTCTCTTTAAAACTCTCCCAAGTATCTTTTTAATTGTTACTGACATTTGATTAGACAACTCACTGCCATTATTGATGCTCTCTTTAAAACTCTCTCGAGTATCTTTTTAATTGTTACTGACATTTGATTAGACAACTCACTGCCATTATTGATGCTCTCTTTAAAACTCTCCCGAGTATCTTTTTAAATGGGATATAAATGTTTATCTTAGCAATGAATAAACCATAATTTTAAAAATGAATTCACAGCAAAAATCATTCAAATGTATAATTCACTTTCGCGATCAAGAACGTGGTGCTATGATGCGTGCAGATATGACGTACTCAATGTTACTTAAGATGATATACAAAAAGTTCAATTTGAATCCCGGTGAAAAAATACAACTTTCGGTCAAACTTTCTTCAATTGATAGTATGCTAGATATTACTGACGACAATGAGGTATCTTTTTTTGTTGAATGTGCTTGTTCTTCTCCTAACGAAATACCCAACTTGTATGTTCGTTTACAAAAAAAAATGTTCAATTTTTTCGATGATAACGAATTTCAAAACAAAGAATCACAAACTGATGAAGATTCAGAAAATGATATTGTAGATTCTGGATATAAACATGAGGCCGATTTTACAAAACCAGGATCTTCATTTTCTTTTTTATCGGATGAAAAAAATGACAACAACGTAGACATTAATAACGAAAAGGTTGATTCTGGATATAACAAGAATGCAAATTTTACAAAACCAGGTTCATCATCATGTGCGTTTTCTACACATGAAGGAAATGAATATGATGATAATTCATCTAAACATGATAATAATAATACTCAAAACCCGTTTTCAAATAAATGGAAAAATTTAATGTCAAACTTACCTAACGTCCCGGAAACCCCCTTTTATAAGTCAAAACCTACGATAGCAAGGGATTACAATAAAGATACACAGGTTAACGTTGGAAAGGTGTTTTTAAGTTTGGAAGCCCTAGATTTGGCCGTTAGGTTGAAAGTTATCGAATCCGGTTATCAATTTAGAGCTAAAAAATCAAACATCAATACTCGTGTTTATCATTGCTATAATTTTGAAGAATGCGACTGGATTATTCGGGCAAGACGTTGGCCAAAAACAGATGCGTTTGAGATTACAAGCATGATTGATATTCACACATGTCCAAAAACACAAACTTTTCCAAACCACAGAAACGCAAACAAAAAAGTTATTGGTCACATATTTAGAGAAGAGTTAAAAGATGATAAGCGTGATTTGAAAAGTAAAGATATACAAAAAGCCATCATGTCAAAATATAAAATAAGTGTATCATATCAACAAGCGTGGAGAGGTAAGGATTATGGGTTACACATGATTAGGGGATCGCCTTATGATTCCTTTGAAATGTTACCATATTATTGTTACAATTTATCAAAAAAAAATCACGGAACTGTCACACGTATTAAGACAAACGAAGAAGGAGTTTTTGAGATGCTGTTCATTGCCCTAGGTGCTCAGGTCAGTGTTTTAATTTTTATATTATTCATTCATTAGTATAATAGTGATGCATTATTTTTTATATGTTATATTTTGTATTTTTTACCTTCAGATCCGAACGTTTCTTAATCAACTACGCCCTTTGCTTATAATCGACGCTGCACATTTGAAGGGTTTGTACAAGGGTGCAAATTTGTTAGCTGTGGGGATGGACGGAAACAACCAAATTGTGCCGATCGCTTTTGGTATATGTCGAGGTGAAACTGGCCCAAACTGGTCGTGGTGGATGTCGGTACTTAAAGAATGTATTGGTGAAAATCCAAATATGATTTTCATATCCGACACACATGCAGCTATAGCTTTGGCAATACGAAACGGGTTTCCATTAGCGTTTCATGGTATATGTTGTCGATATCTAATGATGAACCTATCGTTGAAAAAGAAGAGGACAAAAAAAATTTACTGGAAGATTTGTAAGGCTTACACGGTGGAGGATTTTACATACAACATGAACATACTTCAAGCAGTTCAGCCTGATGCGTACCACAAGTTAATTGAAGCAGGTCCTCAAAGATGGTCAAGAGCGTATTCTCCCCGCCCCCGCTACAATTATTGTACTTCTAACAGCGTCGAGTCTATTAATAATTGTACAAGAAAGACAAGAAGGCTACCTATAACAATGCTGACAGAGTCGTACCGGCAAATGGTGCAAAATTGGTACTACGATCGGCGTCAAGCTGCAGGTAGTTATGTTCATAATTATAAAAGTAAAACTCTAAAAAAATTATATATAAACAATAATCTGCCTTTTTCTACCAGCAAATATGAAGTACGAAATCACAAATTGGGCCGCGGATAAGGTGGAGAAAAGGAAGATTAAAAGTGCAACATGGATCGTTCACGGCGTCAATCAATATCAGTACCAGGTTATGGATGGTCATTATAACCGACTGGTCGACTTTGGAAACTGATAGGTAGTAAATTACACCCCTTTCTTTGCCTTAGGAAAAACAAAGAGAAGAAACGTAAAGTAGCGGTAAGCGTTAAATACTCGTTTAGGAAAACGGAGTATTAATGACCCTATCAAATAAAAATGATGTGTAAAAGTTCGTTTCCCAAGGAGGTATGGTGTTGTGAATTAACTTGTATTTCTTTGAGATTAATATTGAGAAGATGGAATGACGGTTTCTTGGAAATTATACTATGACGTAAAAAACGAAAACGTAAAACCGTAGAAAAACCACTAAAATTAAAAATTATTAAAACCAAAAACAAAATCAAGAAAAAGATTAAAAAGACTAAAACAAGTCTAAAATAATATAAATAAAGACAAAAATCCAATAAAGATATTTTAAAACCTTTTATTAATTAAATAATTAATTTTAAATGCTAATTAAAGCCCTAAAATTAAATTTAATTAATTCAAATGTCAAAAATATGATTTTATTGAACAATTACTTAACTTATATTATTAGAAGACTAAAAAGTAATTTTCTAAAAATTAAAACCTATTAAAGCTATTTTTAAAACTCAAAAAATGATTTAAAATAATTAAAAACTAATTAAACTTAAAATAATTATAAAAATAAATCTAAAAGTTATAAAAATAATCTAAAAATGGAAATAGTCCTAATCAATGACAAAGAACCTAGGAAAAATGAAAAAGAAAGAAAAATAAAATTTTGAAAATTAATTAATAAAATAATATTAAAACACTCCAAAAAAATTAAAAGTCACTAGTTGCGCCGCAACTAGTGGGGTCTTGCGCCGCAACTAGTGTAACGGGAATACCAAGATCTGCAGGTACTTCAGTTGCGCCGCAACATGCTGTCTTGCGCCGCAACTTGTATGACGAACCTGGTTATGAACTATTGCACCAGCAGGTTGAACTTGTGTGTTTATGAGTTTGGCCAAGAGGACTTGACCTTGGCTTATTTTGGTATGATTTTTGGTACAAGAGGGCACTCTTGTGATCCTTTGATCACAAGAAGTCAAGACAATCAAGCACAAATCACTTAGCACTCAAATTCAAGAAATCAAATGCATCAAAGATCATGAAAAACCAAGCAAGCTAACACCCTTTTTACCTTTTTAAACTCAACAAAATTGCTCAAAACGTGTGCCAAACTATATTACCGTCTTACTAACATCTAACTTATCCTTAATCTAGTAACCTAACATCTTTTAGCAACACAAATCAATGATTGTACCCTGCTTAAACCTGTTGCCAAACACCCTTTAATTTTCTGAAAATCATTTTTAACACATCAAATCCTTACAAAACTTGATTAAACTTGTTCCAATATCTCAAAACATGCATAACAACACTTGAGAACACAAATCCACTATCTATAACACACTTAATCAATTAATCAAGCAAATCATGTACCAAGCACTTTTATGAACTTTAAACAAGGAACAAGGTTTGTACCTTAGGGCTTTACATCCAAAGCCCTAGAGGGTGTATAACCCTCCTCCAATCCAACCCGGGTTGGAGCTGAACTAAATCAACAAGCCTTCAACCTATTTGAACACAAAACAAGAAAGCAACAAAATAATATAACAATATATATTTTTTTATTTTCTTTCTTTCTTCTTAAAAACTTTGCAAAACTTTTTCAAACTTCCAAATATATTTTCTAAAACCCTATATTACCAATAACATTAACCAAGAACACCAAAATACCTTTTGAGAAGATTTTACCAAAATCTCTCAAAATCTCAAAACCTTAAACAACTTTTGAAAATCAAAGTTGCTTAACCATAAAACAAAGTGGAACTCAGAATCAATCTCCTCACAACACACAAACTTTTAAAAACAATAAAAAAGGAATTACACTTGAATATTTCAAAAACCAAACTTTTTATTTCTTTAAAAAGGAATTACATGTGAGAGACTAGAAACTGGAACAAGGGCTTCACACAAGTTGTGAGCTCCTTTTATAGAGCCTATAGAACATCCTAGAAGCATAAAAACATAAAACCCTAATACATAGAAAATCCCAAATGTGCCCTTGAGTGCATTTTGTCCTCTCATTTGATCTTGGACGTTTATTTTGCTTTGGGAGGAAGCAAATAATCTTGGACGTCCATTTTGCCACGTCACTAGTCTTGGAGGCTAAGGAATGATGTGATTGGTGGATTGGGGAATTGGGGGTTTGGTGCATATGAGTGGGATGCAGGTTTTTAGGAGTGGGAAAGGTTTTGGCATGTGTGAATTACTTGTGTGCAAGTTTAATTGGTTTTTACCCAAGGAAAAGTGAAGGTAAATTCTGGGTGGTAAGAACAATGAATAGTAACAGTTTAGATCCGAAATTGGGGGTGGTGTGGGTGTTAGGCGCATTTTTTTTTAAAATGTTTCAGCTTTGTCACTTTTGGTCCTTGGTTTTTGGTTTTTTTGGCCTTTAAAGATTTTCAGCCTAAAACTTGCATCCCTTTGATAATTAACTTTCCCACTTTGACAATTTTGGCACCAACTTTTGATAAAAGGTTATCAAGGATGTAATTTGACATTTGGTGATTTTTCAAGGACTAATCTTGGACAATGTTGATCTTCAAAGGTCTTTAATGTCTCTTAAACTTCATGAGGGACCATAATTGGCAATTTGAATTTGTTGAGGGACTATTCTTGCCATTTCTTCAAAGTTGAAGGACCTTTTTGCAATTTTGACAAACTTAAGGGACCAAACTTGTAATTATTAATATACAAGGGTTTTAAGTGTCATTTCTTCAATAGATGATGATCAATCTTGTTTTGTCTTCAAGTCTTCAAGGGTATTTGATGAAAATTCCATGATTAGGGCCCGGTTCTTTGTACGGCTTCGTTTCTCGTGTCCGTTTTTCCTTGTATCTTGTGATCTTTTGTCTTTTTCACGATATCCATACCTAAAATACACAAGTAAACAAACACAAGCATATATATGGTATTTTATGACATTTTAATGCATTTAAAGCCCGAAAAGAACGATGAGATCATGTATAAATGCCATCTCATCACTCCCCCATACTAAGCCATTGCCGTGCCCTCACGCAATGCTAGAATAAAGTATCTAAGCATCACCAAAGTTCAATTTTATTAACCTTTATTGAAGAGTAAAAGACTTGCAACATACTACGATGATGTGCAAAGACATAATGTATGATTTTCATCACCGAAAGGTGACTTTTAGGGTCAAAGAATAGAAACAAGTTAATGTCCCTTAGAGTAAATTTCGTCATCCTTGATTGTCATACATTCCATGCTAAGTGCAAAAACAAGATCATTGTTGGTACAAGTCACAATGCTAACACTACTCATACGTTCAAATTGTGTAATACTTTTTCTCCCCGCAATCCTAGTTATTATAAAAGGAAATGGGTTACTAGCATTTTTTATCTATTTGTCATGGATCACAAGTGATTCATATTGACTTATTTGAGTAGTTATTAGTCCGAAAGCAAAGTAGCACGATTTGATCAATAGTTAGCCGAAGGACAAAATCTTTTAAAACGGCTTCTCGTGTATCTCCTTAAGTTCATATCTTGGCATAACTTGTTTCACGATTTGAGACCTTTCTCGGACCGATATTTGGCATGTACTTCATACTTCAAATCTTGGGAAGACGTTCTCGAAATTATGGTCTTCTCTTCATATAATTGGAATTTCTTCACTTGACGTTTTTGAGAGATTCTTCATATAGGACCACGACTTCATCATTTTTCTTCAATCTTTACTTTGGATTTTGATATACAACGATCCGCCTCCTTTTCGGACTTGGATATATTTATCCTCATACCTTGTTAGGGTCTTTTTGGATAGACTTTCTCCATTCTTTAGGGGAGTAATAGCTTATCGTCGTGTGTCTCGATCCTTCATATTGATTTTGGAACAATGATACTTCACATCATCTTTGGATCTTTAGCAAAAATAGAGCTCCTCATGCCTTGTTAGGGCCTTTTTGGATGGTCGCCAATCTTCGCGTCCCGCTTCAATAAGTTATGCCTTGGCTATGAACTCTATTCAACCCCGAGCAACTTTTAAACGATCTTGCGCTAGAGGCTAAGTAACCTTTCAAACCGTACGACCTTACTTATTGCAATTATGTTTTATTCCTAATGCATTGATCTTATGGGAAGAAAAAGCCACAATTAAAAACATATGAGTTTTTGAAAGAACACTTTCATGTTCTACGTTTAGCATGATCACTTGTCTAACTCTATCATTTCTCGTTCTTCACTATTTAAAGACCTCTAATTAAAGAGACTCGTGAATACTTAGCCATGCAAGTCAAAATTAAGCCAAATTTGGATTAGCTTTCATTAAGACTATATCAAATCAAAGTTTTGGGTTTTCAAGCCACCTATAGGATCTTGCACTTTCTTGGACTTTTTCAAGTTTAGAGAATGCGTTTTAAAGTTCCCTTGATAAGTGACTTTCTAGAATCAATTATAGGAACTTGCGAAAAGTTCTTGTTCTTAACCCGAATGAATTAAGACTTTCGCGTTTTAAAGCTCCCTATATAAAAGTCTAGCAAAACTTGAATTGAGCGGGTTAAGGAATGTAAATGGCTCCAAATGCCCATCAAGTCAAAAATTAACTCTTATTCTATCCATCGGAAAATATACATTCGTGTCTTAAAAACACTTATGAAAACTAAGAAAAATTTTTAAAATTTGGCCATTTTTAGCCTTATTAGCAAAACAAAACATTGAAAGTTGGAAAACGTGAGGGCGTAGCAAAGCAAGTACCTATTCACCCCCCCATACTAAAAGTAAACATTGTCCTCAATGTTTCGAGTCTAAAGGTGAAGCACCCCCATACTAGAGACGAAGAATCGAATGCTTAGGATCTAGCATGGAAAGGGTGATCAACAATATATCTAAAGCCGTTTATTAATTATGCTAAAAGATAATTGTTAGAACAATAAAGGATATGTCATGGATTCGTGAAAAACTTCTTCAAACGAACGATGGAGGCTCACGTAAACGAACACGAGAGTCTTCAATCGTAGACGATGATGATGATCTAGATAACACAATCACAAACAACCACGAGACAACGAGTTGGAAGGGTACAAGTCCCCTTATTAGTGAACATAAAGCATAAAGATAAGCATGGGATCTCCCCCACGAGGCACCTCGTTTTTGATTACCGAGTCATGAGCTCGACTCGATTCCCCATAAATGTGAACATTTAGGGATATCATGGTGTGGTCAAATTTTTGATGGGGCTTACATGATAAACAAGGCCCAAAAAGCAACCGGTATAAAGGACTAAGTCCTTAGGTGATGCAAAATACCGGGGTCGAAGATGGCGTTCTCGTTTCCATTGGAAAAACAAATTAACACCACTTGAACATGTGCCATAAACTCAAAGAGTTTGAAGAAAATAGATGAGAAGTAGAAGGGTGAGACAATTGGTAAGACAAACGTTTGAGCTACTCGAGGTAGACTCGCACCAAGCAAATAGATATAGTTTCCATTTATTGCATCGGTGGAAGACCGAGATTTCCCTTTACATGAAATTCCGGGATCGAATATCTCGTCCTCGGTGGACAAGGATGAGGGAACATAAGGGGCTTCCCCCATACTAGAACCACACAAAACATCGTCAAAAGGAGTAGACGAGTTTGTAGCACTCAAATCACGCGGTGATGACGGAGTTAGATTTGTAGAAAAATCAATTAAATCACATTTAAAATCATTTCCTTTTTTATCTTTTAAACTCTCCTTATGAAAACCCTTGTTGATTATGTCGAAAACATTCGGTGTTTCTAAGATGATGTTAGTTACACTAAAAATTCTCACATTTTGAAACCGTTTTGGTTTTGGTGGCGGCAAGTTCTCAAAACGTTTATCGACGAAGAAAACCTCCCCATCGGGGTCCATAAATTCATCATCCGAAAGATCTTCCGTAGAAACCGGCAATTCAACACTTTTCAAGAACGAAGGTGAAGGATTTTTCGATTCAAGTATTGATGGTTTCTTCTTTGTAGGTTTAGCACTCATAACCTCCACCGGCGGAGGAAATGGTAAATTGTTTTTGGAGACATTCCCTAAAACTCTTGGTGAAAATTCTTTGCAAATGACATTGGTCGAGTCACCATGGTTTAAAGTTGCAATAGAATATACATGAGAAAGATTGGAGTTTTGTGTTGCATTGATGACAAGTTCTTCTTCATTGAAACGAAGGGTGATTTTTCGAGCATGAACATCGATAAGTGCTCTTGATGTATCCAAAAATGAACGACCCAAAATGAGAGGAACTTTTCGATCGATGGGAATATCTACAACGATAAAGTCAACGGGATAGTAAAACTTTCCGACTTTAACGAAAACGTCCTCGGCTACTCCACATGCCATGATCGTAGAATGATCGGCCATCTCGATGGACATGTTCGAAGGAGTAAGAGCCGGAAGCGAAAGTGATTTGAAAATCTCGAGAGGCATTAAATTAATACTAGCGCCAAGATCGGCCAAGGCGTAGCATTCCTCCATATCTTGTATAGCACACGGAATCAAAAATTTACCGGGATCACCGACTTTTTGTGGTATGCGGCTTAGAAAAACCGATGAACAACTAGACGTTTGTTGTAACTTCTCTTTGTTGTTTAGCATACTTTTGAAGTTTGCGGCGAATCGAGGCATCATGATTAAAGCATCGGCAAAACTTATGTTAAAATGCAAATCACGAAACATTTTCATAAATAGCTCAAATTGATAATTGTTCCTTTCTTGTGCTTTCTCTTTGTTTCGTCTCGAAGGGTAGGGTAAAGGTGGTGTGGGTTGGTCATTAGGCAACGGCCTTGGAAACTCGGGTTCCACAATTGGTATTGGTTCAACCGTAGGTGTGGTTTGAGCGGTACTTCGTGGGATTGTAATGTGCTCCTTTTCGACCATCACCTCGGGTTCTTTCTCGATTTCCTTCTCCGTAGAAGTACTTGGACGAGAGATTGGTTCCTTGAAAGTTTTACCACTACGAGTAGCAACAACCTTCAATTCTCCCTTCGGGTTTGCAATGGTATCACTAGGAAGACCACCCGAAGAAGAGGGCTTACACATGATAGCTTCGAACATCTTAGCCATACGGTCCTCAAATTTTGATTGCCTAGCATCCGCTTTCAATAACTCTTGCTTAATCTCATGTTGTCCTAATTCCATCTTTTGTTGGTTTTGTTGAAGACGTTGGACATTTCCTTCCATTTTATTTGCATGAGTTTTAAGTTCATTAGCAAGTTCATTTTTAAGCTCGTTTTTCAACTCGGATCTTAAGCTAATCATCTCACGTTGCATATTATCAAATTTAGCATCATTTGCTTTTGCATAATCCAAAAATTCTCCTTGCAAATTTTTCGTGTGAGCATTTTGAAAACCTTGTGTAGTATTTTGAAAATCACGGTTTTGGTTTTGATTAGAGATTTGTCCATTCCCACTTTGATAATTCCCTTTGTTGTAATTGCGTGTGTTGCCTTGGTAATTACCTTGGTTGTTGTTTCGATAATTGTTAGCATTTTGATTTGGTGGAGCTTGATTTTGGCGGGAACCTTGGCCGTTTTGGTTGTAAGTTCCCGTTGCTACATAAGCACTCGAAGTGTTACCATCCGCGGTAATGCACTCGGATAAATTATGAGCTCCTCCACACGATAAACAACTCTTAGCAACCGCTTTAACCGAAGCGGAATTGGAAGCTTCTTGAGCCTTCCAATGGGACATTAGATTAGCAAATCTATCAAAAAACCGATTTTCCTCATTAGCTTCATCATGTAAGGCGTTAATGCTACGAGACGATTGTGATGACGATGACGAACCCATATTGGCAACACTCGGTGTGTTACGAGGGCTATAAACCTTAGATCGATTTTCAATGATTTGTAAAGCCTCATTTGTCGTCTTGCACAAAAAATTACCACCCGCGGCGGCATTCAAATAATCTCGTTCATGATCATTAAGCCCATTATAAAATGTATCAATTTGATGCAATTCCGAAAAATCATGATGAGGACATTCATGTAACATTTCCTTAAATCGTTCCCATGCCATTGAAAAACTTTCATTGTTTCGTTGCACAAATCGTGAAATCTCATTTTTTAAGTGTGTTGTTTTTGATGGTGGAAAAAACTTGTTCACAAACTTAGAAACGAGATCGGCCCATGTCAAAATCGAATTTGGCGGTTCTTTCTCGAGCCAAATTTTTGCGGGTCCATCCAACGAATATGGAAACAACATCATCTTAATGGCGTCATGCGGAACATCTTTGAATTTGCTAGTGGCGGTGAGACGGTTGAAATTCCTAATGTGGTAATGCGGGTTGTCTTTCTCGTGACCTCGAAATTTGTTTGCTTGTAGCATCGACATTAAACCCGTCTTAATCTCGAAATTCTCCGCAAGGATGGCGGGAATAACAATGGCCTCTCCAAAACCCTCGGTGGGTGCTTGTAGCAACTCCATCATAGTACGATTAGCCATTACGACTTCTTGTTCTATAATAGGTTCAACAATTGGAGGTTCTTCAACAATCAACGATCCTTGATTTGCTTGCTTTTGAAGTCGTTTACGAGCTCGTTTTGCTTGATTACGAGTGATCATAAACTTCACGAAGAATGGGAGGTGAGCAAAGAAGATTCTTTTTGGTTGTTTTATGGATTTTCAATTTTTTTGTGTTTTTGATGATATTTAATTTTTTTGGTTTTTTGGTGTATCTTCGTAGACAACAATCTACAAAATCTCTCCTCGAATCAAACTCTTGATTAAAGAAGCCTCAAAGGAATGAAAACGATCACGTGGAGTGAACGCCTTCGAATGACTTTAGAACTTTGGTGAAAACCAAATTGTTCACGAGGGTTTAATCACAAAGAAAACCAAGCAAATATAGTATACGTATTAATACTTTGGGCGGCAAAACCCTCGATTAGCTTTCAATCTCAAAATACTCACAAGCAAGCGGGGAAACGAGGCGGCGCGAAGCACTTAAGAGCCTTTTTCCTTAGGGTATATTTTATAATACCCGCCTTATACCCACCTTATAGTTTGTATTTTTCAAAATCGAGCTTCTCGAAAGTATTTATCTATTTTTGCCTTTTCTTTTTGTTTGAGATTCGAATACAATGATCGAGTGATGAAATCCCGAATCAAGGTTGTGTTTTCACACTTTTGGAGATATTGTATTTTGGTTGTGATACTTAATACAATATATTAATAATATTCACAAAGAAAAACCGAGAAAACCGATAATACGTGTTAAGGGAGTTCCACTTAACACAAATACTATTATGGATAATATCAAAAACAAAATTTTCCAAATTAAGACACGACACACCTCCCCGGCAGCGGCGCCAAAATGATAGGTAGTAAATTACACCCCTTTCTTTGCCTTAGGAAAAACAAAGAGAAGAAACGTAAAGTAGCGGTAAGCGTTAAATACTCGTTTAGGAAAACGGAGTATTAATGACCCTATCAAATAAAAATGATGTGTAAAAGTTCGTTTCCCAAGGAGGTATGGTGTTGTGAATTAACTTGTATTTCTTTGAGATTAATATTGAGAAGATGGAATGACGGTTTCTTGGAAATTATACTATGACGTAAAAAACGAAAACGTAAAACCGTAGAAAAACCACTAAAATTAAAAATTATTAAAACCAAAAACAAAATCAAGAAAAAGATTAAAAAGACTAAAACAAGTCTAAAATAATATAAATAAAGACAAAAATCCAATAAAGATATTTTAAAACCTTTTATTAATTAAATAATTAATTTTAAATGCTAATTAAAGCCCTAAAATTAAATTTAATTAATTCAAATGTCAAAAATATGATTTTATTGAACAATTACTTAACTTATATTATTAGAAGACTAAAAAGTAATTTTCTAAAAATTAAAACCTATTAAAGCTATTTTTAAAACTCAAAAAATGATTTAAAATAATTAAAAACTAATTAAACTTAAAATAATTATAAAAATAAATCTAAAAGTTATAAAAATAATCTAAAAATGGAAATAGTCCTAATCAATGACAAAGAACCTAGGAAAAATGAAAAAGAAAGAAAAATAAAATTTTGAAAATTAATTAATAAAATAATATTAAAACACTCCAAAAAAATTAAAAGTCACTAGTTGCGCCGCAACTAGTGGGGTCTTGCGCCGCAACTAGTGTAACGGGAATACCAAGATCTGCAGGTACTTCAGTTGCGCCGCAACATGCTGTCTTGCGCCGCAACTTGTATGACGAACCTGGTTATGAACTATTGCACCAGCAGGTTGAACTTGTGTGTTTATGAGTTTGGCCAAGAGGACTTGACCTTGGCTTATTTTGGTATGATTTTTGGTACAAGAGGGCACTCTTGTGATCCTTTGATCACAAGAAGTCAAGACAATCAAGCACAAATCACTTAGCACTCAAATTCAAGAAATCAAATGCATCAAAGATCATGAAAAACCAAGCAAGCTAACACCCTTTTTACCTTTTTAAACTCAACAAAATTGCTCAAAACGTGTGCCAAACTATATTACCGTCTTACTAACATCTAACTTATCCTTAATCTAGTAACCTAACATCTTTTAGCAACACAAATCAATGATTGTACCCTGCTTAAACCTGTTGCCAAACACCCTTTAATTTTCTGAAAATCATTTTTAACACATCAAATCCTTACAAAACTTGATTAAACTTGTTCCAATATCTCAAAACATGCATAACAACACTTGAGAACACAAATCCACTATCTATAACACACTTAATCAATTAATCAAGCAAATCATGTACCAAGCACTTTTATGAACTTTAAACAAGGAACAAGGTTTGTACCTTAGGGCTTTACATCCAAAGCCCTAGAGGGTGTATAACCCTCCTCCAATCCAACCCGGGTTGGAGCTGAACTAAATCAACAAGCCTTCAACCTATTTGAACACAAAACAAGAAAGCAACAAAATAATATAACAATATATATTTTTTTATTTTCTTTCTTTCTTCTTAAAAACTTTGCAAAACTTTTTCAAACTTCCAAATATATTTTCTAAAACCCTATATTACCAATAACATTAACCAAGAACACCAAAATACCTTTTGAGAAGATTTTACCAAAATCTCTCAAAATCTCAAAACCTTAAACAACTTTTGAAAATCAAAGTTGCTTAACCATAAAACAAAGTGGAACTCAGAATCAATCTCCTCACAACACACAAACTTTTAAAAACAATAAAAAAGGAATTACACTTGAATATTTCAAAAACCAAACTTTTTATTTCTTTAAAAAGGAATTACATGTGAGAGACTAGAAACTGGAACAAGGGCTTCACACAAGTTGTGAGCTCCTTTTATAGAGCCTATAGAACATCCTAGAAGCATAAAAACATAAAACCCTAATACATAGAAAATCCCAAATGTGCCCTTGAGTGCATTTTGTCCTCTCATTTGATCTTGGACGTTTATTTTGCTTTGGGAGGAAGCAAATAATCTTGGACGTCCATTTTGCCACGTCACTAGTCTTGGAGGCTAAGGAATGATGTGATTGGTGGATTGGGGAATTGGGGGTTTGGTGCATATGAGTGGGATGCAGGTTTTTAGGAGTGGGAAAGGTTTTGGCATGTGTGAATTACTTGTGTGCAAGTTTAATTGGTTTTTACCCAAGGAAAAGTGAAGGTAAATTCTGGGTGGTAAGAACAATGAATAGTAACAGTTTAGATCCGAAATTGGGGGTGGTGTGGGTGTTAGGCGCATTTTTTTTTAAAATGTTTCAGCTTTGTCACTTTTGGTCCTTGGTTTTTGGTTTTTTTGGCCTTTAAAGATTTTCAGCCTAAAACTTGCATCCCTTTGATAATTAACTTTCCCACTTTGACAATTTTGGCACCAACTTTTGATAAAAGGTTATCAAGGATGTAATTTGACATTTGGTGATTTTTCAAGGACTAATCTTGGACAATGTTGATCTTCAAAGGTCTTTAATGTCTCTTAAACTTCATGAGGGACCATAATTGGCAATTTGAATTTGTTGAGGGACTATTCTTGCCATTTCTTCAAAGTTGAAGGACCTTTTTGCAATTTTGACAAACTTAAGGGACCAAACTTGTAATTATTAATATACAAGGGTTTTAAGTGTCATTTCTTCAATAGATGATGATCAATCTTGTTTTGTCTTCAAGTCTTCAAGGTTATTTGATGAAAATTCCATGATTAGGGCCCGGTTCTTTGTACGGCTTCGTTTCTCGTGTCCGTTTTTCCTTGTATCTTGTGATCTTTTGTCTTTTTCACGATATCCATACCTAAAATACACAAGTAAACAAACACAAGCATATATATGGTATTTTATGACATTTTAATGCATTTAAAGCCCGAAAAGAACGATGAGATCATGTATAAATGCCATCTCATCAGAAACCATACATGTGAATGTCGTAAATGGCAGATTTCAGGCATACCTTGTGGGCACGTGATAACTGTAACTAGATTTTTGCGCATAACAGATTGCGTACAATTTGTAGCAGATTGGTTTAGAAAGGAAAAATACCAAGCCACGTACGCAGAATCCATCCACTATGTTGGAGATGTGCATGAATGGGAGTTTCCTTCACATATACGTCCCATTATACCTCCTGTAATGTATAGCCCACAACCTGGCCGTCCTAAAAACACCAACAGAATATTGTCACAAGGTGAGTTACCAAAGGGTATACATTGCACCCGATGCAATGAAGGGGGACACAGGCGTGATCAGTGAAAAAAATCATACATCCCACAACCTCCTGTAAAGCCTCGCCGACAACAAGTTCCAACAACAAACAATAATTATGCTAGTCCCGTCGACGAATTTAACCAAAACACTTTTAACGATTTCGGACAAAACACTTCACAACCGTTTCAACCTTACTTTCATAACTCATACCCAACAGATCATTTCGAAACTCAAAACCCTGAAGTGCCACAACCTGATAACGTTTATGGGGGACAAAGCTTTAGTCACAACATACATCCCTCACAACAGTATGATCATACACAGAGAAATGACTATCAGAACACATCTTTTGCGAACGAACACTACAATTCACAACAATACACCTCTCAACACCTAGATGATATAAACCTAAACAACTCTAGTTGGTTCAACAACTTTGGTTTTTAAGAGAAACAAACTTTGTTTGCATTTGGGCTAGTTTGGTGTATCTTGTAATATATTTCCTTTCGCAATAAATTAAGTTCATATAATCAAACACCCACAATGAATTATACACTGGCATATCATTTATTATTGATAAAAAAGGTGACATGACAATACATTTAAGTAGTTAAAGGACTAAATGCACACATCTATATAATGCACCTTCACACAAACAAATATCACAACGTCTAGTAACCCATTTTCATATTCCAAACATGAAATACACTATCCGCTTGCACCATTATGGAAGGTTCTCTTCACCCCCTGGAAGAAAATTTGTTGGTGGTCTCATTGCAACAATAGACCAAGTCGACCTTCAAACTTTTTCACCAAATAAAATCAAATTTATTCTGACCAACAATATAGGTTACGATCCTACCTCCTCAACATTTCTATACATAAAAAAACCTAATTGTTCTCTAGATTTAGGCCTGATCTCATTGGACGATGCTTTACAAGACCGTGAATTTATCCAAACATATACACATGTTCCTAGAACTGAACTACATGTATATGTGTCTCGTGTCAAATTATCACCTTTGGTTGTGGCGGAACAAAACATCGACAAGGGTAACAAACAGAGAGAACAAGATAAGCCTTCATGTTCAAGAAAACTATTTGAGTAATTTGCAACAAGTGGGGACATATTCATTAGTGTATGCTATGAATTTGTAACCCACCACTTTGTAATGCATTCCCAGACTTGTTGCTTTCAAATTGACTAGTCTTATCAATGCTGCAATAGAAATAAATGAACTACTGTTCTATTTCATCTTCTTGTTATATATATGTCCTTACATTTACACTACAATCCATACTCATCTTTAATTCAATCTTCTCACAAAAAAAAACATGTCAACCTCAAATCAAAATACTTTCGAATTTCAAGTCAACCACAATGGCCAATTCAAACTTAACCCCCTAAGATATGAGCACGGTTCAGTACTGAATGTTAGCGTTCCACCAATGTTGTATGCAGATATGGTTAGTTACATAAAATCAAAACTAACTGTTCTATATTACACCCATATAACAATTGACAACATATATTACGCACTACCACAAATCAACAACTTACAGGGTCTGAAAAAATTGAAGACCGATTATGATATCGATGTTATGTACGACATTGCTAAAGTCTTTGGAAAACTCTAGATTTACGTTTCTCATCAACCGGTAGATTTAACCACGGCGTTGATTCCAAATGACGGTTCATTGGAGAAATCGTTAACAGGTATCATTTCTGAAGAAACAACCCTAAAACTAAAAGAATCACTCCGGTATCTACATCAAATGCAGAAACAAAAGAATAAAAAGTTAGATCAAAATAGATCGTTCCAACTAGTTACAAAACCAATACCAACTACACCATATACCCAAATCAACTACAATTTTCTCGTTCATAATAGTGGCCAATTAGTGATAGATGCAACTAATAACCCAACATATGTCAACGGTGGTACAATGATGATCAACATCCCAAGAATGAAACTTATAGATATTAAACAATATCTTTTCAACATTCTTTCTTACAAAATCCATGCTCTTTATTACAAAATAAATTATTACGAGAAATCTCACACAATCAAACTAAGAAACAACTATGACATGCATGTCATGTTCGACATCTCAGCAGCGCACGGCATGTTGGAGATATACATCGATCATGTAGGTGTGGATTTTATTATACCAAACTACATATGTTCAAATGCTGCCCTTGCAAAAATGATGGCCGATGTAATAACAGGTTACGAAGGTGAAAATGAAGATGAAAATAAGGAAGTAACACAAAATGATTTCACAAACGACCAAATGATTGAATGGGCAGAACAAGAACACCTGGAAAACGAGGAGATTAAGGAAATTGCCCGCATCAGACCTAAAAGGTTCCTCTTATCTACTAACTACAATTAGTAGTACTCTATCATTTGTTAGTAGTACTCAAACTGTCTTATAGATATGCAAAATTTAATGTTTAATAAGTTATTTTAATTTTCTTTATGTATCAAATGTCATGCCAATATTTAATTACTCATCACATGTACTATGACATTTCTTTGATTTGAATATCTAAATTATCACATCAAATCACTGACAATGTCCTTCATCTCATATGATTTTTCCCGAGTATGTCATTGTCTTAGCTGGATGCTCACATGCTTTCACTGCTTTAAATGTCAAGGAATCAGTGGACCATTTTTCTCATATTATTAGAATACTTATATCATTATTATAACGCTGTGATAGCAACTACACAAATTCGTATTCTTTATATATATCTTCAAATTAATCTCTAACCCAGACAATTCACAAACAATATTTCTCCCACACTAACATAATATGGATGCTTCCTCAAATCAACTTAGAACAGATGTTATTGAGAGCATAGAAAGGGATCTACAGGATGAGATCACACTTGCACACAATTTGGTGACAGAACTGAATTGTTACTTCCGACGAATGCGTGCCCGTGAACCACAAATTAGGTTGGTGGAGTCTATGCAAATGACAACAGTTACCAGTTACGGTTTGCATACACTTCTTATGGCTCAAGAAGCAGATCAACGTATGTATCACAACTTGATTGAAGTAAGGAAAAATTTGATTATAACTATTGCTAAGAAGGAACGATTAATTCGTAACTACAGATCGATATAAATTATCCAATCCTGTAACAAAATAATCTTGCTACTTTCATGTTTGGTGTGTTCCGTTGTTTTTAATAATTCTAATAATATTATGCTTTTAATTGGTAACTACAGATCGATAAAAATTATCTCAACCATGCATGTACAAGAAATTTGTATATATTCATTTTACACATAATATATTTTTCATTTCTTCATTATTTTTTTCTATTATAACGTTATACAAAAATTTGCGTATACAGCATTCCGACTCATAATTTAAATAGAAAGTATTATACAGTTTTTTTTCATCAAAATCAACACAAGTGTCATACTTTGGCCATTTAAATATTTTTCAACATGACAATTAAATTTTTTTCACATTATCAATAAGTGAATAACTATTTAAAATCAATTCAAAAAGCCAATAAAATTTTGTTAAAAAAATTCATAAAGATAAACTAAACAAGCGCAAAGTAGGGGTTACACACGAATTTTACTAAGTTTTAAAACATTACTAAAATTTATTACTTTACAAAAAAAAAAATTAATTGGCATGTTGAATAATATATTAAATACTAATGGTGCTGTTCGACAAGTGCGTATACGGCATTCCGACTCATAATTTAAATAGAAAATATTATACAATTTTTTTTCATCAAAATCTTCACAAGTGTCATACTTTGGCCATTAATATATTATTCAACATGCCAATTAAATTTTTTTCGCCTTATCAATAAGCGAATAGCTCTTTAAAAGCTATTCAAAATGACAATAAAATTTTGTTAAAAAAGTTCATAAAGATAAACTAAATCAGCGCAAAGTAGGGGTTACACACATTTTACTAAGTTTTAAACATTACTAAAATTAATTGCTTTACAAAAAAAAAAAATTATGATCGGGAGAATATTAAAACGAGGATACTAATGTCAGACATTCAATATTCGCGGGGCCCAACCGACAACTTTGACTGACATAAAGTCAGTCTATGAAACCAAGGTTGCGACTTTTTTTTTTGGGTGGCTAATAGAGCGCCGCGTGTAAAATTGATAGTCGTCTTAATATTTTCCCGACCTTCATGGCCATTTTCGATTTCCAAGGAAAATATGGCCTCTGCCAGAAAGCTACAAAAGATAATGGCCATGCCAGTAATTTTCGCTTTTGTAATTCCATAGCCATAGGTTCCAACCAATGACTATTGTACGTTTTATTTCTCATGCTTGGGGTCATTCCACATGTTTGTCAACCATTAAAGATCTACGAACAAAACATTGGCCTACCTTGACAATACAATAAATTGATAAATCCTTTATCGAATGGATTAATCGTAGGTTATGTTCGGAAGAACGGATTAAAAAGCTTTTATACTCAAGTTTAAATTGAATGATACTTGGTTGATTGTGATTCTGGTAATATTTGGTTAACTCCATATAATATCTAACATTGACATCCCACATTGGCCGAAGAACAAATATTTCACTAGTTTATTTTTTTTTGAAACAGCATCAGTTTTATAAAACTGTGGTATTTCACTAGTTTAGAGCAGGAGGAGTCCGGTGCCATGGCCACCATGCAGGAAAAGACGATCGCGGAGGGCTCCGTTCCTCTGCGTCGTCGGTTTGGCGCCATGGCCACCAGCTATCGCCATGATGTTGTGAGAAACGGTGTATACTTTTATTAAAAACAATAATAAAATTAACAGAAAAATAAAGAACATAGTTAAATAACAAATAAAATTGAAAGCAGTAAGAATCTAGAGACGAGGCACGTGTTTAACACGCTTCCTTTAAAACAGATTCGCCTTCTGTTTCCCAGGGTACAACTTCCAAAGCTGTTGTACAGCCGGACTAGACAAACTTGCCTGAAAGATCACGGAAGCCTTCTGCGTTTCTGATCGATAACTACTGGAAAAATCGTCTGGTAATGAAGTAGGAAAACTGCGTTTTTTCTGATGTTTTTAACTGAATGAGAAGAGGTTATATTTATACTGAAAACTTGACTTGTTCTCAAAGAAAAATATATACGAAAGTCAGGAAAATTTGTTATAACTAAAACAGATTTCCTGTCTTTTTAACACACAAAAATATTTTGTGAATAACTTCTGTATCTATTCCTAAAATAGATGTACAGAATTTTCTAGAAAAAAACAAATCGAATTCGCAGCAAAATAGATACCGAAATCTGCCCGCATCCAAGCCAATTTTCGGAGCTGCATTCGTGTCCGCAGGTCGAGCGCTCGTGCAGAAGTTCAATAGCTTCGAACCCGTTTTTGGCTTATAAATCTCACTTTCTGCACCCCCCCCCTTGCGCGCGCGTAGGCGTGGGAGTAAAAACACACAAATGAATATTGTAGGGTAGAAACTAGGATTTCCTTATAAACATGTTTTCTCTTCATGTTTCAAGCGATGTGGGATAAAATATTTTCCAAATATTGTGTTTCACGTGACTCACTTTGAGACACGATATATCATTCATATTAACTCCATATTGGACATACTTTAGCTCGTTGCCAAGCTCTCTTCGAGGAGAACACAAAGCTACTAAGTACTACGAATATATATATATATAACATATACATATATAAAATTATGTCTAAAGTATTGCAAAAACCATATTTTGCAAAACATTTTCCAACAATCCCCCACATGAATGGGAATCGATCGAAAACACACGAAAGTTTCGGAGAAATTTCTGCGGTTAAGTCCTGCATAGGATAGGTAGGTGTAACCCTTTGAACCTTCCCTTGTGGTATGCACTTAGTCTCCTAGATCTGAGTAGACTCGATGTGCTTGAACTCAGCCTCTGTTTACATAGACGACAATACACACTCACACAAGACTTTTCCTGACCTTGTCAAGTCCTCATAGTCGTGTTCATTATGGTCATGAACACTCGCCTGGTTCTGCAAGAGCTCTTAGAAATTGCGCCCCCACAATATCTTTCGAAGCGACCCCACTTCTCTCTCACATAGGTGATTTCATCTTGAATCATTAAAAACATATGTTTTATGATTTCATCTTGAATCATTATGCTTTATGATTTCATCCTGAATCATTAAGCCATATGTTTAACCTCTCAACAAGTCACATAGTTCTAGGAATGGACTAGGAAAGTTCATGTATTAAGTAACTCCCCCACATTGACGTGACTTCCCCCACATTTCTGTGATTAGGTTGTCCTATTAAACCTAGATCTTGGGATCTCCAGTAAACTAGGTTAGGTTTTCCTTCATAGAAACTCATTCCTTCAAGGGCTTTAGTCACATTCCTTTAGACGACTTACTAACTAACTCTCTGCTTGAGCCTTTCGTAAGCGGGTCCGCGATGTTATCCTTTGACTTCACATAGTCAATTGAGATAACTCCTATTGAGAGTGGTTGTCGTACCGAATTATGTCGACGACTGATATCTCTAGACTTTCCATTATACATTGTGCTATGAGCTCTACCAATTGCCGATTGACTATCACAATGTATACTAATGGTCGTTACTGGTTTAGGCCACCTGGGTATATCCTCTACGAATTGACGTAGCCATTCCGCCTTTTTCCGAATTTATCTAACGCGATAAATTCTGATTCCATTGTGGACTTAGCTATTACAATTTGCTTGGAAGACTTCCAAGATATAGCGGCCCCTTCCAATGTAAACACATATCCACTGGTTGATCTAGAATCCTTTATGTCAGATATCCAATTTGCATCACTGTATCCTTCAATAACAAATGGATAACTAGCATAATTCAGTCCATAATCACGACTGTATCTAAAATAATAAAGTACCCTAGTCATAGCTTTCCAATTTGCATCACTTGGATTACTAGTATATCTACTTAGCCTGCTAACAGCATATGCTAAGTCAGGTCGGGTACATGTCATCAAATACATCAACATGCCAATAATTCTTAAATACTCTAATTGGGGAACACCTGCGCCTCTATTTTTAGATAGATGCAAACTGGTGTCAATTGGAGTTCTAGCTAGGCCGGAATCCCCCGCATTATAAGTATTAAGATATTTGTCCACGTAATGTGCTTGACTTAATGCAAGTCCACTCTGAGTTCGTATGATCTTTATTACAAGAATCACATCAGCTAAACCAATATATTTCATGTCAAACTTTGATTTCAACATGTCTTTAGTAAACTTGATCATCTTTTTGTTACTGCCAACGATAAGCATATCATCAACATAAAGACACAATATTACATATCCACTATTCGTGTCTTTGACATAAACACACTTGTCGCATTCATTAATTTTGAATCCACCCTCTAGCATGGCGTGATCAAACTTTTGATGCCATTGTTTTGGAGCTTTCTTTAAGCCATAAAATGACTTAACAAGCCTACAAACTTTGCTCTCTTGTCCAAGAGCCATGAAACCCTCGGGTTGGTTCATGTATATTTCTTCTTCTAAATCTTCATTTAGAAAAGCCGTTTTCACATCTATTTGGTGAACTTCTAAATTTATTAATGTGGCAATAGCATGAATCATCCTAATAGAAGTTATTCGCGTAACAGGCGAATAAGTATCAAAGTAATCTATACCTTCGCGTTGTCTAAAACCTTTAATCACCAATCTTGCTTTATACTTATCAATGGTACCATCAGCTTTCATCTTCTTCTTGAAGATCCATTCATAGGCTAGTGGTTTACAACCAGGAGGTAAATTCACGAGCTCTGAAGTATGATTTTGTAAAATAGACTCTATTTCACTATTAATCGCTTCTTTCCATCGAGGCCCTTCCGAGGAATTTACAGCTTCTTGATAAGAAGTGGGTTCATTTTCTACCATAAAACAGACAAAGTCGGGTCCAAATGATTTCTCGGTTCTCGCCCGTTTGCTTCTTCTAGGTTCAACCTCTTCTTTTTTTGTGTAAAGGGGAAAACCTCGGTAAAATATATTCCCAAAAAGCATTGAAGTACAAAGGAATGTAGCTGCAATGCTACATTAACCTCAAGCAAAAGCTTGAACAACCACTATATCATATGACATGCCATATGATCCTACTAAACAATTACAAAACAAATAACACCAATAGGAAAAAACCACCTAAAGGTGCATGAACAATGAAAGTAGAACGACATCAAGACTAATGCTTAGAGCGAACATCAGGCTGACGAGAACCATGCCAATCATCAATCGATATGACTTCATCAACCTCACTATCACTGGATTAACCACATCTTTCTTGGTGTTAAAACCATCCTCCCAATCTGTACCATCATCTATCTTATCCCAAAGAGCACTAAAAGAATTATGAGAACCCTTCTCCTTATAATTAGTCTTAGCTACAAAGCTCGAGGCTTTGTTATTCAAGAAACCATTCTTAAGCATAGGAGTTGCCTTCTTAGGGTTCTGACCCGTAGCTTTAGAAGTCTCACCCCTCTCAACATTACGAAACTGAAGATTAAGAGCCGGTTTAGTTAACTTGATACCTGCAACTTGTGGTTGCTTCTTTTTACCCTTATTCTTCTTATTCTTAACCACCTCAAACCCATCATCTACCACAACACTAGTAGCATGAGCGACCACTTCCTTGGGCAATTTCGGGCACCTATCATTAATATGATCAAAAATCAAGCATGTAGAGCATCTAGGTGGTTTCCATTCGTACTCGATATCAATCGTAACCAAAGAATGACCTTTATCACGACCTTTAGGAAAAACAATTACCATCGATTACAGTAACTCAACATCAGCTGAAACCTCAATAAGCGCACGAGCATAAGTGCTACGACCCCATGAGTTAGCGCACATATTACTCGTATAAGAATCTAGCATAATAGGACTACCAATTTGGGTAGTGATAAGACTAAGACCAACCTCCGAATAAGCAACAATCGGCACATGATGAAGTTTAACCCACACCGGTGCTTTCTTGATCTCCGCCTTTTGCAAATCAGTAGTAGGCGACCATATATTCAAGAAAATAGGTACGTTTCTAATCAACCACGGGCCATTTTCAAGAACTCCTTCCATTCCTTCTAGCGAATTAAATTGGAAAAGGAAAAAATCTTCATGAAGTTGAACACGTTTCAAACCAAAACGAGCCCACGTATTTTTAACATAGTTTTTCACAAGCGGGAAAGCTAATCGTTTTCCAATAAAGTGCCCATATAGCGTGTGCGCAAAACGTGATTCAATCGCTTCAACAGCATCATACGGGATTGCAATACGAGCTCCCTCAACATTTTCCTCACATCGCAATTCTGAAATCTTCACAACCTTTGAACTCAGCTTATTTTGGACAGCCTTGCCTTGAAGGACCGATGCAAATGAACCCATCTGCTGATCAACATAGGTTTTGGCATGAATCTGATCCCTTATCGATTCATTCTCCTGCTTATTATTACCCGTAACATGACCATCTTTATTCTGATCTGAACACACCCCTGGTCGCTGCTTAATACTTGTATCACAAGTAGTACTATGTATTGGTACACCTACTGATTCCGGAACAGCAGTCACATCACCAACTGCAGCCCCATCATCACCCACTAACGTACCTACATGAACATCATCAGCGAACGAAACAACACTTGTAGGTGACGTAGTCGCTGATTTTTGAGACCCCCTGACACTTATATCAACATCACTTATATTAGGGTTTGACAAAACCCTAGCAGCAGTTGATACATTTTCGTTACGAACCCTAGTTGGATCACCCACATGTGAAGATCCAGGCTTTTTAAGAATGGACTTAATGACTTTCGGAGCACCAGGTTGATTCACAGCCCCCTCAGTCTTCCCACCTTCATCCTTCGCAGCCATCAACACAACTCAACCCCTAAAAACCCTAACAAACCCGCTTATTAAATTTGCCCAGATCCAAACCCTAATAAAAAGGATCTCTACCCACGACCTGAATCCCTTACATGATTTGCAGTAAAGAACTACAATAAAATACGAAACACAACCAATTCCAAAGCGAGAAGTTCAACCTCTTCTTCCGCATGTTGATCTTGTCTCTCATCTTGGAGATCATTATCATCTCGTTGTCTCTTATCTTGGACAAATACATCATCTATTCTAGATGTGCTTCCATTTTCCTTCTTTAAACAAGGAAATATTTTTTCAACAAAGGATGCATTCCTTGATTCCATAACTGTGTTCTTGTGTATATCTGGATTTTTCGAATCATGTACAATGAAACGATACGCACTGCTATTCTTAGCATATCCAATAAATATACAATCCACAGATTTAGGTCCAATCGTTTGGGCCTTAGGTGTCGGCACAACTACCTTGGCTAGACACCCCTACACTCGTAAGTAATGGTATGATGGTTTTCTTCCCATCCACAGTTCATATGGGCTTTCCTCTTTATCCTTACGAGGTATCTTGTTTAAAAGATAAGTAGCCGTTAGAATGGCTTCCCCCCACATGTCCCGGCTCAAACCAGAACTTAACAACATGGCATAACCATTTCTTTCAAGGTACGGTTCTTCCTTTCGGCAATACCGTTTTGCTGAGGTGAATAAGGAGCAGTAAACTTGTGTCTAATTCCATGTTTCGCACATAGATCAGCAAAAGGAGACACATATTCACCTACTCTATCACTTCGTACAACCTTGATTTTCCTACCAAGTTGATTCTCAACTTCGGTTTTGTATAGAACAAACTTGTCTATAGCTTCATCTTTACTTTTCAACAAGTAAACCTAGCAGTACTTTGTGCAATCATTAATAAACGTGATGAAGTACTTATTGCCATCTTTTGTGGGTAGTGATTTCAAATCACATATGTCTGTGTGTATCATATCAAGTGGTTCAGTTTTTCGCTCAATCGATTTGAAAGACGATCTTGTAACTTTGGCTTCGACACACGTTTCACACTTATAATTTGAATCAATACGAAAATTTGCTATGCCATTAAATTTAATCAAACGACGCATTGAATTAAAATTAACATGTCCAAGACGGCCATGTCACACATTAGAAGACTCAATCAAGTAAGCAGAAGAATTCATTTTATTGATAGCATTCTTAACAACTATTACATTGAGCTTAAACATACCATTCAAGACATACCCCTTACCAACATAAATTTGATTCTTAGAAAGAACAACTTTATCAGACTCAAAAATAAGACGAAAACCAAACTTATTCAAAAGCCATCCGGACACAAGATTCTTGCGAATCTCCGGACAATGCAAGACTTTAGTCAACTTGAGCTCTTTCTCGTATGTCATCTTCAAAATAACATCTCCTTCGCCCTTGATATTAGCAGTTGCAGAGTTTCGCATGTACAGCTTCTCTCCATTGTCAACCGCTCAGAAAGAGTGAAACATACTCTTGTCAGCACAGACATGACGGGTTGCCCCAGTACCCACCCACCAATCATTATTATTAGAACCTACCTGGTTAACTTCAGAGATCATGGCAACAACATCAGACACCATAGCAATCATGTCCACATTATCATTCACCATATTAGCCTCGCGTGGAGTCACCTGCTTTGGCGCTTTGCAATTAGCAGCACGATAACCTGGCTTGTCACAGTTGAAGCAATTTCCTTGGAATTTCTACTTCGCAATTTCAGCTTTAGGAGCAAGGTAATCAGACTTTCCTTTGCTCTTATTGTCCTTCTTCCCTTTGCCAAAGCTCTTGCCTTTAGACTTTGAAGAAGACGAACCATGCTCAACCATATTTGCCTTGGCAGACTCAAGTGTATATGTGTTTTCTAAGCCAGCTTGTTGTCTTCTTTAATACGAAGACGGACAACCAAATCTTCAACAGTCATCTCCTTTCGCTTATGCTTCAAGTAGTTTTTAAATTCTACCCAGCTTGGAGGTAACTTTTCAATGATAGCCGCAACTTGAAAAGTTTCACTCAAAGTCATACCCTCAGCATGAATGTTGTGTAGCAAAACCTGCAGATCTTGAACATGAGTTATCACACTCTTTGAATCAACCATCTTGTAATCCAAAAAACGAGCTACCACGAACTTCTTTGTACCAGCATCCTCAGTTTTGTACTTGCGTTTCAACGACTCCCATAATTCTTTGGCAGTCATAGTCTTGCAGTACACATTGTACAAAGAGTCCACCAAACTATTCAGAATATAGTTGTGACATAAGAAGTCTGAATGTTTCCATGCTTCAATAGCTTGCATGACTTGTTGATTAGCGGGTACACCTTCTTTAGGAGGTTCCACCTGAGGTACAGTCTCCATTAAGAACTTCGCAAGGTTCAAAGTAGTGAGATAGAAGAACATCTTCTGCTGCCACCTCATAAAATTATACCCATTGAATTTTTCTAGTTTTTCAGCATGATTAGCAATGGTGTGGGTAATTGGCGCACCAGTTACATTCACAGTAGTAGTTGAAGGAGTTTCAGGAGTGCTGGTAGACATTCTAAAAGATCACACAATATCAAAACACAAACAGTTAGACAACTGTTATAAATTTGTATATAAGAAATTCAATCGTGATCTCTATATACTTATATCGGATTCGCTTCAAAGAAACTCAATCTTTGTTTCAATGAATCAGATGCAATTATCAGATATATCAGTTTAACAGAAACACAATCTTGGTTTCAATATAAACTGATAAGAACAACTGCTTAATGAACAACGTTAGAGATCTGTTAATTAAAATCTGTAAAATTAAAACTGATTTCCAGTGAAACTCAATCCTGGTTTCGGCAGAAACAATTTATAATAAATCTGATAAAATTATTAATCCGATTTAATAAAAGTTTTAATTCTGTTAAACAGAATCTGTTTTAAGATTGTGGGAAACGGTGTATACTTTTATTAAAAACAATAATAGAATTAACAGAAAAACAAAGAACAAAATAAAATAACAAATAAAATTGAAAGCAGTAAGAATCTAGAGACGAGGCAAGTGTTTAACACGCTTCCCTTAAAACAGATTCGCCGTCTGTTTCCCAGGGTACAACGTCCAAAGTTGTTGTACAGTCGGACTAGACAAACTTGCCTGAAAGATCACGGAAGCCTTCTGCGTTTCTGATCGATAACTGCTGGAAAAATCTTCTGGTAATGAAGTAGGAAAAACTGCGCTTTTTCTGATGTCTTTACTGAATGAGAAGAGGTTATATTTATACTAAAAAATTGACTTGTTCTCAAAGAAAAATATATACCAAAGTCAGGAAAATCTGTTATAACTAAAACAGATTTCCTGTCTTTTTAACACACAAAAATATTCTGTATCTATTCCTAAAATAAATGTACATAATTTTAGGAAAAAACAAATCGAATTCGCAGCAAAAAATATACTAAAATCTGCCCGCACCCAAGCAAGTTTTCGGAGCTGCATTCGTGTCCGCGGGTCGCGCGCTCGTGCACAAGTTCAGTAGCTTCGAACCCGTTTCCGCCCCCTTGCGCGCGCGTAGGCGTGGGAGTAAAAACCCACAAATGAATATTGTAGGGTAGAAACTAGGATTTCCTTATAAACATGTTTTCTCTTTATGTTTCAAGCGATGTGTGAAAAAATATTTTCCAAATATTGTGTTTCACGTGACTCCATTTGAGACACGATATCTCATTCATATTAACTCCATATTAGACATACTTTAGCTCGTTGTGAAGCTCTCTTCGAGTAGAACGCAAAGCTACTAAGCACTACAAATATATATAACATATACATATATAAAATTATATCCAAAGTATTGCAAAAATCATATTTTGCAAAACATTTTCCAACAAATGTTTTGTTATTATTTTTTTAATTATTAAAGTGGGTATATGTGGACCCCTTATACCACTTTTTACTCCTATGACACCACTTTTCCCACAACTCAAGGTTACAAGTGAAAACTAGTACCGTGAAAAAAATATTAACGTGACAACATTTATTGTGCCATGGCACCAAGCCATGACACTGGACTCCGTGTGCTCTTATATTTCACTAGTATATATACTGTGGTAAAATAGATAATACTAATTTGGTGTTAAGATAATGTTGATGGCTACCTACTATCATGCATATGATACGCTGCTCTCGTCACATGCTTTCATTGTCGGTACCTTTCAACTTATACGCCGCTCCAAATTTTTTTATTTTTTTATTTTTTTATTCATGTTATGGTAAGAGGTTTTTCCATTGCGCATGTAAGCAAAAAAGATATAAACAATAACAGGTTGGTCACATTCAAGGTGACTAAAGGTCCCCCATACAACTTCGATTGGATTGAAATAAAAGCACATTCGATGTTTAAAGCAGATTATGAAGTAAGCCAGTATCGAATCAAGAATATAGTCCAAGACTAGAAACACAAGCAAGCATTTTTCTGATATAAACAACGTCAATCATCAAATGTGTATTTCGAAGAATGATTTAAAGACCATTTTTGAAAACACAGTTCAAGTGTCATAAGGCAAGACCATTATCATCAAATCGACTTGTTATTAAAAAAAGTTGGAATCAGCCCTTGAACAATATGCTTTATCATGGGAGAACACTTTAAAGACATATGATTCCATTCTTAGATTGTGTGTTTACTTGCAATAGATATTATTGTGTTTCTTTATCATTTTGCGGTGGAAGATATTTGAAAGTGCTCCAAATCCTAAGGAGTGGCACCATTGACCAAGTGTTGTTCAAGAACTATAAGCCACCGGAAAGCCTTACAACTTTAGGTATCACCCATCATTTCCTCAAGTGTCAAGATAACAATAAAACGAATCAGGCATTGCAACAATTTTACCCAATGCTAGTCTTTGGTTTTTTTTTTTTTTAACGGCAGTTTGGTACAGCGGAGTATCTTGCGTGCCACCGAGGCACCAAGTCTCTCAACCCGAGTTCGAATCATCTCACGAAGAGAATATCAACCCCCATGCTAGCCATCCAGTTTTCCATTAAGGGGCTTCAAGGCATTGCGATGGGATTCAAACCCAGCTGCCAATTCTGGGAAAATTCCCCATATGAGGAATGACAGGAGTCGAACCCCTGACCTCCCCACATGAAAACTATAACCAAATGCATCCATCCAACTGAGCTAGACTTCATTTGCGCTAGTCTTTGGTTAACTTGTGAAGAATGTTCATTTAAATCTTGCTACACTATCATTTGCTCATCTGGAGATTCATACAAAAAGGAAATCATTATAAATGTATATGAGTCGAGATAATCATACAATGCGTTGCTGCGATGAAGCTTATCCATGGATTTAATATAGCAAGCACCATATGGTATACCGATTGTTTTAACTCAAGGGTCAATTTGACTTTCTTGTGTGAAATAGACATGACCTTGGATTTCATGGTAACGGCTATATAACTCATGTGTTTTTGTTGAAAAAATTGGTTTGTAAAATGAGTTTTTGCAAAGTTTAGAGATAATTTAATATATGTATATGTTTTATATATTCGTAGTGATAAACAGCTTTACGTTCTATTCGAAAAGAGTTTCGAAACGAGCTAAACTATGTCCAAGACGGAGTTAGTATGAATGAGATATCGTGTCTTAAAGTAGGACACGTGAAACACAAATTTTGAGAAATAAAATTGTCCCCCATCGCTCATAACATGAAGTGAAAACATGTTTATAAGGAAATCAGGGTTTCTATTTTCAATATTTAGTTGTGGGTTTTAACTCTTACTCCTACGTGCGCGCAAGGGGTGCAGAAAGTGAGAATTTTAGGCCAAAAACGGGTTTGAAGCTACTGAAATTGTACACGAACGCGCGACACATGAATGCAGCTCCGAAATTCACTTGTGTGTAGGCAGATTCGGTATTTTTTTTTGCTGCGAATTCGGATTTTTTTTTCAAAAAATTATGTACATCTATTTGAGAAACAGATTTAGACTTGCAGAATAAGTCTTAACAGAATATTGTTTTGTCTATAATTGATATGCAAATTGTGTTATAAAAATAAAAGATTTGTAAGTCAATGTATATCTAACATAATATTTTATATGGAACAGAATATCTTGTCTTGGTTACCAAAACAAATTTTCTTATATACGGAGTAATGAATCTCTCTCATTCGGTTTTAGACACAGAAAAAACCACAGCTCCATCACCAGAATTATTCCAGCAATTCATCGATTAGAAACACACAAGGTTACCGTGATCTTTCAGGCAAATTTGTCTAGTACGTAATACCCTGGAAAACAGACGGCGAAACTGTTTTAAGGGAAACGTGTTAAACGCGTGCCTTGTCTTAATCTATATTGTTTTCTTCATTACTGTTATTTAATTCGTGTCTTTATTTTATGTTAATTTTATTAATTGTAATCTGATTTTATATTCATAAAAGTATACAGTTTTTCCTACAACTTTTGTGTCACTAGAAGTGGGCATAAACTGAGCCGTTCGAATAAGTTATCAGTTCACCATTAGAAACACAGGTCCTTGTTAGAGCTAACAGAAGATTAAACTTGATTAGCACCTTGAACTGGTTTTCAAAAGGAAGGCCAATGATTAGTTGGAAAGTTACATATTTGCAAAACCCCCTATACCCCGGTAAATATATTAACCAAAAAACAATGTTAAGTACACAGGAATGTGGCCGAAGTACTACATTAACCTCAAGCAAGGCTTGGAAACTAGTGCTTATGACATGCCATAAACACACTACATATATCAAATGACATAGACTACATCATAAACTAATCATCGAACAGATGAACACCAGCAAAATGAAGTCTTGAAACAAAGAGAACACCCCACCACTCCAACAGCACGCCAGCGGCAGCAAAGGATCCACATGAGGTCGCCTTGATATCGCTCATTTATACGAGTTTTTCATAGCGATATTTGTTATGTTTTGTGTCCTAAACGTAATGGATAGACCCCGTATTGCTTATATTTTGTGTAAAGTGTGTTTTATAGGTTCTCAACTCACCATGTCTTACCGACAAGAAAGAGTTGATTCACCTTGAGGGTACGGCTCTTGGTGTGATACATCAAATCCGTTGATGGTTGCCAGGTTACCCAAAACTGGATGGTTTTCACTTGCCATGGTCCTAGACTGAAAAGTGGCTAATCCAAGGGGGTACGGCTCTTGGTAAAGATTTTATCAAATCCGTTGATAGCTGTAATAGCTTGCTTAAAGCTATAGGGTGTTCAATTCACCGATGCTTCATTGCTAAGAATTGGCGAGTCCAGAAGGGTACGGCTTCTGGTAAAGACATATCAAATCCGTTGACGGCTGTGATGGTTTGCCTAAAATCATCAGGGTACCCCCACTCACCATTGATTCACGTTCTAAGAGTTGGGCTGGGTTCTAGTCTCCCAGGGTGATGCTTATTCCACCAGAAAGACTGGCTAGCCCAAGAGCGAGCAGCTACTTGGTAAAGGCTCATCAAATCTGCTCATTGGAGTTATTGGAGGCGATTTGGGACCAAAAGGAGCTAAGCAAACAAGTCAGGGATCAATTGGTCTAATGTTGCGCCGCAACTCCTACCTACTGCGGCGCAAGTGGTTGACACCCAAATCAGTACCAGCCTCGGAAGCCGAGTTGCGGCGCAACTCCTACCTATTGCGGCGCAATTGAAGGGGCTACAGATCATGGTGCTTGCGGATCACTAGTTGCGGCGCAAGACACATGAGTTGCGGCGCAACAGATGCAGTTACGAAATTGTGTTTTTATTCCTAATTAAGGGGGAGCCCAAAGAGTTAGTGGGACATTATGGCTGAACGTTTTTTAAACTACCAGGAGGAATATATAACAAAGGAGTGAGTGGAAGATCAAGGAAGCATTACCATCATACAAAGAAGCATCATCTATCATCACACATCATCATAATCATAATTTTCTGTTGAACAATCGTTGTTTTCAATTTCTACTTTGTTAATTTGGGAGATCATTGGAACCTATTTCTCAGTTTGGTATTGAATCTTCTATCATTTTAATTGCAATTTGAAGTATGTCTTTTACATATTTAATTGTGTTTGTTACGATCATGAGTAGCTAATTTCTTAATACGTTTGCTAGGATTATGTGATGTTTATGTGTTAGGTTTTGGGTTTGAAATTCGATTGATGTGTTGAGATTAATTGGGGATCCGTTTGGGTTAATAACTTAATTATCTTGTTAAAATTGTTTATACTCTTATTTGGTAATCTAAAAACGGGTATTCGAAAGGAATCCGTAATTTTTACTAAAATAGGAACGAATTAATCGGCCTGTCTTTAGTTGATTATAAGTGAATGATATTCGAAAGGAGTCATTAACAACAATTTTTACAAGTAGTTATTCACACAAACGCTAGCTACTAAATTAAGAGAAATCGGTTTAGGAGGTGGTAAGCTATTCGAAAGGAAGCTTATAAATTAATTCTCACACATCAGCTTGGAACTTTATGCACAATATCTTGAGGTGTTAACGGTATTCGAAAGGAATCGTCGCATGGTTAGGGAATTGGAGAAATCCGGTATTCGAAAGGAACTTAGGATTTTACATTAGAAGTTTATCGATATTTTCATACCTAAGAGATAACGCATATTCATTAACGGTCCAAGCAAGCGTTTCTTTTACTCATATTTGAAATCTTAAATATTTTTACTGTTATTATAAGCAAGTCTTCACTAAGACTAAAACCAACTTGTTACTCGTTACGCGTTTTTATAAACTAATACTTCCAACTATAAATAGTCCCTGTGTTCGAACCCGATATTTGCTAATACTATTTTACAACTGACAAGGGTACACTGCCCGTGTCATAATCTAGTAAAGGTTAATTTTGGGAAAACTAGATTTTTCGCATCAAGTTTTTGGCGCCGCTGCCGGGGACTTGATTTAGTTGAAGTTTTTAGTTTATTGTTTGATTACTTGTTTGAATATTTTTCACGGGTATTTTTGTTTGTGTTGTGATTTTCAGGATTATTGATTGTGTATGTACACGAGATCCCAAGGGAAACAAGTGCAAAGTCCTCTTTCGGATCCGGAAAAACTTTTGAGGAAACGGGGTTTAGGAGCAGCCGCTTCGGTAGTTTATAGTGAAAGCATATCCTCCGAGGATAAAGTTGAACTAGTTTTTGAAGAAGAAATTACAGACAACGGAGACGATGATATTAGACTAGAAAACCAACCCAATCCTTTTGACATACCGATGATCGATAGGAATAGGATGGTACCACAGACGAATGGGTCGGCTATTGTGGCACCGGATTTGGGGGATGACTTTTCCGTTAAAGGTCATCACTTAAAGATGATTCAAGATAGTACTTTTGACGGACATTTCAAGTCCGACCCGCACAAGCATGTGGCGAGTTTCATAGAGACATGTAGAATGTTTCGATATGGAGCGGGTCAAGAGGAAAGCGTTATGCTAAGTTTGTTTCCATCGTCTCTCACGGGAGAGGCGAAAACGTGGTTTAATGAATTAGAGCCGGGTACGATTGCAACTTGGGAAGAAATGAGGGAGCTTTTTGTAACAAGATTTTTTCCACCCATCTTGCGCAGGAAGCTATTGAACCAAATCCGTTCTTTTCAACAATGGGACAACGAGACCATAACAAGTGCTTGGATTAGGCTTAAGGAATTGTTAAGGAACTGCCATGGGCACGAGTTAGATAAAGATGAAGTTATTGATATCTTCTACTACAGTTTGGATAGTCGTTCTCAACACGACTTGGATTTGGCGGGTGGTGGCAGTTTCCTATACAAGTCACCAAACGAGGCTCACCGAATGATGTAAGACCAAGTTCAAGCTCATATTGCTAGGGATCGGGTTAATAGGAATAGGAGAGTTAGAGGAACGGTGAACCAAGTTGAAGAAGGAGGTAGTAGTGGTAGCAACAAAGAAGTGGTGAACGAGATTAAAGCCTTGGGTAATGAAATGAAAAACCGAATGGATCGTTTGGAAAAAGATGTACACTTAGTGAAGAACGGTTGCGGGAAATGCGGGGGACCTCACTACACGGATGATTGTGAGCCGAAATCTGAGGAGGCTAACTATGCCAACTATGGGTATCAAAACCGGGGAAATAGTGGCTATGGAAATAAGAATCAGGGAAACAGAAATGAGGCGAGATTTCAACCCAACCAATCGAAACAAAAGGAGGAGCATACCGAACAGAATTTTGAGGAAATGATGAAAGATTTTGTCTACTCCCAAAAGGCGGCAAATGATATTATGGCTAACTCCATGAAAGGATTCACCGCAAAATGGGAGCAAAACCAACGGAACACCCAAGCTAACATGCAAGACTTGGAGCGAAAATTTGAAAGATTAAGTGAAAAGTTCTCGAACCGACCAACGGGTCAAATGCCAAGTTCAACCCAACCAAATCCGAGGCAAAATCAAAACAACACCGGAGGATCATCGAACCAAGGGTCGAAGTATGTACCACCAAATAATCGTGATGAGCAAGTGAACGTTGTGGAGACTAGGTCTGGACCTAAGTATGGGGGGGGACCGAAAAATGGTGCTGAACAAAGACAAATCGGAAATTTCAGCTGAAACAGACATATTGCGCCGCAACAACAGGGACTTGCGCCGCAACTCGTACTCCGTGGGGAACCCAATTGTCATTGACCAACCAATTGCGCCGCAAGATACTGTAGCTGCGCCGCAACTCGAGATCCGAGACTTCGAAAAGAACCATGAACCCATCGATAGTGATTCGGACGACGAGGAAGAGATAGAAATGGAGTCGAAACCTGGGAAGGAACCAAAGGGTGATAATAAAGAAAAAGAACCGGAAATCGAACCAAAAGGGCCATACAAGCCACATATCCCATATCCGCATAGACTTCGAAAAGAAAAGAAAAAGGAACAATACGGGAAATTCATCGAGTTAATGAAAACTGTTAAGATTAATGTTCCTTTAGTTGATCTTATTGCGGGTATGCCAAATTATGCAAAATTCATGAAGGAACTCGTGAGCGGGAAAGGTGATTACATGGAGAAAATCACCGCGTTCTTAAATGCCGAATGTTCAGCAATTGTGAAGAGGTCTATTCCACCGAAACTTGAAGACCCCGGAAGTTTTCTTTTAACTTGCACTTTTAACGATACATTTACTTTTAGTGCATTAGCGGATTTAGGGGCAAGCATTAACTTAATGCCCTACTCTATTTACACTAAATTGTCTTCAAATGTTTTAACCCCAACACGTATGAGCATAAGATTGGCCGATCGATCTTATCAATATCCATTGGGTATTGCCGAAAATATGCTCATACGGGTTGGAGAACTTTTATATCCCGTGGATTTTGTTATTCTTGAAATGGAGGAGGATGAAAAAGTTCCTCTCATTTTGGGTAGACCATTTTTGAACACCGCGGATGCTATCATCCGGGTTCGGGATACCGAAATTTCTTTGGGTTTGGGTGATGAAAGGGCAACATTTTCTTTGAATCAAGCAATGAAACATTCATATTCTACTGATGAATCTTGTTTTAGAATTGATGTTATAGATGAAGCTTATGACCTCGATTGGGAAGGCATTTTGGAAGCAGAGGCGGAAATGGAAATGCTGAATTCCATTGTTAAAGAAGAGGCGAATGATGAGGAAAGCTCGAATGAAGTGAAGGAGTTGGTAGTTAACGACGGGGAGAGGATCAAAACTTCTATTGAGGATCCCCCGAAGGATTTGGAACTTAAGCAATTACCGGCACATCTAGAGTATGCATTCTTAGATGGTAATTCTAGTCTCCCAATTATTATTTCGTCCTCACTTTTGGAAGACGAGAAGGTTAAATTACTAACGGTCCTTAAAAGCCATAAAAAGGCTTTCGCTTGGCGTATTTCTGATATTCCGGGTATAAGTTCTGATTTTTGTAAACATAAAATCAACTTTTTAGATAATGTAAAACCCGTTGTCCAAAGACAACGGAGACTTAACCCGAATATGCAAGATGTGGTCAAAAAGGAAATTGTTAAACTCTTGGATGCAGGTATAATTTACCCGATAGCAGATAGCCCCTGGGTTAGTCCGGTCCATTGTGTGCCCAAGAAAGGTGGAATGACTGTGGTATTGAATGAAAAGAACGAATTGGTACCGACAAGAACAGTGACGGGCTGGAGGGTTTGTATCGATTATAGGAGGTTAAATGAGGCGACCCGAAAGGATCATTTTCCATTACCATTTATGGATCAAATGATAGAAAGGTTGGCGGAAAACGAGTTTTATTGTTTTCTTGATGGTTTCTCGGGTTATTTTCAAATTCCAATTGACCCCGAGGACCAAGAGAAAACAACATTTACTTGTCCTTTCGGTACCTTTGCTTATAGACGGATGCCATTCGGGTTATGTAATGCACCGGGAACATTTCAGAGGTGTATGATGGCGATTTTTCAGAATATGGTTGAGAATTCCATGGAGGTTTTTATGGACGATTTTTCGGTTTATGGGAGTTCATTTGATGGTTGTTTAGAAAGTTTAGATAAGATGCTAGCACGGTGTGAAGAAACAAATTTGGTGCTTAATTGGGAAAAATGTCATTTCATGGTGAAGGAAGGAATAGTATTGGGGCACAAAATTTCTAAGGCGGGAATTGAGGTTGATAGAGCAAAGATTGAAGTTATAGCAAAGTTACCACCTCCAACGAACGAGAAATCAGTTAGAAGCTTTCTAGGACACGCGGGGTTTTATAGGCGGTTTATTAAGGATTTTTCAAAGATAACTAGGCCGATGACTCGTTTGTTAGAGAAGGATACAAAGTTCGAATTTTCGGAGGATTGTATGAAGGCATTTGAATTGTTGAAGGAAAGATTAACGAACACACCCATTCTAATCTCGCCAAATTGGGATCTACCCTTTGAGTTGATGTGTGACGCGAGCAATTTTGCGGTAGGGGCGGTATTGGGTCAAAGGATTGAGAAACATTTTAGGCCGATTTATTTTGCAAGCAAGACATTAAATGAAGCTCAGCAAAATTATACCACTACCGAGAAGGAATTACTAGCTGTTGTGTTCGCATTCGATAAATTTCGGTCTTATTTGGTATTGAGTAAAACGGTAGTGTTCACGGATCACTCGGCCTTGAAGTTTCTGTTTTCAAAGTTAGATGCGAAGCCGAGATTGATTAGGTGGATCTTACTTTTGCAAGAATTTGATGTGGAGATCCAAGATAAGCGGGGTAGAGAAAATGTGGCGGCGGATCATTTGAGCCGTTTGGAGAATCCGAGTCTTGGAGCTTTGAATGAGGAGGATATTCGAGACACCTTTCCGGATGAAAGATTGGCATTTGTTGGAAAAGCAGTTGGTGAACGGGGTCCTTGGTACGCCGACATAGCCAATTATTTAGCGGGTGGAGTCGTTAGTAGATTGCTTACTTATCAACAACGGAAAAAGCTATACTCGGATGCCAAGTATTACTTTTGGGAGGAGCCGTTTCTATTTAGAATGTGTGCCGATGGAATGGTGAGAAGGTGTGTTTATGGAGCCGATACAAGGCGAATTCTCGATGAATGTCACCATGGTCCAACGGGAGGGCATTATGGTCCAACCGTGACGGGAAAGAAGGTGTTTGATGCGGGTTTCTATTGGCCTACTATTTTTAAGGAAGCACACACCTTAGTGAGGACATGTGATTCGTGTCAAAGGCAAGGTACGGTTACAAAACGAGACGAGATGCCGCAACAAAGTATACAAGTGTGCGAGGTTTTTGATATTTGGGGAATTGATTTCATGGGGCCGTTTAAACCGTCGAACAAAAATGTCTACATCTTGGTGGCGGTGGATTATGTATCTAAATGGGTCGAGGCAAAGGCACTACCTACTAATAATGCTAACGTTGTTATTGATTTTTTACGAAGTTTGTTTTGTAGGTTTGGCATGCCAAAAGCTTTGATAAGTGATCGGGGAACCCATTTTGCAAACACCCAAATGGAAAAAGTTTTGAAGAAATATGGGGTACAACACCGGTTTTCGACTTCCTACCACCCTCAAACAAGTGGGCAAGTCGAAAACACCAATCGGGCGATTAAACGGATTTTGGAGAAGACGGTCAACAATAACCCGTCTTTATGGTCAAAGAAATTGGATGAAGCATTATGGGCATTTAGGACAGCTTACAAGACTCCGATTGGGACCACCCCGTTCAAGATGCTATATGGGAAAACGTGTCATTTACCCATGGAGATAGAGCATAAGGCGTATTGGGCGCTTAAAGAGTGTAGCATGGATTTACTAGCTAGTGGCGAAACCAGATTTCTACAACTCCATGAGTTAGACGAGTTAAGATGGAACACATACGAGAATTCCGCTCTTTATAAGGCGAGAACTAAGATGGTCCATGATTTGAAAATTAGGCGGAAAGAGTTTAAGGAAGGAGACAAGGTGCTTTTGTTTCAATCGAAGTACAAATTTAAAGCACCTAAGTTGAGATCAAAGTGGACGGGCCCTTACTTGGTGAGACGGGTCTTTTCGGGTGGATATGTGGAGCTAGAAACGGATGAGGGCGGATCATTTATCGTTAATGGTCAAAGAGTCAAACTTTATCATGAGGAAGATGAGGAGAACGGTATGACGATGGAGGATGGGTTTTACCCGTTCTAGATTCTCGGCACAACGAGGAGTCAAGCTCATGACTCGAGGAAAAAAAACGAGCACTTCCGGATTAAACCCCGGTTTGTTGTATCATTTCTCTTTTAATTTCTCTTATTTTGGTTATTTTTGCTGATTCTAGTTATTTTAGTAACTTAGGAGTTTTAAAAGTATGGTTTTGTATAAGTGTTTAAGTAATTTAAAAAAAAAAAAAAAAAAAAAAAAAAAAAAAACAAACGGAATAAAACACCTCGGCTCCTCACTTGCGCCGCATCTTATTATCCTGCGCCGCAAGTCCGGATCCGAGGTTGGTTGTAATTTGGGTGTTTCTTTTTCTTGCGCCGCAACTCTTTTTCCTGCGCCGCAAGACCATCAGGTGTGGTTAAAAGTAGGGTCTCAGACCAGAAAAAAAAAAAAAAAAAAAAAAAACAAAAAGAGAAAACAAAAAAAAAAACACACACTCATCTCAATTCGATTTCTCATCACATCTTTTCTAAAAATCAATCAATTCATCCATGAGGAGATCGGTATGTTTGTTTATTCCTTTTAATTTCTCAATTTTAGTTTAATTAGGGTTCTTGATTTGCAGTTGATTTGGGGGAAAGTTTAATTAGGGTTCTTTAGTAGTAACATTAGTTAATTAAGATAAGTTTTAGCCTAATATCGTTTAGCTTTAGGATTCTTAGGTTTTGATTTGGTCATGTCGGGGTTTCCTTTGTTGCTGCAGATCTCGCCCAGAAAATACCCACTTGCGCCGCAAGAGGAAGTAGTTGCGGCGCAAGAAGGGCCTCAGACCTGACATCTCGAAAAAAAAAAAAAAATGTAGTCTAACAAATGTAGTTTGTTTTGTCTTTGTTTTTGTTTATTTTTGTAGGGCAAACGTCAAGCGGTTGGGGAGCCGGAAGTGGGAGAATCATCCACTGCGCATCGAGTGACCCGCCCACCGGTTCCATCCACTGAATCAATGCTTATGAGACCGGAAGCGCACCCTTGGCTCAAATGGCCGGGATGCACGGCTGATGAAAAAACCAGATTTAATAACAACTTGGCCTTACTTCAGGATAAAGTGGTTCATCCCCCGAAGTTCTTGGATTGGGGTATGCTCGATACTTTGGGAATAACTGCAGAGTTGAACCCATTCCTGACTACTCGGTTTGTAAAATGGGTAGGAGCGGCACCTTTTGAGGTGGAAGTTTGGAAGAAAGCATTCAGTGTCCGAGAGAATATTTATCGAGAACTTTGTCTCGAGTTTTACTCTACCTTGACAGTTGACCCGGTCCCGGATAATAGTTATGAGGTTTACGATGCAAAGATAATCCAGTTTCGGTTAGGGGGGAAAGCTCATGAGGTCACCCTGCCACATTTTGGGTATTTGACGGGTTTATTCACTGAAGCTGAATATATGGATAAACCCAATATGGCGAATTATATTGTTGAGGGAAGTTGGAACTGGAATGCAATCCGGAGTAAGAAAAATGAGGTGTGGTTTGATTTGTCCGGACATAGGCCTCACGCCTCCACCAATAAAGCGAACAATCTCACGAATCCAATATTTAGAGTGCTTGAAAAAGGAATCTCCAATTCATTCTTGCACCGGTTTCAGCATCAGGACAAAGTTTATCTCGATGATTTGTGGCTGTTGTATTTCTTCGCAAAAAGGGACCCGACTGAGTATGTGAATGCCCCGTGGGCACTGGTTGAGTATATGAACGAGAAAGGGTCGGGACGACAAGCCGCAGGGCCTATGGTTTGTGGCCATTTTATTACGAGGATAGCAAAGAAGTTGGGTGTTCTGACTCAGGCGGGGATTCAAAAGTGCAGTCCACCAGTGGGATGGAAGATGGTTACAATGAATGATTTGCTTCGGGCAAAAATTATAACCGCAAGCAGAGTTTATGTTGGTCATGTGCAAGAGGAAGAGGGTGACGGTGCTGAGGAAGAGAATGAGGAGGAAGAGGGTAACGAGAACGCAGCGGGAGCGGTTCCCCCACAACCTGGCCCGTTTGATTTTAACCCCATGATGCAGGAACTGTATAGGATTGGGCGCCGAGTGGACGAGACACATGCGGAGGTTCATCAGATCAGGACAGAGATCGATAGGACCCGCTCGGATGTTCACCAGTTTGGGGATTATACGCAGTACCACATGGCGCGATACCAGCCCATGTGGGAATATATGACCACTTCCCAGTACCATGTGCATCATCCCGAGGCAGCGAGTGGGTGGACTGAATACAACCCACCTCCCATGTGGTACCAACCACCACCTACTGATGATGAGTGAAGAAGTTGAAGCCGTTTGTGGGGCTTATTTGATTGTTGTTGTACTTTATGATGTCGAACTATTTACTTTTCAGTTGTGTCGGGTCGCGTTTGGAACTATTTAATCTTTCGTTGCTTAGGATATATGTTTATGCTCATTAACGTGTTTGTTTATGTGTTTGTACCTTACCAAGACTGGCATTAAGTTCAGCACGTGCGGAGTAGACTCGGAATTCATACCACATCAAACGGAACTCGCACGGTGTTATCTCTCTTTTTCCCTTTTATTTTTTTTCCCTTTTAGTTAGATTTTCTTTTGATGGAACACATTAGGGACAATGTGTTAGTCAAGTATGGGGGGTGAGTCGGGAAATTAGTTAGTTTTGTCCCCTATATCCATTACGTATATTTTAGTCCCATTTGAGTCATTTAGAGTCTTGCAAAAAAAAAAAAAAAAAAAAAAAAAAAACTCTTAGCTTTTCTTAAGTTGTATGTTTTGTAAAATTGTTAGTAGGTTTGAGTCGGATTTGCTTAGGGACAAGCAAATGCTTAAGTATGGGGGGTTTGATATCGCTCATTTATACGAGTTTTTCATAGCGATATTTGTTATGTTTTGTGTCCTAAACGTAATGGATAGACCCCGTATTGCTTATATTTTGTGTAAAGTGTGTTTTATAGGTTCTCAACTCACCATGTCTTACCGACAAGAAAGAGTTGATTCACCTTGAGGGTACGGCTCTTGGTGTGATACATCAAATCCGTTGATGGTTGCCAGGTTACCCAAAACTGGATGGTTTTCACTTGCCATGGTCCTAGACTGAAAAGTGGCTAATCCAAGGGGGTACGGCTCTTGGTAAAGATTTTATCAAATCCGTTGATAGCTGTAATAGCTTGCTTAAAGCTATAGGGTGTTCAATTCACCGATGCTTCATTGCTAAGAATTGGCGAGTCCAGAAGGGTACGGCTTCTGGTAAAGACATATCAAATCCGTTGACGGCTGTGATGGTTTGCCTAAAATCATCAGGGTACCCCCACTCACCATTGATTCACGTTCTAAGAGTTGGGCTGGGTTCTAGTCTCCCAGGGTGATGCTTATTCCACCAGAAAGACTGGCTAGCCCAAGAGCGAGCAGCTACTTGGTAAAGGCTCATCAAATCTGCTCATTGGAGTTATTGGAGGCGATTTGGGACCAAAAGGAGCTAAGCAAACAAGTCAGGGATCAATTGGTCTAATGTTGCGCCGCAACTCCTACCTACTGCGGCGCAAGTGGTTGACACCCAAATCAGTACCAGCCTCGGAAGCCGAGTTGCGGCGCAACTCCTACCTATTGCGGCGCAATTGAAGGGGCTACAGATCATGGTGCTTGCGGATCACTAGTTGCGGCGCAAGACACATGAGTTGCGGCGCAACAGATGCAGTTACGAAATTGTGTTTTTATTCCTAATTAAGGGGGAGCCCAAAGAGTTAGTGGGACATTATGGCTGAACGTTTTTTAAACTACCAGGAGGAATATATAACAAAGGAGTGAGTGGAAGATCAAGGAAGCATTACCATCATACAGAGAAGCATCATCTATCATCACACATCATCATAATCATAATTTTCTGTTGAACAATCGTTGTTTTCAATTTCTACTTTGTTAATTTGGGAGATCATTGGAACCTATTTCTCAGTTTGGTATTGAATCTTCTATCATTTTAATTGCAATTTGAAGTATGTCTTTTACATATTTAATTGTGTTTGTTACGATCATGAGTAGCTAATTTCTTAATACGTTTGCTAGGATTATGTGATGTTTATGTGTTAGGTTTTGGGTTTGAAATTCGATTGATGTGTTGAGATTAATTGGGGATCCGTTTGGGTTAATAACTTAATTATCTTGTTAAAATTGTTTATACTCTTATTTGGTAATCTAAAAACGGGTATTCGAAAGGAATCCGTAATTTTTACTAAAATAGGAACGAATTAATCGGCCTGTCTTTAGTTGATTATAAGTGAATGATATTCGAAAGGAGTCATTAACAACAATTTTTACAAGTAGTTATTCACACAAACGCTAGCTACTAAATTAAGAGAAATCGGTTTAGGAGGTGGTAAGCTATTCGAAAGGAAGCTTATAAATTAATTCTCACACATCAGCTTGGAACTTTATGCACAATATCTTGAGGTGTTAACGGTATTCGAAAGGAATCGTCGCATGGTTAGGGAATTGGAGAAATCCGGTATTCGAAAGGAACTTAGGATTTTACATTAGAAGTTTATCGATATTTTCATACCTAAGAGATAACGCATATTCATTAACGGTCCAAGCAAGCGTTTCTTTTACTCATATTTGAAATCTTAAATATTTTTACTGTTATTATAAGCAAGTCTTCACTAAGACTAAAACCAACTTGTTACTCGTTACGCGTTTTTATAAACTAATACTTCCAACTATAAATAGTCCCTGTGTTCGAACCCGATATTTGCTAATACTATTTTACAACTGACAAGGGTACACTGCCCGTGTCATAATCTAGTAAAGGTTAATTTTGGGAAAACTAGATTTTTCGCATCACGCCTCCATAAAAAACCTTCTCGAGGAAAAACCAATAGGAAAAACCCCAAGAAGGAAAAAAGAGTACAACCCTCATACACTAACATCGCCATGAGAAACGCATATACTAGGCAATCTCCACCGATCCAACAAGGACTTGGAACGGGCACTAACCTTCTTAAATCTGAAGGTGACAAGCTTTAGTCGAATAGTATCACAAATCAACGCCACAACTTGATCAACATTCCTGCGTTGTCCTCTGAACAAACGAGATTTTATTCAAATTATATATAATAAAGGTTAATATCTGTGATAGACAAGTTTATCTGAGGCTAGTGTGACAAAGTCATCATTTAGATTTTGCATGGCGTACTCATTGATATGGAGCAACCATCCATCTCACGTACTGCAAAACGATTCACTAGTTTTGACCATCACAATTTGGCTCGTAATATTCTCCCACCACAAATTCATGCACAACCTCATGCATGGTTATTCACACCAGCGAACGACTACCTACAAATGATTTTGGCTTTACTCCGACTTCATGGCTTAAAAGGACAATGATGACCTAGTCCGACCTTCTTTTTTCTGCCACTCACCTTTTTCTATTTGGCGACCTATATAAGACTTGTTTCCATATCAAGGCAACTAGTTCAAAAAAAAAGTAAACTAAATTAAATAAAAACATTACATAAATAACGAAAAAAACATTAATAATTATTCAAATAAAAACATAGCAATAATATTATAAAAAAAACTTATATTAATAATTTATATTAAAATCTGTGTTCATGTCGTTCTTTATCTCTTGCCGTGCATGTTGTTGTGTCGGGGAAAAATTGAGGTTGATTAAGTCATCAGGTTTCCTATTCTCTAAGACCCTAGTAATAAATGAGATCTTCGTGATCGATACTTACCCCATTCCTAAATAAGTTAAATATATCCTTTCTCGCTATCAAGCATATCTCATCCTTATCTAGACTATCGCGTGCTCATCAATGTTCGCGTGCAACGTTCTATAGCTCATGTTAACCATGCGCCACCTACATTCGGGTCGGGTCTGTCAGGCCGGCCGCCGTATCTGAGCCTAACCTTAATGAGCCGAACTTGGATAGTCTACATGGTTGTTCGAAAAACCCGACTGAACACTATACGTCATCAAAATCGGTTACATCTTCACGTATTTTTGAAAAATGTTGTCCTATACGTAGCTTTGACTTTAGTTGTTTGTTGCATGTCCCCTAGGATTGACTTACGACTAATATGACATGTTTTAGGCCTCGTTGAAGCGACGGGTTAAAATGTTAAAAGGAAAAATAAATAATTGGATCATGAATCTTAACTAAAATGAATGGCATGCTGATTTTATATAATAACTTTTGTAGAGTTATATGTAGTTTATTTCCCATATCGGTTAAACACTAAACATATCACTTATCTATATATCTCTACTACTTATAAAGGAAAAACCCCAAACCTTAAATGTTGAAAAATAACTTAATTATAGAATTGTTGAAAAATTAAATGCATAAAAGTATTAATTATGAAATTGTTGAAAAATTAAATGCAAATAAATTTGATAAAATAAGAAATGTTAAAAAATTAATTAAACCATAAACAATTGCATAAGTTACCGGGTCACAGGGTTCCACCACCGGATTAATTCGGTCGAGTAACTTGTTCACGGGTTCCATCAACGGGTCAACCCACTTGAGTCATCGAGTCACAGATCGACCATCGGACCAACCCGATTGAGTCACCGGGTAACGGGTTCGGCCATCGGGCCAATCTTTTCGAGTCACGGGCTTAACAATCGGGTTAACCCGATCGATTCACTGGGTCACGGGCTCGACAACTGGGTCAATCCTTTCGAGCCACTGGGTCACTGGCTTCGACCATCGGGTCAATCCTATCGGGTCAATTAATAAATCATTACCTATTTATCGCTAGGCAATTATTGGGTCACGAGTTCAACCATCGAATCAATTAGCATATCATTAATTATATGTATTTAAGTAATTTCGCTGCTATGCGCGGGTAATCGTCTAGTTAGAATATATGTGGCATAATCAATTTGAGGCTAAGATAATATGGGTGGCTATTGATTCTAGTACTACAATACCTTTATAAACACAGTCAAACAACTTATATACACTTCTAATAATTTTTATAAACATTGCTCACAACTTACACACTCTTATATTGAAAAACAAGCATTTATATTTTTGTCTATGTTCCTTACTTTTCTTTTTTTTTATCATATGTTCCTTACTTTTGTTGATCATGTAATTTGGATTTCTTGCTCCGTAGCTTCCTGCAACAACATACAAAGCTCAAGATCTTATGATATGAAACATATATGATTTTCTATGATTTTCTGAAAATCATATATGTTTCCTGACGAATCATATATGTTTCGTGACGAATCATATATGTTCCGTGACGAATCATATATGATTCTCTCAGACGTGACTTAAGAAAAAAAGTCGAAAAAAAGTTTGTCGAAAGTATATACATGTGCCCCTCGTTTGAAAGATGATTTAATTCTCGTCACGATGGTATGTTTCGTTTTGCGTAACGATTAACGGTTTGTGAGATATTGAATTTTTAAAAAATATATTTTTGTTGTTAGATGAAAAAAATAGATTGTTGTTTTTGGTTGATTGAATATATGTTAAATAAAGGGTGTATGTAGAACTTTTTCCTATGTGAGTAATGTTCGTAAAAATAAATTGCGAGTAATATACGAAAGAAAATATTGAAAGCGTGTATAAGTTTTAACCATAGCATATGAGTCGGGACTTATGAGTGAAAATCGTTGTTGCATGTAAGTGGTGGCCTTCCATTATCAAAATCAAGAATACTCCAAGACTAAAAACACAAGCAAGCATTTTTCAAATATAAACAATGCTGATCATCAAATATGTATTTCGAATAAGGACCATTTTTTTAAAACACAATTCACATGTCATAAGGCAATTCCATTAACTTCATAATCACTAATATCAAATCGACTTGTTACTAAATAAGTCGGAATTGTTACTAAATAAGTCAGAATCGGCCCTTAAACAAAAAGATTGTTTATCACGGGAGAATACTTTAAGGGTTAATTTTTGAAATGCTCTAAGTTTACACTTCATTTGTTTTTTTTCACCCACAAAATCAAAAAAAATTCTAAATACCTCATGCAACTTATACGATATATGCGACCATGCAACTTAGTATAAAAAATTCTAAATACCTCATGCAACTTATACGATATTCACAATTCACTGGCATGACCAAGAATTACAAATGATGTAGATATTTAACTTACGACTTTGACCTGGTGTTGCAAAGCAAGCTTTTGGGCTTTACTATTTTTTGATAAGCGTGTCCAGCCCGACAACCCTTGTTCTTGATCTGGACCAACATGTAATGGGTGTCTTTTTTGTCAAGATCCAAAATTGATAAAGAACTTTTAAGTTCTGCCAAATCAAAGAACTCCCATCCACAAATATCACAAAGATACAGTAAGATACAAACAAATAGAAAAAATCTACATGAATGAAACGCTATTCACACCTTGAAAGTTCTTGTCGAGCAACAACCAACCGAACAAAAGAAACAACGTAACGACACCCCCTGAACCAGAACCTCTGCCACACCCCGTGAACCATAACCAAGCACACACATTCGAGTCGTCGTTTCAGTGTTTAAAAATACAGTTTACTAATTGTTTACTTAAGAAAAATGATCAACTTTTTTTGAAATAATTGCTTTGTGATAATATTTAGCAAAAAAAGTTATCCATTATAAAGTTTTCAAGATTAGGAAAAAGGTGTTTTGGATAAACCAGACCCTGAACATCTTTTAAATCATTTTCACTATCCTTAAACCTGAACCTCTGTCATCCCTAATACTAATACCACCAACGAAAACTTGTTAATTAAATCCTCACCTTACTTGCCCAGATAATTAACACTTATATTGTGATAACAAATTTAAGCAAGTAAATCCTCACCCTTACTCTACCCAAACACGACCTTTATGTGTTGCTATATGCCAACCTGTGTTCCCCACCTCAAAATAAACAAAAAGATATATGAATAAAAGGAAATGTATACCTTGAATAGCCTCTGTTGTAATCTTAAAGCCGAGACCAATACTTTTCCATTTCCAACGTTCTTCTAACTATTAAACATCACAGATACAGATCACTAAAGAAGGCAAAGTTTATAAAAAACAACAAAAAAGAACATAAAACAGGACAAAAGTTTGTTCAGCGTACCAAAAAAATGTATGAGACGTGCCTGTAACATAGGAAAACAAACATCGAAGATGAACGTTCTAACAACATAAAAGGGTGGCTACAATAGGTTTACAAATCCTGTAGTTGACTATGAGTAGTAATAATTATCTTAATTGTATATGTTAGAAAGAGGTGGATGCCCAGATGGAAAGCAAGCTAATATAAAGCATTCACCTAATAGTCATCTTCATGTGCACACAGTTATTGTCAAAACGTACCTTTTGCATTGAATTGATGTAAGTCAAACCCCTTCCAACAATCAGCTCATTTAAAATTAGCAGAAGTATATTCTATGTATGTGTGTACCCATACTTTTATCATTCTGTGACCGCTGACAAGACGTCAATCCTAAGCTTTAGGTTTTCTAGAGTTATGATTTAGAAGTTAATCAATCTCCTGTACTGTAGCAGGATTCCACCCATATGAACTATCATTTTCGCTGCAGCATATATAAACACATGTTCTCAAACACCTAGTGTATCTACTTAATGTCAAATCATGATACCTCCATTAGTGTTTTCCTTACCAAACTGTGCACCGTGAACCGTCATCAACACATACATACATCAGATATTCATCTTATATTAACAACGTTGTTATATATCATCAGAAACAGTAACAGTGCATAACAACCACATTTTTTATTCAAGGAACATCGCATCTAAAGTCTAAACAATGAACATAAAGTATCCATTTATTCTACACTTCAGGTATACTAATCAAAACATCATTTACTACTCGTACATTGCATAATTTTAAACAAAAAAAGTAAGTAGCATTAAATCATAAGACGACTTAAATTTTGTATGCCTAAATTTAATCAATTCACTAAATTTTGTATGCCTAATTCTGAGCCGGTGATATTTTGCCATTAGCTTGTCAAGACCATGTCTTATTGCAAACTTCAAAAATATTTGTTGATCCATATTAAACCAATCAGTTAACGTGAAAAACGATGACCCATTAGCTAAAACTGAGAAGAGTATAATATTTTTTGAGAATCGCATTAACATAATTCTAATACAAAGATTCAAATTAATATAACCCCTAAAATAAGTAATCATAGAAGAAACCCTAATATGAATCATCATGATAAAAACAGAAGAAACACACAAATTAAAATCACAGAACGCAACGTTGTTATATATCACCAGAAACAGTAACAGTGCATAACAACCACATTTTTTATTCAAGGAACATCGCATCTAAAGTCTAAACAATGAACATAAAATATCCATTTATTCTACACTTCAGGTATACTAATCAAAACATCATTTACTACTCGTACATTGCATAATTTTAAACAAAAAAAGTAAGTAGCATTAAATCATAAGACGACTTAAATTTTGTATGCCTAAATTTAATCAATTCACTAAATTTTGTATGCCTAATTCTGAGCCAGTGATATTTTGCCATTAGCTTGTCAAGACCATGTCTTATTGCAAACTTCAAAAATATTTGTTGATCCATATTAAACCAATCAGTTAACGTGAAAAACGATGACCCATTAGCTAAAACTGAGAAGAGTATAATATTTTTTGAGAATCGCATTAACATAATTCTAATACAAAGATTCAAATTAATATAACCCCTAAAATAAGTAATCATAGAAGAAACCCTAATATGAATCATCATGATAAAAACAGAAGAAACACACAAATTAAAATCACAGAACGCTAAAACGAATAAACTATTACTATCAGTAATCAATCAACAAAATTAGGTTAAAATTAATAATGCAATAACAAAGTTTTTCAATAGATGTCATAACAATTATATTCTGCAATAATAAATGATTTCAAACAGGTTCGCCAAATTTATGATTCAAGGCTCGATTGAGAAAAGAGGGTTGAAAGCACAGAAGTTTTGGAAGTAGACTACGATTTATTCTGGGTTTTGTTAATCTAAGTTTACCATTAGCCCCTCTTGCGTTTCTTTTTATTTTTAAGACAACCCCAATTCTTTATATATTATGATTGGACACCTCAAAACTATTTAATAATTACACCCGTTTTTTATAGTTTTTTTCTTTCAGTTGTTGACACGGATACTTTTATGTGTACTTTTTCTCAACAGGTAACTAAAAACGAAATTTTAATATTTTTTACTAAATTAAGGAACAATTACACCTTTTAAAGGAATATATAAAAAAATTATTTCTTATTATGGAAAGAATCTCTTAAAAATGTCCCTACTTTGTGTTTTGCTTTACAAAGAAAAAGATTTTGTATTTTTATATAAATTTTTCTTCATTGTATTGTGGTAACTAATTTTATATTTTTTATGAAAATATCAAGTTTTTACCCACTTTATTTACATTCTATCTGCATTAAAATTAATTGACACTAGATAGTTCTATCTACTAGTTTTATGTTTTCTGTTTTTATACGTGTGTATGATGTGTTTCCATATTTAATTTAATGAAAGTTATTTAAAATTTCTTAAAATTCCTTGTTTCTTTCATTATGTGCAATTTATCTTTTACTTGTAATTTCCGTTTCCTTGCATTAGCTTTACTTTACAAAATCTTCGTAGAACAATGATTCCGTGGTAAAAATATTGTCTTTTGTATTCTTTTACGTACTACGTAATATTTGATATTTTCTACTTACTCCCATACAACACGTACATCAGTATACTACATTTTCATATGTCTTTGTATATTCTTTAAAAAATTATTCATTTATGTATGTTTTGTACGTAAACTATGTATAAAAATGTAAAACAAAAATATAAAATATGTTTTAAAAATGTTCAAACACGTAAAAAAGCGTATATGGTTTGAAAACGTATACGATATCATGTTAAAAAAATTACTTTCTAAACAATAAAAAAAACTTGAGTAACCTATCTGTAACGTTTTAAACTTTAGTAACATAATCGAACTTTTTAGCAAACTTTAGTACCATCATTATCTATTAACCTTGCCACCTAGACTGCCACGTAGATGGTTTACCGGTATTTATAGGTTATACATACGGGGTAACCTGCGTAGCCGGTAAACCAAACTTTGGTAACCTGTCTGTTAGGTTTAAAACCTTTGGTAACATAATCGAATTTTTTGGAAAACTTTTGTAACTTTTGTGTATATTAACCCCCACTTTTATCCCATATTGATGAGTGAGCAAATATTGAACCAATTTATAACCATTAGAATTGGATCATTATACAGCACAATTATTGATTGTTGGAAAACTTAAATTCCAACAATCGAGTATCTGTGTTTTTATTTATCTAATGCCATACATGTTTTTAACGAGTACAGAGGGCTGCCATGTTTTCGCGTTTATGACTTCAACTTTTCAAATTTTTATTCAAAGTATGATAATGTAAAACGTATGTCAATACTTTTATTTACCTTATGGCGTACTTGTAATGAAGATATAATAAAGTTACGTTAGTAATTTTGTAACGAAGTTATACTAGCCAGTATTTAATTACATGATAATGCAAACATGAAAATAATGCTCTTTAAGAAGTTAAAATTCATATTTAGTTATGATTTTATTATTGCCCATTTTCTTGTTTATTAATATACAAATATGATTTTATTCAAATTATATATAAAACAAAAGTTAATATTTGTGATAGATAAGTTTATCTGATAATGAAGATAATTTGATTTGTTTGTGACTTAATAATGAAGACAATTTAGAATATTAAGAATATGTTTAAATTTGAGTTAAACTTGTTTTTTACAGTATGTTTTAAGTAATTTGTTTAGCTTGTGTTACAAATTTTATTATTTTGTTTACGTTTGAGTTTCACATGTTTTAGGTTACTGTTTTTTCTATACTATAGATTAATAACATTAGTTTTTTTATTAGAATTTTGTATTGGTACATTTGAATTTGGTTTTGAAATTTGGTCTGATATTTAAATAAAGCTTTCGGCTTTATTTGTTTGATTTTTTGTTGGTTTGTTTCGTCTTTGAATTACCAACAAATGGTATAAAAGCTAGGTTGATTCGTCATGAAAAATAAATCACTTGTAGTCGCTTTGGTTTGAAAATCAAGCTTGTACGTTGGTTTGTATTTGTCAATTCGCTTTGGACTTTATCATACGTGGATCATGCAGATCATTAAATCAGTATTTAAGTATGATTTGAGTAATTCATAGTAACGGGTCGGTGGAAAAATAGTTGGAATTATCCTTTGAAAATTTGGTTAGCTTTATAGATTTGAAATAAAATGATTTTGGAACGTCTCGTGGTTTTAACTTTTATGTACATCATAATTAGTTGGGAATTGGGCCTTTGTTTGTATTTAATAACATAGGTCTGATCTATTTTTGAAATTTTGTTAGGTTACCTGCAACAAAGACCTACTGTCACTCTGATTTTTCAGTTTTTTTTCTCTTGTGACCTATTTACCCCAATAAGCGACCTAGTGCGACCTAATTCAAATTTTTTTTAAACACATTAAATTTCATAAAAAACCATTACATTACATAAAAAACAATTACATCTTTAATGATTAAATTGTTAATTTAAAACTTCCTATATTTCTAACATGTTTCAAAGTCCCATTTGGATGAGCCACACTAATATTATGACATGACACATCCACAACATCAATTAACAGCTTTTCAAAAGATGCTATATGCTGGCTAGCCCCGGTGTCTATTATCCAACCAACATAAGTACTATATGTACTTATGTTAGAGTTATAGTTAAAAAAATCTACATTTAATAAAACTACAACACAACTATTCACTTTGAAGGTACATGCAACATTAGCAGAACCTTTGCTACTCTCTCCTGAAACACTAAGTAATGTCATCAATCTTTCATATTGATCAGAAGTAACAGTATGAGATATACCCTTATTCTGATCACATTTATTATCATTAACATTCACATGATGAACATTACTCTGAAAATTACTATTATTCCTTTTAAAGTTTGCAGGATAACCAATTACTAAAAAAACATCTGTCCACAGTACGACCAGTCATATTACAATGTTTACAAACAAGATTACTATTTCTGTAACCACCATACCCAGTCTTGTTAGAATTCCAAGTGTTATTGTTATAACTTTTGTTAAACCCTTTATTCCAATTGTTATTAATTGAATCTAACTCTATATCAACCAAGAACAACGAATAATAGTTAACCCAACCAACAACCCATTGGCTCACTTTATTACTTCAATGTATTACAAGATTCAAAACAAAACAAGAACTGAAAATCTCTCAAACTCACAATAGATCAAAACAAAAACAATGATTTACACACATTGAAAGAGAAAATTGTGATGACTAATAATAAAAAGCTCGTAGGTGAGGAGTTTATATACTTCTATGTTCCACATTGGCCGTTCATGTCTTGAATGTCCAACTTTAGTCCTTCTGAATATGAACTTGACTCCTTAGTTGTAGATCAGCACCTCCAGCATTATAACTTGACACATTTAATCCTCCAGGTTAGGACTTATACTTCTAACACTTATCTTTGGTAAATCACTTGATGAAAAATTTGGTTTATTCATCGAGTGACCTGTGACAGAAACAAAGGTTTGTGTTCATGTTTAGCAATGTCTACGTGCATGCACGTGGTTGATCTTGTACAATAACTTTTGTAGAGTTGTATCAATTTTACTTGCCACGTCGATTGAAGACCAAACATATCACATGTTTATATATTAGGACATTCGTGGCATTAGAGATGGGGCCGATGTTCTCCATGGCTAATCGAAAAAGCATTAAACGGGATTATAGTGTAAACTAAAATTTTGACCTTTTTCGAAAGTGCTTTCTACAAAATATTGAAATTGCCTTATGGATATACTAAAACTTAATATTCGACACTTGAAAACATTATATATATCTTTCATCTCTTAGTAACAATACTCGATTTATCATTTCGAGCCTAGTTTTTTCTTCATTTTGTTGGTATTGTCATAAAAAAATTATCTCGAGATTGGTTCAAGGTCATAATCATCCTAAAATGACCTAGAGTATTTTTGTGGCATTGACACTACGCCTTAGTGGCATTCTAAAACATAAAAAAATATGGCCAAATGTTCCTTGGCAGCTTTTTGTAATTCATTGTCGCACGTTCAAACTAGTGAATTTTTTATGATGAATTTCTCATGATCACGATCGTTTAATATGTTTGTCATCCATCAAAGACCGACGAAGAAAGCGGTGGCCATGGTGTGGTTTCCGGCAAAGCTCGCGTTATGCCCATGGCTTGAGCCATGAACTACCGTACCAGGTGCTCTTAGCTGATGTTAAACCATTTAAAGACTCAAAGTTATTAGCACATGTCTCAAACTCGTCTGGCTAACTATGGGTTTGAGTCTAACTTATTCCAAGTAGTGGTTATTCTTTTTATGTTCTGTTTCTCATAATTGGGTCGTTCCACTTCCACGTGTTTGTTGTTCATCAAAGACCGACGAACAAAACATTGGCCTAACTTGACAACACAATAAAATTGTAACAGTGAGATCGAATGTGGGAAAATCGAGCCTGTTTTAGAATGGTACCAAAAGTTATGGATGCATACATTTCATGTTCAAATGGTCATATGATATTATGATGTGGCCTGCTAAATACTTTATCGAATAGGTTGACCATACATTTTGTTGAGGATAACGGATTATAAGTTCATTCAAGTATAAGAAAGTAGTTGTAGCTCTAACTTGAATGTCTCATGTTAAAGTGTGAGGTGAAAGGAATAATCCGAATGAATGTTACGCAGTATTCAAATTGAAGTCGGCTTGTTGTGTCCCGGCAATGGACCATCCCGTCATCTTTATAGATAGCAAGTCCAATGGTATTGGTAATGCGGCTCTATCTGTTCTATCCGTCTCAAAAATGGACGTTTGTTACTTATGGAGTGAGAATGATATTACAAAATTGCGCAATTCCAAGTGCACAAAAGTTACAAACTTGCTTATCGTTTCATTCAGACATTACATATTATCCTATTTGCGATAGTTGTTGTTTGTTAATTTATTCATGCACCTAGCTCCTTTGTTGAAAATTTTCTCTAAAATTTCATGTGATTCTACGAGTCTATAAGCTAATACTTGTGAAGCGATGGATTGAACTTGTTTATCACTTTATCTCATCTTTATTATTTTTTGTGTATCAAGTATCAACATTTAAGGGATTCTGTGTGCTTTTTACCATAGGTTGAGCCATGTTTTACCGTTCGCTTGGCTCTAAAATGTCAAGAGGAATGAAATAATTGAATCATGAATGCCATTTTAATCGAATGATAGGTGGTTGATTTTGATTGAAGTAATATTAGATCAACTCCTTATAATATCAACATTTATATCCTACATCGGCCAAAGAACAAATATTTCACTTGTTTAAATACTATATTAAACATGTTAATTATAATTTGTTGTTAAGATAACGTTGATGCCTTACGTATATTGAGGTCTGTCGGGGAGAGTACTCCTGCAGCCTTTCAATACGTAGGAAACAACTTATACATACTCTCAAATTTTTCAATTTTTATTCAATTTATGATAAGAGGTTTGACCTAGTAAATAATAGCGATATAAACATTAACAGGTCGGTTGGTCACATTCAAGGTGACCATCATACAACTTCGATTGCATTGAAACAAAAGCACAATCGATGTTTGAAGCAGATCATGAAGTAAGATATTATCAAAATCAAGAATTATCCAAGACAAAATACACAAGCAAACAAAATCCATATATGAACCATCTATTTTTTTTCCAAATAACAACAATACGGTTCATTACAAAACAACTCTTATCATCAAATGTCTAATGATATAAACAATCGGCAGTTAACTAGAAGTAAGAACCATTTTTTTTTAAAACACAATTCACATTTCATAAGGCAAGATCATTATTTTCATAATAACTTTGGTAATCCGTGGACATTGAGGATCCAACTAGTGATTATTTCTCAGTTCTCACACTTGAGGTCGTTCCACATGTTTGTCATCCATTAAAGACTTACGACAATATAGTAAATTTCTAATGGCGAAATCAAATGTGGGGAAAACCGAGCCCGCTTTGGAATGGTAATAAAAGTCGTGGATACATATGTTTTATGTTCAAATGGTCATATAATGTATTAACGTGGCCCCTTAAATATTTCATTATGTTCCACTAAAACAAAATTTTTAGGGTCTAACTTTTTCGATCTTAAATGACAAGTTTTTCGACTCTAAATTGTCGATATAAAATTTTCGACCCTAGAAATCTAGGGTCGACTTCTTCCTTTGGAACTAGGGTCGATAAACGGGCCCACAACTTTTTTGATAAATAAAATATTTACAAATAATAAACATTTTATACTAAAAAAATCACATTTTTCAAATAAATAAAATAAGTAAATTAAAATCTAGGATCGATTTTTTGGACCCTAAATTTTAAAGCCCGCAGTCCACCCTAGATTGAATAAAAATTAATACTATTATCTGTTTTAGGAAGTAGTATGCTTATTTTATTATTTTCCTTACATTTTGGCAGGAAAACTTCTCTTCCCACGTGTCTATCGCGAAACCTACGTGTCATCCAACTCACAAACATTCATTAACTCAGGGACACGTGTTTTCAACATATATAGAACACAGTAAAAAACACATACAACCTGTGTCTTCTTCTTCTCTTGCTTGAGACCATGAAACTCATCGGAAAATCAAAAAAGAACTCGACAAACCGAAGATCTAAGATCCCATTCAAGAAAGTTGCAACTATGTGTGGTACACAATAACCTTAATTTTTATCTAATTATTTTATAAGCTTTTTTCTGGTAAAATTAGGGGTTCTAATTCTATGAATCAATTATCCTTCCGGCTATAGTTAAAGGATCTTAAGCCGAGAATATTGATGTATTCTTAATGTGAAGTGACTGTAGAATGAATAACTGGTAGAGTGGTATATTCTTTATTTGATGAACAACAAGTGCTTGATAAAATGCCTAAGTGGAAAAAATAGTTTCAGATATTGAATTAAGTGATGTTGAATTTAGTGGTGAATGTGAAAATAAAGTATAGTATGTACTAGCATAACCATACTCACATTGTTCTTATATAAGAGATTAGTTTTTTTAACATGGTTTGTCAAATGACTAACTTTATGTGCAAGTGGTTGAAGAATATGGGATACAACAATATCATGTGTGCCATTTGATACGCAGATACATAGGTAGCTGATTGATTGCTACAATTCCTAGACCATCCAAAAAACGTGCTTTGTTAAATGAGTTCAGGTTAGTCTATTCCCACTAACTGTGTTTGAGGTGTTTTTGTCACATTTATTTGCAAAAAAATGTTAAATATACCACTCGAAGGGTTTACATAACTTAATTGGGGTTTTAATTCTAGGTGCGTTTTTGGCGGAGAACACCCTAAAGAAGACAAGCAGTTAGAGTTATTTGCTTTCAATGTTGGTTAATTTTGTTCACTTCTTAAGTTCCATATATATATAAAAGAAAAAGCTTTAATATAACTCATTAATTGCCTAGGAGTGAGCCGATGTCTACTTAAATAAGCAATTCCAAACATGCGCTTAAAGACAATGTTGTTGGTTGAATCCTCCAACTCCTTTTTAAGCTTGGTTGCTAGGTCAAGGGGGCTTATTTTCTCCCTCTAATTGTAAAACAAACACTTAATATATGACTTTAAGCAGATAAGCACTACTAATAAGCAATCCTAATTATTCCCTTACGTGTCTTCAGATAATGCATAAGCATTAGCTAAATATGTATGTTTGTTTTGAGTATGTTAAGAGTGGCTAGACCTGACAAAACGACTAAAATGGTATGTCCTTTAGAAAGGTCAAATTTATATATGCCAACAGTCTATTGCCAATGGCTGTATCATTCTCATTAGTAAAATGGTACAACCATGTATTGTGTGGTTCAGGTCATAAAGAAAGAACCGAAACTAACGAACTTTGTTATTACAACCAGCCTAAAACAACTGATACATTTAGGTGAGTTCCATTCCAAAACATATGCATATTTTTGTCCGTGGAACCCTATTATTTTATAAAAAACAATAGACTGCAGGAAACTATATTATGCTTCTTTTAGATATTCTTAAATATGTATCGAATAAGATAAGGTTTTTGATGCTTGCGTCCATTTTATGATGTTTGTTTCATTGTTTTAATAACGTCGTTGTGACAATGGCAGGAACGGACTCCCGTCTCTAGGTGTATATGCTTGGCTGCATATTAAAAAGTTTTGGAATCGCTTTATTGAGGCAAAGGCTTATTGAGGTTCGTGGTTCTAAAGTTTCTGATATGTGTTCCGTATTTGCGCTATGATTCATTGAAGTACTGTAATCCATTAGTTAAAGGAATCTAATTAGATGGTTATGTTTAGTGGAATGAATTGAATTATGAAGGAAGTAGATCACGATAGCGTTCAAAAATATATCATAAGCAGATTCCCACGAAACTAAGAACAAATAGTTAAACATATCTCCAAACGTCAATAAGCTAACTCTTAGAGCTTATCAATGCGAGGATGTGTACTTGAGTGTCCCTATGCTCATAACCTCTAATAGTGAGGTTATTGGCTTTTACGAAATTAAATAAGCCCATAAGTAGGAAAGCTAAGGTATGTCATAAAGAAAAGGAAAGGTAGAACTATTAACATAACCATAGGCGAGTTGGAGAGTTGCACAAGACTGAGTTTTCTTATCACTTTAGCATACAGTGTTGAACTTTTTAATTTCCTAATGCGCGAAATCAGTTTATTTTTTCTCAGGTGCTTGCTTTCGAGGAAAGAAGAAACGTAAATATGGGTGAATAATGTATGTGCAGGTGATTTTACCACTTCTTCTACTTTTACTTTTTGCTATTGTTTTCAGGTAAACATTTTTCCTCGCCTGTACCACATTGAATCACACCTAGAATGAAATAAAAATTGTTTCAGGCAAACTATTAACACTTTTACTTTTTGCTATTGTTTCAGGTAAACGTAAATATGGTTATATTTCACGCCCACCCAGGAGGCATACGATTAACCAATTGGCTTCGTAGATATAACGATTGAATACTCTTACGCAAATGCCGCTCTACAAAAATATTTATTTGCAGGTAATTTTACTTGGCCCAATATAACCAATCTTCGTTTCATTATCTTATTTTCTCAATTAGTAAGAATCTACTAAATAATTTCAAACCAGTATATCATGTTCTAAAAGAATTATAGGTGATTGACTTGAATGTGTAACATTTTTATCAATGCTTTGGATAACAATCATATTAGAATGATGGAAAAACAATGTATGTGATCATTCCCGACTTAAAAATAACTTTTTTAACGCAGAGGACGCATTAACAGAGAGCATAGTGTTTGCAGCGTGTGATGAAACTCGAGGAAGATGGGCAAAGTTGCTTGGTGTTCGTTCCCTTTTTAGCTTCCAGAAACACATGAATTACGTTGTGCGAGTAAAAATCTTATTGAAAACTTTAGGGACATTTTTTAGTAGGCATTTTTTGTACTTATATTGGAGATTTTTTAGGAACATCTATGAAGGCTAATGTTAAATATTTTGCCTACTGAATGCACTGATCATTTGCATCACAAGAATGGTTGTTGGTATGCGCATGTTTTTGTAAACGAGGTATAATTAAATTTCTTCTGTTAAAATGACGTTAAAACCAATTATCGAACGCAAAAAAATGGCCTCGTAGCGAAGCGCGGGCGTGCCTATCTTGTTTATTCTGTTACAATATTTTTAAAATTCAAAATATATATATATATATATATATAAAGATCTAGGGTCGACAAAATCGACTCTAGGCTTTTTTATATATTAAATTTTTCTTTATATGTTATTTAATTTATTTATAAATAATTTTAAATGTATTTTAAATGAGAAAAAAACGAAAAAATAACTTTATACACCTAGGGTCGACTTTTTCGACCCTAAGAAGTCGACCCGAAATGTTTTATTTGACTTTACACATTTGTGAGAAAATGGTGGGCCCGCGTGAATTTAGGGTCAACATAGTCGACCCTAATATATCCCCGACCCTAAACTATTATATTGTTGTAGTGTTCGGGAGTCGGGATAACGGATTATAGTGTTCGAGAGTCGGGATAACGGATTATTATGCTTGTTTATGTATTAGGACATACGTAGCATTATGGATTGAGGCATTGTTAAAGTATGGGAGCGATGTCCTCCATGGTTAGTCGAAAGATCACTAGACGAGATTGTAATTTAAACAAATTAAAATTTTGAAATTTTTTTCGAATATGCTCTCCATAAAATATTTAAATTGCCTCACCCGCCATACTAAACTCAATATTCAACTATCGAAGACCTTATATGTCCTACATATCTTAATAACAATACTCGATTTATCATTTCGAGTCAGGATTTTGTTGCTGTTGTCATAAAAAATTTCCCACATTTTATTTTCTCGTTCCGTCACCAGGTGGCATGATTAATTTGAGGCTAAGATAATGTTGTTAGCCATGTTTATACAGTTATTATTATCATCAATCTGATCAACCATTATCTAGCAAGTTATACATGGTTTCAATTTTTTACGTTGTTCGCAACTTATTTTTTACTGTTTTTACAAACATTCATGCACACAGCATATACGCGCTTTCAGTTTTGTTTAGAACAAATAGATTGCTTACACATTTCTTGAAATGAAGATGTTTGAACGATACTGTTCGGATTTTAGAACTAGTTAACCATTTAACTACGTGTACACAACGGAATGAATCTAGTTTGATGCTTACAGTTAACACATAAAAAATAAACAAAATAAATACTAAACTTTAGTTTAAATGATAAAATCAATTAAACGGCTAAGTTGTCGTCTCTATGATTGCTCACACTACATGTCACACGAGTAAGTTAGGATGTTAGTGCTTGCTTCAAGAATATTTAATTATGTCATTCGATTTATCAATTGAAAGCCGAATCAAATGTTAGCCAATGTAACGTATGTACTGATGCATGTATTGCATGCATACTTAAGTATCATGCACACACATTTACTTCACCCATACACGAATATGTCTTGAATTTTGCCATATGTTCCCATCAATACTTGTGAGAGTAAAAGAGTATATATATAGTTTACCAAGATAGAACAAGCAAAGATTAGAGCGAACGGTGTGGCAAAGAGGCAGGCTCGCCGTGCCTAGGTGGCACGCTCGCCGCCTCTCGCCGCCCTTCGCCGTTACACCGACCCCCCCTCGCCGGTTGTCAAATGTCACAAAGTGACATTGCTCGTTGGAAAATAAAGGTGGGCCCACAATTTTTTATTACCGTTTGTAACGGCTAGTAAAAAAAAAAATTTTTTTTTTTTAAAATCAATATTTTTTTTTTATAAATACCATATTTTCACACACAGTTTTTTCACACACAACTCAACACACAACTCTGTTTTTTCACACACACATTCAAAAATCAAAAATGGCATGTTCATTCCCACATACCGAAGCCGAGATTAAGGCTATAGTTAACAGACAAATACTTCAACAACAACGCCGTTACGAGCAGCTTACGAAGTTAGGTGATGATTTCGATGCTGCGTCCGAAGAGAATAGGGAATTGAGCTCGGCATGTAAGAAATGCCGTGATCTCTCCCCACAGGAGCGTCAGTTTATCGACACATATCTTAGTAAGCAAGCTGAATTGGATTTCAGCCTCCGGAGATCTTGCGCAAGAAAGGCGACAAAATTTGAGGCCATAATTGAAGAAAATACTAAATGGTTGAATAACTTTGGTTCTTCGTCCCGATATCAAACAACACATATCGGTCCTTCGTCGCAACAACACCGAATAAGAAATGAGTCGCCCGATCTACCCTTTCCAATTCCAAACCTCACAGATGGCAGAATGACTGACATTGAGGTGTATCAAGAATACCTAGATCAAAAAGTGTTGAGACAAACTCAGGAAGAAGAAGAAAGGAAAAGAAGGGAGCGGGAGGCGCAAATTATGGCCGAAGAAGATGAAGAAGAAACATTGCGTTGGGAGTTTCCTTGTGGTCTGTTATCGGATTCGGATCCGGGAACTGACTAATCGTATTATGTAATTTTATTTTTAATATCGTATTATGTAATTTTATTTTTAGTATCGTATTGCATTCCTATTGTATTTCAGTATTTTCAAGTTTTATTATTATTAAATAAACTTTTAAAGAGCTGGAGTTTCTCTCAATTCGGACCGACGATTTGCCAGAACCTCAAAAGTCGGTTATCATGAGGAAACAACTACAAATCGCGGCAAAATATCAACTCTAGGATGTTTTTTTTTTGTATTGTTTTTTTTTTTCGTATTGTCTTTTTTTTCCGTATTTTTATATTCGTAGCGTAATTTTATTTCTCGTATTTGTATTTTATTTTTTAGTATTTTGTAATTTTTAATTTTATGAAATGAATTTTTATTTTGTGTGAAAATTAAAAAATTAAATAAAATGGTGAGTGGTGGGACCCAAGTGAAGAGGAGAGAGACTAGTTGTGATAAAGGGGGTGTTTTTAGAGAAGAGGAGAGAGATTAGTTGGTATGACGTGACGCTGATGTGACGCAGTAAAGAGGTGTTTACCTCTTTGTGATACCTTTCCCTCTTATGTTCCTTGTTTTCGTTCGTATAACATTGAAAAACATATATATTGTCTACTGACTATTTGTGAATAATATATGATCATCCGAATGTTTAAAGTAAAACTGTGTGAGTTATATAAAGTAAACTTGACTTTCAAGTTTTCTTTACAATACTCCATTACTTTTCAAAATTCAACATACAGACCCTCCATAGTCTTTTTCAAAACAGCCAACATGGGAGGAGGACGAAGATCCAGTTTTCGACATTTAAGTCTTTTTAATATTAATTAGTTTACAACGTTCAACGGTTAAACTAACTAACATTAAATAATTATTTCAATGAAACATATTATATATTTAATAAATATATAAACGAGTTACATATATTAAATACATGATAAATGTACTCTTCGTGTATTCGTGTGTGCCCCCGATAGTCTCCCGTATTTGTGATTGTTAAACGATCACATATTCCGACAGATACATCATCATACATGGCTGATTGTGTATCATGTTCTTAAAACGAGGAGTTATTAGCCAGTCGCGTATTACAACGGAACCAATTTTAGTCTAACATTTGTTCATGTGTCTCGTGAATATGGCGATACCAGGTATCTAAATTGTTTATCATTTACGTTAAAATGTAAGTAAATAGAGTGTATGTACGGCGGTGTGATAATCCTAGATATCTAACTTGAATCGTGTTAAGTTCACTTTCCGTATAAAGTATTTCGACCCTATTGGTGCATAGGTTACACGAAATGCTTATCGGGATAAATCAAGTAGAAACACTTTGATTCTAGGCACAAGAGAACAAAGAAGGAACAGAGAGAATTGTGAGATTTTTCGTTATGTTCATATGAGATCAATGTCTGTTAATGAACAGGCAGAAAATGACGGTTACAGAGAGTTAAAAATGGTTGGAATACAGTTAATTCCAAAGCTCACAACAGTTAATTCCAAGGGTCACAGCAAGGGGCTCTGCCCCTTGACCCCGCAAGGGGCGCTGCCCTTTGACCCTGCAAGGGGGCGCAACCCCCTTGACCCTGTATTTCCGTCGTGGGCGATAACATATTAGCTCAACGAGTGTGCACTCCGCATTTCTCTTAACTCGCGTCGGAACCGAATATGAAATCTCATTGATTTTTAGTAAACTTCAATTAACTAAAATAGTTGATGATACTAAAATCACCGACATGAAATTGATCAACATATTCAACAACTTATTAAACTTTTGTCACGTAAAACACACATGTTGTTGGCCATGTTTATCCAGATATTGATCAAGCAAAATTATTAAATCATTTTTGAACTTAGTTCAAGCGAGGATTCAAAATACTTGATTTAGGAAAATTAGTAAACTTCAAGTTAAATATAAGACGGCAAATTAGCAAGATCAATATCAGTTGATTAGACTTCGTGTAAACCTTTTTGAAGGATATAAAATATATTTGTTAATATATATCTTGATCTTATGTATCTTTTGATACTAACCGGACCTTTTTTCGAGAACCATTGCTTCACCTGGGTTCCGAGAACCATTGCGATTAAACTCAAGCCATTTTTTAGATAATATATACAAACAATAATCCGTTTGGTTCCCCGTAATCTCATGTAATTGAACGTAATTGTAATTCAGTTACATTACATAGCCCTTTTGGTTCACAGAATGAAAGAAATTGTAATTCACTTTACATTACGTAAGGTGTGTTTGGCTCATATTGTAATTGTAATTGAGACATTACAATTATATCAAAAGATGTAATTAAGATTACATAAAAAAATGTATGGAATGTTTTGAATTACGTCGTAATTCATAATTTTTTATTAAATCATTATCATTATTATTATTATTTTTACTTTATTATTATTAATATTATTATTATTATTATATAAATATTAAAATAATAAAATAAAAATTAATTTTTCTATTTATTTGATTTATTATTTTTTATTATTATTAATTACTACTTTGTATTATTATTATTATTATTTTTAAATTTTTAATTATACTGTTTTTATATTATTTTTTTTATTTTTAACTTCAATTTTAATTTTATTATTTATATTTTATTATTTTAAATTTAAGTTTTATTATATATTTTTATTTTTATTATTATTATTTCTATTACTATAATATTACTAATATTGATCGGTATTATTATTATTAATTGATGAATTTATTATTACTATTATTAATATTATTTATTAATAATTATATTTTACTATTAATATATTTTAAAAATATTAAAGTAATTATTATTATTATTATTATTATTATTATTATTTTTTATTTTTTTACTTAAACCATCACTTTATTAAAAACAAAAAGAGATTTACAACAAGTTGGATGGGAGTCGAGATACTAACTGCGCTCCTACCCCTTTAGCAATAGCAAAACCTATTATATGGAAAATATGTACAGCAGCACGCGCTCCAATGTCTTGAGCCTTAGAAAATCTCTGGATCCGCTTCAGCAACGCAACTGCATCTTCTTGTAACTCACCTAAAGAAGAAAAAGAGAAAGGAAGAAACCCATATCCGAGAGCGGTACACTTAGCCAAATACATGCATCGTTTACGTTGTGCAGCATCAATCACAGCTCGGTCAGGAACAAAGTCATATTATTTTAAAAGTACTTTTTATATTTACTATTATTTTATATAATATTGATAATTTTATAAAAGTATTTTTTTTATTATATTATTTTAACTATTACTTCTTATTCATTTTTTAAGTTTTATTAAAAAAAGCTAAATTATATTACGTTGGGAGTTAACAAAACACGTCGTCAGATTTAATCAGTTACAATTACAATACATTACAATTTTAACACATTCTAGTTTTTTCAATTACAATTACGTCACATTACAATTCCTTTCAAAGATTACAATTTTTTTAAAAATATTCAGCGTACCAAACAGCCCCTTAAAACACTTGAATATCGCAACGTCAAATAGAAACTCCAAAATCACTAATCTTTGAAGAAAAGAAACACCCTTAGTGATAAGTTGGGGGGAGATGATTCGATTTGTTTGTTATTTGATAAAGATAATAATTTAATATATTAATTAATAAAACTGAAATTGTATGCAGTAATATCAAAATACTTCCCACATCGATCGATGAACATATATTTCACTTGTTTATGTATTGTGTTGAACGTGTTATTACTAGTTTGATCATATGCATGTTTCAAATTATCACTTGTAGCTGACACTAGCCCACTACATTTGGTAAAAGGTATTTTTTTTTAATTTATTTTAGTGAGATCAGAGTTTAATCTTATAATTTCATGATATTATAAAATAAAAACGATTTAAATTCTACACAGGATTTTTGCATTCTTAAGATTTTATAGGGTCACAATCATGACCATATGATTTTTAAGATATATTACAGTCCGATCTTACTTTCTCGAACCACAAATTAAAATAATACAAATTTATGAATGTGTTTCGTATAGTTTAAAAACAGTATGTTAATCTTTTAAAATATTTGTGATCATAATTTACCACAACATTTTTATAAGAGATTCATATAATTTTGTATTTATTATATATAATAACTTGTAAATTCGTATAATATTACTAAAGATTATTAAAAAAATACATAGGATTTTAAGATTTTAATCAAATTTTACGATCTCGATTTTACAAAGACGAAAATGATTTTGAATACCCGATCTTAAAAACCTTGGTTAATTCATTTTTATTGTCGTTTTAGTCTTTTACTTTTACATTTGACACAGTTGGTTTTGTTGAATAACTTTTTTAGAGTTGTGCCAAACATATCATTTATTTAGATAATGATGGCATGATTACTTTGAGGCTAGGATAATGTTGTTAGAAATGTTTGTACATGTATTGATTCTAACAATAACAATATTTTTTACGAACGTTGCTCACAACTTAAAACAAATAAATTGGTTACACGCTTCTTGAAGTGAATATGTTTGAACTTGTTGAAATTGACATCACCAACAAACCTGAAGATCAAAACGCGGAATCCTAGAACCCTTAGAAGAAGGTCGCAGAGATGCTACAAACGGAACTCAGATGAACGATACAAAAAGGTAACCAAACGACAACTTTATTAAATTAACGATTGATTACAGGAAAGAACAAAAGATGCGAGTGTATCTTGTGCATCACCCACTCACCTCCTTTTATAGGGTTAGGGGGTCGGTTACACACATAAGTCTACTAAGAAAGCCCGAGCCCAACCTTAGTCGACTTACATAGATACTACACTTAGGTAGCTCATACTAATCATATATGTTAACTAGACTCGACACTAACTCTAACAATTTTCACCTTAGTGACAAGACTAGTTAGCCCCGACACCAAGTATCTCCATGCAATACTTGAACTTCGGACCTGGAACCACCTTGTAAACGCGTCGGTTGTATTATCCTCCGTGCCTATCTTTTCCACTTCAATCTCTTTAGATCCCACGATCTCCCTGATGAAGTGATACCTCACGTTGATATGCTTCGTCCTCTCATGAAACATTGCATTTCTTGAGAGATGAATTGCCCCTTGATTATCACAATTCACAACCACTGACCTTAGGTTTATTCCCAGCTCGATTAGTAGACCTTTAAGCCAAATGCTTTCCTTAACATCTTCCGTAAACGCCATATACTCCGCCTCTGTAGTAGATAATGCAACAACATGTTGTAGAGTTTCTTTCCAACTCACAACACAACCATTTACCATAAACACGTACCCGGTTATCGACCTATCCTTGTCAGGGTATTTAGCATAATCGCTATCCACGAAATCGTCAACATCCACGTGTTTCCCTTGATCTCTACCATACACTAGACCTACATCAACAGTGCCCTTCAAGTACTTCAAAATCCACTTCACCGCTTCCTAGTGATTTTTACTCGCATTCGCCAAATACCTGCTCACAATGCTAACAGCATACGCAATATCCGGTCTAGTGCAAACCATCAAGTACATTAAACTACCTACAGCATTCGCATATGGGACCTTACTCATTATTTCCACATCCCAGTCACTCGACGGACAATCCTTCAAAGATACCTTGAAGTGTGCTCCCAATGGGACAGAGACCGACTTGCCATTATCCACTCTGTAGTTATTCAGAATTTTCCGCAAACCAATCACGCAGGTTTACTTCGTCTTTTCCGATGCGATTAAACTTGCAACTCCCAAGAAAACCTTCGACCAAAATCGAACCCAGTTTTCTTCACGATCCTTCTTCGATCTAGCACCGATCTTCAATGACCAAGACTAACCTGCGGATCTTGATACCACTTGTTGGAATCGACACCACCAACAAACCTGAAGATCGAGACTCGAAACCCTACAACCCTTAGAAGAAGGTCGCAGAGATGCTACAAACGGAACCCAGACGAACGACCCAAAAAGGTAACCAAACGACAATTTTATTAATTAACGATTGATTACAGGAAAGAACAAAAGATGCAAGTGTATCTTGTGCATCACCCCCTCACCTCCTTTTATAGGGTGAGGGGGTCGGTTACACATATAAATCGACTAAGAAAGCCCGAGCCAAACCTTAGCCGACTTACATAGATACTTGATAGGTGTGTAAACACCCATCCTTTTACCACTTAATTCTGGCTAAAACAAGACCAAAACACGTATTTAATATCATTTGTTTGGAATTATGCGTGGTTTTTGTGTTTATTGTGTTTTCAGAGCAAACCGGATGAATATTAAAGAAAACATGGGATTGCACGGATTTTATCAAGGAAAAAGACTAAAGACGAAGTCTATTGTCCAAGAGAAGCAAAAGATTTGAAGTCAATGGGCCGATTCAAAGATTTATCGAAGAAAAGGACCAAAGACGGAAGATTTACATAAGTCGAAGAAACTCAAGTCTATTTAACGAAGAAATTAAAAGACGAGTTGGATTTAATCGACGACAAATCCCGAATCAGAATCGAAAACGTCAACTTTTCTGAAAAGACGAGAAGACAAGAAGAAAGGGAGAAAGCCCATTCACCAACCAACCACTAGGACTATAAATAGACTTTTCCTTCACACAATTAGGGAGTTAGCTTCATTTTTCTTTTTTCCAGTTCTTAGGTTCGGTTCATCACAAACACCATTAGGGTGTTTGGTGATTTTCATCTTTTTCTTTCAATCTTGTAACTCTTAATCATTACTCTTGTTATTTTTACATTAATCAATCAATTCCATCTTTTCATTCATCTTGATCTTCATCATCTTCTATTTCAAGTTCTTAAGTTTTTATTTGATTCAAGATTGATCTTAAAAAGTTGTTGATTTAGTGTTTTTATTGGTGGGATTTGTTACTTAAGGTATTTAAATGATTTGTGTTTAATTTGGTAAAACCTTTTTGAGTATTTTGGTGTTTAGATTGAAAAATCGTTTTGGTATCTGCTGTTACTGTTCTTCGCTGCCCAGATCTTTCCGAACAGAACGTTTTATTCCGAATAGACTATTTCTCATTTCCCTTATTCGGAATTTTGAATATTCCGAATAGGGCTTTTAATTCTCTCTTACTCGGAATATCTCATATATTCCGAACAGCCATATTTTTCCGAATAGGCACCATTTTTCCGCATAAGCCAGTCTTTCCGAATAGAGGCTTCTTTTCCGAAAAAGGCAAGTTTTTCCGCATAGTGCATTATTTTCCGCATAGCCATAATTTCAGCATAGACATCTTTTTCCGCATGGCACTTATTTTTCCGAATAGTGTAATTTCTGATTAGGGTATTTTTCATTTACTGTTTGTTTTAAATTCTTAAGTCCAGCTTTACTTTTTAATAGAATAGAAAACCAAACTCCTTTTTGTCACCAAGAACAATCATTCCACTTTAAACTGAGATCAATTCGAGAGGATTCAGAGAATTCGAACTTTTCACAGTGTATCAAATGGCGTCGCTGCCGGCTCTTCTCGTTAAGATCAAAAGTTTTTTGTGAGAACTTGGATTTTGGGATCCGTTCCCCGTGAACGTTACTTTTTCACAAAAATTTTCAAAACACTAAAAAATATAAAATTTTCAAAAATCCTAAAAAGTAAAAAACATAAAAACAAAAAATATTTTTGCTTTGTTTTTCTTTGTTCGTTCTTTTGCAGGTGTATGCGCACTCGATCCACGTCCTATCAAGAGCCCGAGCCTCTCGATCACTTAGACATGGCCGGTGTACCACCTCCAAACAATAATAATAACAATAACCCGCCTTTCAATAACATGAACAATAACAACAACCATGAGCACCTTCCGGATAATCGCCCGATGATTGAATTGCTGCAAGCTCATGTCGATGGCAACACGGATCCAATTGTCATACCTCCAATTGCCGCCAACAATTTCGAGCTCAAGTCAGGCTTTATCCAGATGGTCTCCGCTCAACCATTCTTGGGACGAACCATTGATGATCCACACGACCACATCAAGAGATTCTTGCAACTCACCAACACGGTCAAGTTCAATGGAGTTCCACAAGAGGTTATAAGGTTACAACTTTTTCCCTTTTCTTTAGAGGGACAAGCCCGGCATTGGCTTGCTAAGGAACCGCCACAGAGTATTCTCTCGTGGACGGATTTGGAAACAAAGTTTATCAATTACTTTTTTCCACCCTCTCGTACTACCGCTTTGCGGAATGAGATTATAAACTTTGAACAAAAGTACGATGAGTCGTTCAGTGAATCTTGGGATCGTTTTAAAGATCTTTTAAGAAAATGCCCACAACATGGTTTTACCAAAGTACATCAAATCAATACTTTTTATAATGGTTTAAGCATGAGTGACCAAGATTCACTGAACAGTGCCTCAGGGGGTAATCTATTGGCTAAGACTTCCAATGCTGCTTGGGACATCATTGAGAATAAATCTCGTGTGCAAACCAAGAGTGTTCGGACCAATGTTGCTAGTGCTAGCACTAATGATAGCGACAAGCGATTAGACAAAATCACTACGCTTCTTGAATCGCTTGTCACCCACACCGTCAGCAACAACAACAACAACAACAACGCCAAAAATGCTCAAGTGAATGTTGTCAGCCAATCTTGTGAGATATGCGGTGGTCCTCACTCTTACACAACTTGTACCGCCACCCAAGACTACCCTGCTGAGAATGTGAATGCGGCATATGGCACCTATCCTCAACCAGCTTATCAAGTTAGACCCCAAGGTGACCGTAACTTGCTTAGCTACCGCAGCAACAACTATCTTTCACCACCTGGTTTCCCTCCTGCCAACCCAAACCAACAACAAAACCTTAATCGCCCAAATCAACAACAACAACACCTCGACAACCATACATCCCACCTCACAAGCAGCAACAACCACCTCAACGAAACAACCAAGTTTACCAACAACCTGCTTACCAACCACCTGCATACAATGCTCCTCCCAACCAACCCACCGCTCTTCACCAAGAAGTGGAAACTTATATGAGGACTAACGATGCGATAGTGGGAAATCTTCAGAGAGAGGTGCTCAACCTGAAAGCAGACTTGGTCAAGCAAGGAAACGATTTGAGAGCAGACATGAGAAATACGTTGGATAGCCAGACTAATGATCTGAGGAACATGATGGCTAGTTTCTTCCAAAGTAGTCAACCCTCTTCTTCGGGTACTCTTCCGAGTAACACCGTTGCGAACCCAAGAGGGGAGATGAAAGCAATCACCACTCGAAGTGGCAAAGGTACCAAGGAACCCGAGCTTCCTATACCTCCACCGGTGGTTGTGACTAAGGAGAACGAGTCACCTGCTCCTATTCCTCCTCCTTCTCCTTCCCCAATTTCTCCACCTCTCCCTTCTACCCCTCCTCCACCCGTGGTTGTGAGTGATCCTATTCCCCTAAAGCCTTCCTCTTCTTCTAATATACCTTATCCTTCAAGGTTGAGGAAAGAGAAGCAAAAGAGCAAGGATGATATTCAGGTTTCGAATTTCCTTAAAATGTTCAAACAACTGAATTTCAATATCTCCTTCGCTGAGGCTCTCGCTCACATGCCCAAGTACGCGAAAATGTTTAAAGATCTTTTGAGCGACAAGGAAAAGCTCCTCGATATTGCCAACACCCAACTTAATGAGAATTGCTCTGCAGTGCTCTTAAGGAAATTGCCAACTAAGCTTGGTGATCCGGGTCGTTTTCTTATCCTTGCAATTTCCCGGGAGTAGAGAATTGCACGGCCCTAGCCGATCTAGGTGCCAGTATTAATCTTATGCCTCTAAGTGTTTGGAAGCAATTATCTCTCCCAGAGCTAGTCCCCACCAAAATGACTTTGGAATTAGCTAACCGTACGGTTGCTTATCCAGTGGGGATAGCCGAAGACGTCATTGTAGGAGTCGACAAATTCACCTTCCCTGCTGATTTTGTTGTCGTCGACTACGAGATGGACCCCCGTGTGCCACTCATTGTTGGTCGTCCATTCTTGAGGACCGGTCGCACTCTCATCGATGTTGAAGCCGGTGAGCTTATCATGAGAGTGGGTGACGATAAAGTAGTCTTCAACATGGGAAAGCTTTCTAAACAGCCTTATTCTTACGAGAGTGTTAATTGTATTGACGTTCTTGATGAGGCTTGTGAAGAACACTTCAAGGATGCTTGTAAAAACATTCCTATCTCTCTTCCCAATGTTGAGACCGTTTCCTCTATCGACTCATCACTATCTCTATTTGGAGAAAGTGATTTCCTTTGGAAAGATTTGGAAGCCACCTTGGAAGATGTGAAGCAAGACAATGACGATTCTACTGCCAATTGGGATGACGATCTCAGTTTCATTGCAAACCTCCTCAGAGAAGACAATCCTTCCCCTCCATCTCCCACTGTTATTGCTATCGAGACTCCGACTTCGAATACACCTCCCGTCGACAATCCTCCGGATTTGGAACTTAAGGAGTTGCCACCCCATCTTGAGTATGTATTCCTCGAAGAAGAAAAGATGTCGCCAGTCATCATTGCTAAGGATTTGAAGGATGAAGAGAAAGCCCGACTTGTCGCTGTGTTGAAAGATCATAAGAAGGCTATCGCTTGGAAGATTTCCGATATTCGTGGAATTGATCCTCACTTCTGCACACATAAAATTCTCATGGAGGACGACTTTAAGCCCACAATTCAAAGCCAACGAAGGGTGAATCCAAAAATCCATGAAGTCATCAAAACAGAGGTTCTCAAACTTCTTGATGCGGGTATGATTTACCCTATTTCGGATTCACCATGGGTTAGTCCAATCCATTGTGTGCCCAAGAAGGGCGGAATAACCGTTGTTCCCAATGAACACAACGAGTTGATTCCCACTCGTCTCGTTACTGGGTGGAGAGTTTGTATAGACTACCGCAAACTCAATGATGCCACGAGAAAGGATCATTTCCCTTTACCTTTTATGGACCAAATGCTTGAACGATTAGCAGGAAATGAATATTACTGCTTTCTTGATGGTTTCTCGGGTTATTTTCAAATACCCATCGATCCCCAAGATCAAGAGAAGACTACATTCACTTGTCCCTATGGCACTTTTGCTTACAAAAGAATGCCTTTTGGCTTATGTAATGCGCCCGGGACTTTCCAAAGGTGCATGTTAGCTATCTTCCATGACATGGTTGAACAAACCATGGAAGTCTTCATGGATGATTTCTCGGTCTTAGGGGATTCCTTCTCTTCTTGCCTTGCCAATTTAAAACGTATGCTAAAGCGGTGCGAAGACACTCGCCTAGTTCTAAATTAGGAAAAATGCCATTTTATGGTAAAAGAAGGCATCGTGCTTGGACATAAGATCTCGAAAGCCGGTCTTCAAGTAGACCGTGCTAAAGTCGATGTTATCGCAAAGTTGCCTCCACCTTCATCCGTGAAGGGTGTGAGAAGTTTCTTGGGTCATGCGGGCTTCTACCGTCGATTCATAAAAGATTTTTCTCAAATCGCTCGCCCGATGACCCACCTATTGGAAAAAGATACTCCTTTTATCTTCTCCAAAGAGTGTCTTGAAGCCTTCAACTCGCTTAAGGATAAGCTAACTAAGGCACCTGTCTTGGTTACACCTAATTGGGAGCTTCCCTTTGAGTTGATGTGCGATGCTAGTGATTTTGCTATTGGAGCGGTTCTTGGACAAAGAGTGAACAAACACTTCCAACCGATCCATTACGCTAGCAAGACAATGACAGGGGCACAATTGCATTATACGACAACAGAAAAAGAGCTTTTAGCTGTTGTCTATGCCTTTGAAAAATTCCGCCCCTATCTTGTCCTTTCTACTACAATTGTGTACACCGATCATTCCGCGCTGAAGTACTTGTTGACAAAGCAAGATTCCAAACCAAGACTTCTTCGCTGGGTTTTGCTGCTCCAGGAATTTAAAATCGAAATTCGCGATAAAAAAGGAGCAGAAAACTTAGTCGCGGATCATCTCAGCAGACTTGAGGATCCTTACCAAGGGGATCATCCAAACAAAGAAATCAATGATTCTTTTCCCTTGGAGACCTTAATGTCTATAAACTCGAAGCCGAATGAAACCCCGTGGTTTGCGGACTTTGCAAACTACTTGGCGGGTGGAATTCTCAAGGAAGGGTTGACGTCCCAACAAAAGAAGAAGTTCTTCACCGACATCAAGACTTACTTTTGGGACGACCCTTACCTATTCAAACAATGTGCTGACCTGATTATTCGCCGATGTGTTGATGGACCGGCATCGTCTGAAATCCTTAATGCTTGCCACAAAGGACCCACCGGTGGTCACTTTGGTCCCAACTACACCGCTAAAAAAGTGTTTGATTCCGGATTTTATTGGCCCTCCATATACCGTAACGCTCACGATATGGTCAAACGATGTGATGTTTGCCAAAAGCAAGGCAAAATCACACATAAAGACGAGATGCCTCAGAATTTCATACAGGAATGTGAAATTTTTGACGTGTGGGGTATCGACTTTATGGGGCCATTCCCTTCATCTAAAGGAAACAAATACATCCTTGTAGCCGTTGACTACGTTTCTAAGTGGGTTGAAGCCAAAGCTTTGCCTACTAATGACGCAAGGGTGGTTTGTAACTTTTTGAAAGCTCTTTTCGCTAGATTCGGTGTGCCTCGCGCCATTATTAGTGATCGTGGGACTCATTTCTACAATGACCAATTTGCTCGAGTCATGGCTAAGTACGGTGTAAATCATCGTCTTTCCACAGCCTACCACCCACAAACTAATGGCCAGGCTGAAATATCTAACCGAGGACTGAAGCGAATTCTAGAAAGAACTGTGGGAGAGCATCGTGCCGCATGGGCTGATAAACTTGATGATGCTTTGTGGGCTTTCCGTACTGCTTACAAGACCCCGATCGGCTGTACGCCTTATCGTCTTGTGTACGAGAAAGCGTGCCACCTCCCCATTGAGTTGGAGCACAAGGCTTATTGGGCCTTGAAGTGGGCCAATTTTGATATCAACAAAGCCGGTGACCTACGCAAGATCCAACTCAATGAGCTCAATGAACTTCGGAATGAGGCTTATGAAAATTCTTTGATCTATAAGGAACGAACTAAGCTCATTCACGACTCCAAGATCAAAAACCGAGAGTTCCATGTTGGAGACAAAGTCTTACTTTTTAAGTCTCGGTTGAAAATCTTTCCGGGCAAGCTTAAATCTCGTTGGTCCGGCCCATTCACCATCGCCCAAATTTTTCCATATGGTACTCTCGAGCTCGCTCAACCTAATGGACCAAATTTTAAGGTGAATGGCCAACGAGTGAAGTTGTACTTTGGTGAGGACACCTCTCACGAGGTGATTCCATCCCTCACCACGTTCCCCATGAAATAATTTTGGGTCGAGTCAGGCTCGTGACTCGGTTATCAAAAACAAGCGCTCCTCGGGAGGCAGCCCGAGTATCTATCCCTTTAACCCCCTAAGTGTAGGGGAGGACCTATTTTGGTCGTTTGTGTTTGTATGGTGATGTGATTACAGGGATAACTGCAATCTTGGAATCTTTGACAGAACCGTGCTCCCGTGTTATCTGAAATCCGGTTCTATCTCTCAACTATCGTGATTCAATTTTCTTCATAATCACATTTGAAATTGATCACTTTAGTCGTCTCTTCCTTAACTCGAGTTAACCAACGTGCACAATGTCATAAGTGTAGGGGAGATTTTTCCCACATGCTTAAACATTGAGGACAATGTTTATCTTAAGTGTAGGGGGACTTCTATCGAAGTTTTAAGTGGACTTTTCCATGAAAATGCCTTCATTTAACCGGAAAATCCTATTTTTCAACATTTTTCAAATTTTTTATTAACTTTGGCCATTTAGTCGTAATTTTTAAATTTTTATCGTTGCTTTCGTATGTATATATCCCACAATAAAGTCAAAATTATTAATAAAGTGGTGAAGCTAGTTTAGAAATCTTTGACATATTAGGCCCGTTGCGTTTATTTGACTCAACCCGAATAGACTTATCCAAGTTTATTCTAGCTAGTATCCTTAACCATGTAGACCTTAATCGGTTTATTAGGCTAAGTATCCGCGAGTCTCGTTACTTGAGATTTTAAAGTGTGGAGGACGAGAAATGATAGAGTCAATTATAAGTCGGTATTCTTGCGCAAGCTCACTTGGTGTAATTATTTGCCTATTCTCCCATCACTTGCTAAAAATTTATCTGCAATAAGTAAGGTCGTACGATTTGAAAAGTTACTTAGCTTCTAGCCCAAGATCGTTTAAAAGTTGCTTGGTAATGATAAGAGTTCATAGCCAAGGCATAACTTATGAAGCGGGGCGCGAAGATTGGCGAGTCCGAAAAGGCCCTAACAAGGCATGAGGATTCCATTTTATTGCTGAAGATCCAAAGTGATGTGAAAAGCATTATTCCTAAAGTCAATATGAAGGATCAAGACTCACGACGAAAAGCAATCAACTCCCATAAAGATCATGGAGAAGTCTATCCGAAAAGACCCTAACAAGGTATGAGGATAAATAGATCCAAGTCCGAAAAGGAGGCGGATCGTTGTATCTCAAAATCCCAATTAGAGATTGAAGAAATAATCATGAAGTCGTGGTCAACAAAGTTGGAGTACCCCTCAAAAGTCTCCAAGTGAAGAAACTCTATTATGATGAGAAGACCATTATCTCAAAAACGTCTCTCGAAGATATGAAGTATGAAGTACATGCCAAATATCGGCCCGAGAAAGGTCTCAAATCGTGAACCAAGTTATGCCAAGATATGAAATTTTTGATATCCCGAGAAGCAGTTTTAAGAGATTTTGTCCTTTAGCTAACTATTGATCAAATCGTCCTACTTTGCTTTCAGCCTTAATAAACTATCGAAATAAGTCCAAAAATGCATCTTCATGATCATTCTAAGACAAAAATAAAATATAAGAGATACACCTAGGAATAAAGGAGTTTAAGCATTTAATTAAGCTATGTGTGTAAGTGTTTGATTTACTAACTTATAATGACAATGATCTCGTTTCTAAGCTTAGTTTGGAGAACGTGAAACTTGAGGGTGATAAATCTTCGCAACACCAAAGCCCTAATGTAAGTCCTTGATTTCTTTACAAGTTATTTCCATCCTTTTGTTCATTTTAAAGTTTTAATTTCTCTTAGCATTTTAATTTTTGTTTAGTAGTATGTAATAAGGCCAAGGTTGATTAAATATGAGAAAAATGTAAAATTGCTTTATCACTAAGCATTGCATGAGGGCATGGCAATGGTTAAGTGTAGGGGATTTGATAGGTGTGTAAACACCCATCCTTTTACCACTTAATTCTGGCTAAAACAAGACCAAAACACGTATTTAATATCATTTGTTTGGAATTATGCGTGGTTTTTGTGTTTATTGTGTTTTCAGAGCAAACCGGATGAATATTAAAGAAAACATGGGATTGCACGGGTTTTATCAAGGAAAAAGACTAAAGACGAAGTCTATTGTCCAAGAGATGCAAAAGATTTGAAGTCAATGGGCCGATTCGAAGATTTATCGAAGAAAAGGACCAAAGACGGAAGATTTACATAAGTCGAAGAAACTCAAGTCTATTTAACGAAGAAATTAAAAGACGAGTTGGATTTAATCGACGACAAATCCCGAATCAGAATCGAAAACGTCAACTTTTCTGAAAAGACGAGAAGACAAGAAGAAAGGGAGAAAGCACACTCACCAACCAACCACTAGGACTATAAATAGACTTTTCCTTCACACAATTAGGGAGTTAGCTTCATTTTTCTTTTTTCCAGTTCTTAGGTTCGGTTCATCACAAACACCATTAGGGTGTTTGGTGATTTTCATCTTTTTCTTTCAATCTTGTAACTCTTAATCATTACTCTTGTTATTTTTACATTAATCAATCAATTCCATCTTTTCATTCATCTTGATCTTCATCATCTTCTATTTCAAGTTCTTAAGTTTTTATTTGATTCAAGTTTGATCTTAAAAAGTTGTTGATTTAGTGTTTTTATTGGTGGGATTTGTTACTTAAGGTATTTAAATGATTTGTGTTTAATTTGGTAAAACCTTTTTTAGTATTTTGGTGTTTAGATTGAAAAATAGTTTTGGTATCTGCTGTTACTGTTCTTCGCTGCCCAGATCTTTCCGAACAGAACGTTTTATTCCGAATAGACTATTTCTCATTTCCCTTATTCGGAATTTTGAATATTCCGAATAGGGCTTTTAATTCTCTCTTACTCGGAATATCTCATATATTCCGAACAGCCATATTTTTCCGAATAGGCACCATTTTTCCGCATAAGCCAGTCTTTCCGAATAGAGGCTTCTTTTCCGAAAAAGGCAAGTTTTTCCGCATAGTGCATTATTTTCCGCATAGCCATAATTTCAGCATAGACATCTTTTTCCGCATGGCACTTATTTTTCCGAATAGTGTAATTTCTGATTAGGGTATTTTTCATTTACTGTTTGTTTTAAATTCTTAAGTCCAGCTTTACTTTTTAATAGAATAGAAAACCAAACTCCTTTTTGTCACCAAGAACAATCATTCCACTTTAAACTGAGATCAATTCGAGAGGATTCAGAGAATTCGAACTTTTCACAGTGTATCAATACTACACTTAGGTACCTCATACTAATCGTATATGTTAACTAGACTCGACACTAACTCTAACAGAACCATCCATTATCACACTTCTTTAAATTGTTTTACCCATGCATTCAATATGTATTTAAAACTGATATTGCCCACACACGTCTATTATAATTAGTGTGTTGTATCGAAGAACAATCATTTGTATTTTTTGTGCTTGTTTGAGTTAATTCCCGCTATGAGTTTGAAGCTCGGTACTTTCACAGATTTCTCCACAAGAGAAGAAGGTAAGCTTTCAATGGTTTTTCCATCATTCCCAGAAAGAGAATGAAACCTGGCGAAAAAGAAATGAACACTTTGTTGAGGAACGAAGCACCCAGATCGGAATGGTACAAAAAAATAAAATCCTAATGGCTATATCAAATGTGGGCAAACCTAGCCGTTTTGGAATGGTACAAAAAGTCATGGATACATACATTTCATGTTTAAATGCTCGTATGTTGTGGCCTGTTAACTACTTTATTGAATGGATTGACCATAGGTTATGTTCGGATAATGGATTATAAAGCTTTTAATGGAGTTTAAGAAAGTAGTTGTCGCTGTTAGCCCATATAATAAGGATATGATTAGCATATAATGAGTTGTCAGTCAATAGGATATGATTAGTGATGATTAGCTGTCGACACTATCTTGAGGCTCAAGTCCATATGAAATGTATATATATGTATCTCAATTGATAAGGAATGTAACAAAAACATATGATTCCTCCATTCTTACATGGTATCAAGCATCATAAATCGATCCTAAATAAAACCTTACTTCAAAGTAGTCGATCCTTTTTCTTGTTTTGGTTATTCGTTCTTGGTAACGAGTTTGTTATTATTTGTGGTGATTTGTGTAAAGGTCACAAATTTGTTCATTTTTATTGATTCTTCTAAATTTTACATAATTTGGCTTCACATATTATTTGAATGGAAACAATAATCACTAACACATTAAGTCACTGCTGATGTGTTCTTTTTTGTAGAGATTGGAACCATCCTGGGAGTTATGTATTAGAGCGGTCGGGAGCCATGCGTAGAGCAGTCCAGATAGCTTGTTTAAATGCAAGTATCTGCATTTAGCACAAGTGGCGTAGTTAATGCTATAAGACTAGAATAGACTTAATTGCGACATTAAACAGGTTACAAAATGGCAAGGTGAAGGATGAGCTCAAATGGTACAAATTATTAGTCGATATATTGATCATTCTGTGTTAGCATTGTATGAGGCCCATGAACGACTAACCCATGTTTAGTCTAGAATGTTCTTATGTAATTTATATAGAATAGCATAAAAAGGGGTCACTAGTTTTTAATCTTAAAGGCTAACAAATTTTATTTTAGAAATAAGTTAAAGTAAAACATCTCAAATTTTATAGTTTCCTCAAGATTCACCATGCACCACTTTCTTCTAAGGCCCACTACACACATCTCCAACCACACACGATTTTGTCGTGGCATTTTCTCCATTCGTGACCCGTAACCCAATCAAAATAACATCGTATTTGTGCGTACGCGTCTCGACTCATATTTTCATTTGATTGTATCACATTTTAGATTTGTGTTTTCTTAACATCTTTCTTGTACATATTGCAAACAAAAGGGAGTCTCCAAGATTGATCCATATAACAACGTGGCAACTGGCTTTGACTTGAAATGTCAATTGTATCTCCAGTAAGGATTAATTAACGAATAATCAAATGACACGTGGTTGTAGTGAGTTACAACATCCTTGAAAACAAGTTGACTAGAGACTGGAATGAAGTTATGTTCGAGAGGTCGAACTATAAAGTTTAGTATAGAATGATGTTGACAAGAGTTAGTTTTAAAGGCTACAAATGTAACGTTCCTTAAATACTCGTAACGAGTAACGATATGGTATATTGAATTTACTCTTACTGGATTAATGAGATGGTTAAGATTGAATATATCAAACATATTTTCGACAGCTTAAAAGTTAGAAAAAGTATATGTCAATGCTTTAAAAAATAAGTCATTAGTAACCTCGTTGACAAAAATATATGTTCACGGATTATTCAACAAACACTATCATAAAGGTAATAATCATTTAAGTCTTACACAAACATATCTTAATCATGTTTAGTGATCATAGAAAGTGATTAACCTTAAAACTCGTATTTTAACAAATGTGACAAAAGATTTTAATAAACTTTATTTAAGAAAATGTTTTATTAAAATGGAAATAAAAAATTTGAATATGGCATATTCCAAATGGCATAGGAATATCCTTTGAAGGTAAAATCTACCTCATATAACATTTCCTCACTAAAAGACAAAAAGGAGCGTAGTCTACTCTATGTGGTTCCCCAAATAACTATGTGGTTCGTTATCAATAATGAACCGCACAGTTTTTAAAGAACCGCGCCCGGAGAGCCGTTGGTTTTTGTCTCATATAAATCGTTAATCAGATCTTAATTTTCCAAGAACCTTTTTGGACATTCTTTCTGCCCCTTTTCTTCTTTTTATATCCTAATCAGTAGTAAATGATCACTTAATGCGTTAACTGTTAAGTATGTTTACTTATGATTATCCTCTTGATCCCCTTCTTTACTTGTCCAAAGAGAAGATAACTCACACATTTGTTATGTGATTAAAGATGAAGCTTGATGAAGATCATCATTTCTTAGATCTAGTCATGTTCATCATTTTATATTTGTGTCTTGTGTAGATCCAATGTATTTGTGTATACTTGGATTAGTGTTGTGTTGATCCAATGTATCTGTGAATACTTGGATTAGTCTTGTGTAAATCCATTGTATATGTGTAAACTTGGATTTGTGTTGTGTAGATCCAAGTTACATGTGTATACTTGGATATTTCTTATTGAGTTGTAATAAGTGTTGTGTGTTAGTTCTCACTAAACTACAAAGTGATGTGTGTCTGTGTCTTGTGAGTTCTCACTAAACTTGAAAGTGAAGAGTTGTGAAGATTGGTTTTAGCTTTGGATTAGGACTCGACATCTAGCCTTGTGTCGGAAAAGAAGATAGGCGGCGAAGATTGGTTCTAGCTTTCGACTAGAACTCGACATCTAGCCTTGTGTCGAAAAATGGTGAAGTAGGCGACATGTTTAGATTGGTCCTAGCTAAGATTAGGTCTCAACATTTAGCTTAGTGTCAGAAAATAATGTAAGCAAGATTGTAAGGTTTTCTCCGCCAAGAAGGAAGCTTGTGGATATAGTGGAAATCTCGAGTAAGGTGTACTCGAGTAGTGGAGTAGGAACGAAGAGAGAGCTTCGTTGCCGAACCACTATAAATCTTGGTGTCGTACCTTAGGTTGTTTCTTTCCTTACTTTTTACTTATGCTTTTATTCTTATATTATATTTCATTGTCAATAGATATTGTTAATGAATTATAATTGAACCTAACAACTATGAAACTAGTTTTTAAGTAAAAGGTATTTTTAATACTCATGTGGGAGGTAATTTTAATACAAGTAAAATCTTGCAAAATATTAAAAAATCAACTTATTCTTAGTAATGCTTCATGTAAAAATCAATATAGCTTCAAAACTGAAAATAGAAATATTAAATATCATTTAATACTCATTAATGAAAATAATCAATACATAATATTAAAATTAATTAATACATAATTTAATATTCACATTAAAACTAATTAATACATACAGTATTAATTAAACACACCTAAAAATAATTAATACACCCATTACTTAGAAATGTTATTATATATTCACATTTTACAATAATTAAAAGCATATATGTCTAAAAAATCGTACATATTTTCTACCTAAAATAATGAGGTTCAACTGGAAACCGGAGTCACAATTGGCTCAAGAAACAAAAAAAATTTGTCAGAAGACGAACTAGAAAGGACCCACCGAACTGATAAAATTGAGTCCGTTAAATTAATTTGTACTATTTTTTTGAAAAATATATAAATTTGTACTAGTTATAAAAGAAATTGTACTCTCTCTTTCTCTAAAATTTTAAGTATACAACGTTACAAGGTTTTGATACAAACTTTTACAACAAAAAAATTTCATAAATTTATTCTTTATTAATTGATGGACAATAAACATAAAATGACAAAATTAATACAAATTAATATTCAACATGTACAAATAACTATTGTTATAAATTATACAGTAATTTGTTGAAAATCCAGTTTATATGACATTTAAGAATTTCTATAAGTTATCATAGAAACACACTAGATTAGGAAACTAAAAACTTCTAAGGGTTGTTGTTTGTGTTTTTCTCACAATTGGCATCAGAGCTGACGGTTCAATCCTTGGATCGTTCATGTTTTTTGTCTATTGATTTAGTTGTCAAATTTTTATCGTTCGTCTATTGATTTGGTGGTCAAATTTTTATTTTTTTCCGAATCTGTTATAAAAAAATTTTGTCACGAAGGCGTGGTTTTGTTGTCCAAACAGTCATAATTTTTTTTGTCATACTTTGTCACTCGTCCTTCATTTCTGGTGGTCAAAAGTTGGTCATTTTGTCTCATGGTTTAATTTTTCGGATCTGTTGTTGATTTTTATCATATGATTCAAACTGGTACCTAAATCAGTTGTAAAATTATCTTATGGTCTTAGTTTATTTTTTATGGGTTTCTTCGTTATCTTTATGAGATGAATATGATAAGATCAGATCCAGAAAATCTCATATCCGGAAAATCAGGAAAAATACCTTGGATAAGATCTATATTATTCCGAGATGAGGTTTATAAAAACATTGCAAAATGATGTTTTCTCTATTATTGCGAAATGAGAGAGTTGCATTATTGCGAAATGGAATGCTCTATTTTATTGCGAAATGAGATTCTTTTTTCATTATTGCGAAATGGATGGATATAAATTATTGCGAAATGATGCAGTTGTTTTATTCCAAAATGGAGTGTTTATTAAATATTCCGAGGGTGTTCCGTTTTACAATCACCGAGACCATGCAACAGCAATCAAACCCAGATCTATACCTAATCCCTTCGTCACAGTCTCTCCACATCCAAACTAATCTATTTTCAACTCATCACCAAAAATCAAAATTAAATTAAACGAAAAACTGTAGATGATCTCAGATTTATTCAGCCTATCAATCTTTAAAGTTTATAAAGAATCGAACTTAATCATCATAAATCTGTAATTATTATTCGAATAAAAAGAATGATTTGTAACAAAAAAATGTTATAATCATTATTTGATTCGATTGACCCACTAAACAAATATCAAAACAACATGCAACAAGTATTAACCTACCCGAGACCTTGTTTTACAAGATCTAAGGCGATATCAGATGGGTCTTCTTTGTTCTTCGAAGAAATTCGTCTGATCACAGGTTGGTGTTGATTATGAATGATTTGCGGATTGTGTTCGGTGGGACTTGCAAATGATATATGTTCATCTTTGATGGCTGTTTTTGGATTAAGATTGAAAGATGATATGAGATGAGATGATGTCTTATGGCTGTGATAGTTTTGATTCTTAGATGAGATGGATTTAGATCACTTTTTGGTGTAAGATCACGATGCGATGAGAGATGGAGGTTGCAATATGGATTGTTTATTTCTTTAAGATAAGAATGGGACGGTGATGATAACAAAGTAATGAGGAAAAACGGCTGCCATTGACAAATGTGATTAGGTGAAGTTTGACCTAATCTTTAGGCTTTGTGTCTATTTATAACCAGCTTGTGGATCGGGTATTGTAGTGATGCAATATTATGGGCTGATCCATATCTATGCGTTGGTTTCTTAAGGTTTTAATGTTAACAAGTCCAACAAGCTGCTTAGTCAATATTGTATAGTATGAAATGGATTTAAAATGTTGATACCAAAATAATTATTTGGCTATGTTTCACGTATGTCTAATTGTTACCCGAATTTTTGTCAAAATTTTGATAAAATTAGACATAAATTCTAGATAATGATTTGGTTGTTAATGGTTATATTGTCGTGTTTAAATATGACGAGACAAAAAAGTGACGAGACAAAAAGTAACGAGACAAAAAGTAACGAGACTAAGTGACAAGAATTATTTGACGAGACCGAGAAAAATGGCTCAATTTGAATTTTAGTGGCTACGAATTTGATCGGGTATTATTACTTGAAATTGAAGACGGATTTATCGAAGGCATGTTTTTATTTTATCTTGAAATCGGGGTTGGTTGGATGCATGATTTCAATGATAACTAGCTCGTGCTTAATCTTTAGGATGAAGACTTGATTATCTAGTTTCCGGGTTCGGGGTGACTGATCGATGACCTGGATAACTATCACTTTGATGAGCTACATTGTTGTACTCGGTGTCACGCGCATAGTCGATGTAGATAATTTCAAGAGGTGTTCTGCTTATATACTTCTTCAGTAATGTATTGGGTACTTAGAAATTTCTCAGCAAAGATATTTATACACTGTTCCTCATTCAACAATAGTGCAAGCTTAAGTCACAAGATCGAGTAATTCTTATTCAGTTTCACGTTTGGTATATCGGGTATACTCCATCAGTAGTCACTTCAAATATCCGACAGAGGGGTTGCTAAAGATAGCCATGGAGAGTTTCTGAGTAGAGAATTTCGATCAGCAACTGATTTTCGCAAAATATAATTCGGCTTATTTATTATTCTCACCAGATTTCAGGTACACGTGCGTACGATTTATTGCTGGTTCCGAGGTTTCGAAACCATCAAGGGGAAGAAAAAGACATATTGAACGCACAACGAGTACACGTGATGAAGTTCATACCTTCTTTTGATTTAAAGGCATTCCGGGGAGACCAATGGCATAACCGCAGAGAAAATCAGTGCTTTCACTCGTGGCGTTTAGTGCATCTTTCAACTTACATGGGGGAAGAAATGAAAGAAACAGTCTCTAATGGGTAAAAGAGGTACATTATTGTTCGATGATTAATTGTTTTGATGTTGCAATTATTCATCATGATTATCCTATATGGAGAGATATGCATTTCCGGGACTTAATTGACTCTGATGCATCTCTGGAAGAGGATATGTGCTTTTCTGGGACTTAATTCACTCTGGTGTTACGATGCCAACTTCACGAATGGGATAAAGTGTGTACTTAAGGTTTTGGGGCTTCATACATGGGATGTTCGTTTCTTCAACTACGTGGGGGAAGAAATGCCTTGATTTTGTCTAGTATGCATAACTTGAACTCTCAGGGGAAGAAAATTCAGAAGAATTATTCAAGCGTGAGAAGAGACGTCGTTGATCTACTTGGTGTGCCCCAAACTTTCAAGGGTTAATATACAAGTAGGTTACTAAAATTTGGTCAAAATAAAGATTTTGTTACTAATGTTTAAAACCTTACACTTAGGTTACTAATGTATACGGGTATGGTTTATTTGTTACTAAACGTTCAAAAAAACTATCCCCCCATTACTCAGTAGAAGGGTTACCGGTTAAGCAACCGGTTGGTGGGCCCCATTTCTACTTTTTAGCCAAACTTTAGTAACAAAATCGTTACTTTGCCAAACTTTAGTAACATGCGTGTATGTTAACCCTTTACGTTTGGTCAGTTTTTTTCCGTTTTCGTTCGTACTTTTACGTTTTCGTCAGTAATTTTAAGTTTTCGTGAGTAAATTTACTTTTTCGTCAGTAAATTTACTATTTCGTCGGTAAATTTACGTTTTCGTCAATAAACTTACGTTCTGGTCAGTAGACTTACGTTTTCGTTAATAAACTTACATTTTCGTCAGTAAATTTACGTTTTCGTTAGTAATTTTACATTTTCGTCGGTAAACTTACGTTTTCATCAGTATTTTATGTTTTCGTCAGTATTTTTACGTTTTCGTCAGTAATTTTACATTTTAGTCGGTAACCTAACGTTTTCATCAATATTTTACGTTTTCGTCAGTAATTTTACGTTTTCGTCAATAATTTTACATTTTCGTGAGTAAATTTACGTTTTTGTCAGTAATTTTATATTTCGCCAGTAAAATACGTTTTCGTCAATAAACTTACGTTTTCGTCAGTAAACGTACGTTTTCGCCAAAAATTTACGCTTTCGTCAGTAATTTTACGTTTTCGTCAGTACTTTTACGTTTTCGTGAGTAAATTTACATTTTCGTCAGTAATTTTACTATTTCGTCAGTAAATTTACGTTTTCGTCAAGAAACTTACGTTTTCGTCAGTAAACTTACGTTTTCGCCAGTAAATTTACGTTCTCGTCAGTAATTTTACGTTTTCGTCAGTAGACTTACGTTTTCATCAGTATTTTATGTTTTCGTCCGTATTTTTACTTTTACTGAAGAAAACGTAAAAATACACATGAAAATATTCATTTACTGACAAAAACGTAAGTTCACTGACGAAAACGTAAATTTACTGACGAAATCGTAAAAATACTGACGAAAACGTAAAAACTGAGGAAAATGTAAATTTATTGACGAAAACGTAAATTTACTGACGAAAACGTATATTTACTGACAAAAAAATAAATTTACTGACGAAAAAATAAATTTACTGACGAAAATGAAAATTTACTGACGAAAAATTAAATTTACTGATGAAAACGTAAATTTACTGACGAAAACGTAAATTACTTACGAAAACGTAAAATTACTGACGAAAACGTAAGTTTACTGACCAGAACGTAAGTTTAGTGACGAAAACGAAAGTTTACTGACCAGAACGTAAGATTACTGACCATAATGTAAGTTTACTCACAAAAACGTAAAATTACTGACTAAAATGTAAGTTTACTGACGAAAACGTATATTTATTGACGAAAACGTAAATTTACTGACGAAAACGTATATTTACTGACAAAAAAGTAAATTTACTGACGAAAATGAAACTTTACTAACGAAAACGTAAATTTACTGACGAAAACGTAAGCTTACTGACGAAAACGTAAGTTTACTGACGAAAACGTAAAATTACTGACGAAAACGTAAGTTTACTGACGAAAATGTAAGTTTACTGAAGTGTGGCTGATCATCCGAAAAGACCAGCTAAGCATCATTGGGAAAACGAATGTATACTGACGAAAATGAAAGTTTATTGACGAAAACGAAAGTTTACCGACGAAAACGATAGTTCACTGACGAAAACATAAGTTTACTGACGAAAACGTAAGTTTATGGACGAAAACGTAAGTTGGAGTCCACGTAGACATGCAACTATAACTACTGGTAAAAACATTATGGGTAACTCGAAGTTCAGGTAAACAATACATTAGTAACCCAAGCGTAAGGTTTTAAACTTTAGTAACAAAATCGTTACTTTGGCCAAACTTTAGTAACCTGCGTATATATTAACCCAACTTTCAATCACTCATAGCAACATTATCATTTCATATGATGGGGTTTGCTTGTTAAATTCCGCTATGTGCTTAATCATTCTAAGCTTTATTAAAAGCTTAAAAATTGCTCATGAGGATTGTTGGTTTGGGAGGGGAAGCTATTAAAAGCTTCTATGTCAAGAATATGTGGCATGAATTAGGGGGAAGTTGATTCAGAAGCTTATCCTTAACCAAAAGTACATGGGTTACTTAGCTCGTGCCGTTACAGTATTTCTACTACAAGTTACTATAAAAATGAGTCATTCTGGAGTGAAGACTTGAAGTCAAAGGCCTCAGAAGACTTCATCAGCATTGGACGCTTCATGGAAGCTTTTGTTCTTAATCATTATGTACTTGTTAGAAAAAATATTGTAAGGAATTCTACACGTCGTCCCATGGGGGAAGATTGTTGGAAATCCACTTTATGTGACGACATTTAAGAATTCCCATAAGTTCTTATAGTCACACACGCAAAGATTAGATTAGGAAACTATTTATAGTTTAGGTGGTGTATGACTATAAATACCCCTCCAAGGCTTCCAAGGAGGGGTTGTTGTTTGTGTTTTTCTCTTTTCATTAATACATTTGCCTTTCTCTCTCTAGAAACACCTACATCCACCACTCTCTCTCTCTCTCTAACCATGACAACCTTATTCTTCCACCACCCTGACCACCGGATCTTGTAAAATAACAAATCCACATAATTTTTTAGATATAATTATTTAAATTGTTCACTAACGTAAGTTTAATATCAAACTTTTATGTTTAACCTCTAAAAAATTTTCTTCATAAATTTGTATTTTTGAAGACATATAGCGTCTATGTATGTATTTTAATACAAATTTAGTGAAATACTGATTATTTTGTTAATTAATTCGATTAAATCGTACACATCAAAGTAGAAAATTTTTAAGGTGATTATGATGTATGAAAACGTGTAAACATATAAATAAGAAGATTTTCTATATTTATATGGTATATAATATTGCGACGAATGTTACACAAATTTACAAATACATTTTACAATCAATCATCAAAATCGCGTAATACTAAATATATATGAAATGGTTTATTATTGCTCAAAGTTATCCCAACTTAAAGTTATCGTCATTATTAATAAATATAACTATAAAACATCGCGCTTACAAAATTTTAGTTTCAGTGCAGCCGTAACCGCAACGCGCGGATACCCTGCTAGTTTAAATTACAGACACCAACATAATGATTAACTTATACATGCTTTCGTCATTTTTTTTAGAAAAAAAAAGATAAATTGCTTTTACATTTATTGAATTCAAATGTTAATTTTAGGCTAAGATAACATCATTTGCTATGTTCATATAAGTTCGGATTCTGACATACGCTTTTAGTTCCTTTTTGAAAACAAATAAATCGCTCACGCATTTTCGAATATGTTTGAACCATCAGAGGTAATGTCGTAACCAAAGAGGTCGTTTGTGCTTCGACAACAAGTAGAAATAATGGCCATATATCCCAAAATTATTAGTTTATTTTTATTGTTGTGTTTTTAGTTTTCGTAACTTTTTTATCGTATTGTAAATTCCGTATTTTTATTTTTATTTAAGTATTTGTAATTTTATTTGATAAAATGATTAAAAAATTTATGTGAAAATGAAAATAAAAAATAATTAAATATAGTGGTGGGACCAAAGTGGAGAAGGGTTGGCTCTAAAGGTTTATTAATATTGTTGATCCCTTTTATTGGATCTATATTCTGTTAAGAACTAGTATAGTAGTTTGTAATCAAACTAAAACACTTTTAGAACTCTTACTCAAGCTAAATAAGTTACGCGGAATCTAACTTATAAAGCACAGAAAAATAAAATTACTTTTAACTATTCGATTCTCTTATTAATCGACTTTAATGAGGTACATAAATTTCATCGTACCTATCTTCCTTTTATAGAGTAAGGAACCCTAGAAATCTTAGAATATTCTATAAACATAAGTATATCACAGACGATATATTATCAATATTCTAACTATCAAGTATATCACATAAGATATACTCTAACTATAACTATGACATATCTTATACAAAGATATACTCGTCCTAATCAATATAGCAGTACTTACTTTATAAGTAGCATTACTTACTATGTACCGCGTTAACACTAACGATACTTGCATAATACTAACAGTACTTAAATTACACTAACGGTACTTGACACTTAACAATAATTCCCAACAATCCTCCCCTAAACAAGAATGATAACTTGTTGTCTTCTTGTTTCTCTTTGTACTGAATGTATTTAGAATACATGTCTTCAGTCTTCTCTTCAAACTTGGATTGGGCTTGGAATTTGTATTTGTATCCAACTTAATGTAGCCAAACACTTAAATGTAGATCTTCTTTTGATAAGATAACCTTCAAATCTTATGAACATCATCTTTGTCTTCAAACTATGATCTTCTTGTGTCTTGTAAACATTCATTTTATTTTGTAGCAACAGTAATTGTCTTCTTGAGTTAAATCTATGAACTCTGGATCATGAACTTCTGTCATGATTTGATGAGACAAAACCTTCTAAGTATTCTTTCCTTTAATACTTCTTTGCTTGCAACTTCATACCTGAAATAAAACAGTTAACAACAATGTCCAATCTATATTGGCTTCATGGTTTTTTAGCAAATCATCAGCTATCAACGGATTTGATTTATTCTTTACCTGTTAGTCGTACCCTCTTGAATAGCCAATACTTTATTCATAAAGAATAAGGTGTACGGATAACCCTACAATTTTTGGTAAACTTTCAACCATCAACAGATTTGATAATGTCTTTACCTAGTACCGTTTGTCTAGGACTAGCCAACTCTTTGTCTCGAAACAAGGTGAGTTAGAACCATATAGTTTTTAGCAAACTACCAGCTTTCAACGGATTTGAGAAGTCTTTACCACAAACCGTTTGCTTATGGACTAGCCAGTTCTTATGTGTGTTAGACATGGTGAACTGAGAACCATTTGTGAAGTGTGATTTTAAATCAAACACTTAAGGCTCTTTCTCAGCTTCTTCCTCTTGCTCCAAATCCTTGATTTGTTGTTTAACCATTCTGATCAACTCCAAAGCACCAACAGACTCTTCTGAGACTTCCAATTGTTTTTCCAACATTCTTTCCAACAATATTCTCTCAAATGGATATCTCTTCTCTTGTAGCATACAGTAAGTAACATCATCTATATCTAAAATATGCAGTCCACATGACCGATAATATCTCCAGTAACTAGGAACCTGATTCTCTAAATCCTTGAACATTTTCTGATCACAGTTGTATGGTTCATACATGAAGAGTAATTCATTATACAATAGTGATACCTCAGTTTTACCTACACTGGCTTCTTGAACTAACCTGAAAAGATCTTGAATATCTTGTCTGTCAAGAATATGAAGAATATCTTCTAAAAGTCTGAATATTCTTGTTGTGCCATCTGATCTTTGTATTCCATGAGCTACCAGTCCTTGATCCATAGTATATATCCATCTAGAAATGGATGACTTCTTTCCAAAAATCTCTGTGTCTATACATTGATCTTCAAAATTTACTATCTTCAAGTACTTTCTTAAGCTCTCATCATTATCATTATCTTCTGTTGTTGATTTAGCCTTTTTCTTGGCTTCTAGTTTCTTCTTTGTTGATCTTTTTCTTTTAACACCCTTGGAGGTTCCTTCAAATTCCATTGAACCTTCCTCCAAATCTGTATGTATCGTTTCTTGAGTACGTACTGTTGACTGTGTATGTACTGCTTGTATATTTTCAGTTTTATCAACACTTTGAGCTTTATCTCCTGCATTCATTCTTTGAGCAGTCTTTTTCTCTTTTGAACTTACCTTCTCCTTTCTACTTTTCCTCACATATGTAGCTTTGATAGGTGGAGATGTTCTTGTATGTTCAGTAGTGCTTGACTCAAATCTAGGAGCACTTCCAAATTTTCTTTGTTGTTGCAGATGTCTTTTAGCTTCTTCAACAGCTATCCTATCTGCTTCAAATCCAATCTCAACAAAATACAATTCAGCTCTCTTGTGTTGTTCATACAAAGCCTTGATTTCCTCAAAATTCTTCTTGACCAATTGAGCACGAGTGAAATGCTTAACTTTCTTGAGAAAAGTCATAATTTGATTCCTAACTTGCATGGTAGTTGGAGGCTTAATCCTTTATCTTCTTCTTTTCTCAGCAAAGAATCTTTGTTGCTCCCTTACTAGATCATCAATCAATTTTGCTTTTTCTTCCTCGTCATAAGCATCCATTTCTTCAGCTATCAATGAGTCTGCAAGAAGCTCACTTGCATGTAGTTCAGCTTGAATCCTATCATACTCTTGTATATTCCATTCTTGCTGCACTCTTTTAGCTTCAAGAATTGTTGCTTTGCTGCAAGTTCCTCTTGTAACTCTTCTTCACGAATTTGTGCTTGCACTCTGAAAGCAAATTCCTCATCATGTTCTAGTTGATGAAATCTATACATGACTTTGTTTATATCATCATCTGAATCACTTTCATTTTCAGATTCTGATTGTAACTGCTTCTTGCCCTTATCCTTTAGATTAATCTTTGGTAACTTCTTCTTCAGCTTTGAAGATCTTTCTTCATCCTCATTAGCTTGTTGTTGAATAACAATACCTTTAGTGGGTTGTGAAGCTTGAACTTTCTTACCTTTAGTTTTATCCTTTTTGGCAAGAACTTTTTGTTGTGTCTTCTTCTCAATCTCTGCTTGTCTTGCTTTTTCAGTTGAATTCTTTTCCCTGAGATCAAGCAGTACTTGAGCTAAAGTATCATCCTCTCCAAAAGGAGTTTGAATTTCTGAAGAAGAATGTAGTGAAGGTTGATCACCACCAGTACTTGTAGTCGGCTTAGTTGGCTTAGCAGTATTTGGGTCTTCAACAATGTCAGCAGTACTTGCAGTTGGCTTAGTTGGCTTAGCAGTACTTGGATCTTCAACAATGTTGACTTCACCAGTGTAAGACAAACTTGTTTCTTCCACCACAAAAGTATCTCCAGATACCTTTTCTTCCAATGAAGCTATAGTCTCAACTTGTAACTCCTCAGTCTTGTCTGATCCATAACTCACTCTTGATCTTGAAAGTACTTGGAAAGACTGTTTTTTGTGAAACCAGAATTGCCTTTGAGGTGGAGTTGAGGATATAGAAAATTGGACATTAATTTCCTCCAGCTTCTCATAGAAACTACTCTAATTCACTTGAAGTTGTGGTGATTGAGGTTGTGGCTCTGGCTGAGTTACCAACATTTCTTCAATTTGTGGTTCCTCATGAGCAGGTTGTGGTTCTTCTTGTTAAAACTCCATGTTAGTAGGCTCCAAGCTATCTTTTTCCACACCAGTCTCTAAACTATTGTCATCTTCAAAATTTACAATAATCATCATCAGCTACAAAGTTGATGTCATTCCCAGAGACCCTTGTTTGAATATCAGAAGAAGGTAGTGGTTCTTCATAATTCATCCCCTGTTTGGTTGCATTCAGTTGCCTTTTCTTGAAGTTTCTGAATCTTTGCTTCTTAAGAGCAGCTTTCTGAATAGACCTGTTCTACCTCATCCAAGGAGATACATTGTTCCTTAGCTTGATTAAACTGGCCTCTAATTCAGCAATTTTCTTGTCTTAAACAAGCTTCTCCTTTCGTAATACATGTACCTGTTTGGACAAGCTAGTGCACAAAGCAGTTAAATTGGCAACATCGACCACCTTTGGTGCTTGTGCTTGTGGTGAACCACTAGCAGCAATAGAAGCAGCAAGTGTATGGACCATCTCATCTGAATTTGGTTGATTACCAATATTGTGAGAAGAAGATTGAGTATCTTCTGAGGAATGGGAACTCTGGTTAGAAGGATTTTGCTGAGAACCACTAGCAGTGCTAGGTTCCTCACCTTCTTGGTTGGCAGGTTGGGCTAACATATTAGCAAATAAGGGTGTGACAGTTCCTGTAAAGGCATTGCCTTGTTTGGTCAAGAAAGAGAAAGTTCTCTTTGTAAATGTAGGAACATCCCATGTATTTGTTAACTCTGATAGGTTAGGGATTTGGTCATTAACTAAAGTCTGAATGAATCTAGGATACATTAAAAACTTCCTAACTCCTTCCAAATTCCTAGTCATGCCTTTAAAAATTAATTTTGAAAAATTGAAACTCTATTACTTGCTAGACAAATACCAGTTGATGCCAATGCAGCAAGGATTTGATCAAAAGAAGTACTTTTGGAGCTTAAACAGTGAATAATGGCATGAAAAAGCAATTTCTATTGTGGTGAAAACAAAGCTTTAAAGAAAGTAAGACTTTCCCTACCACCCTCATAACCCATGGTTGCAAGGCCATCATGTATCTCTGTATTGTTTAACATACCTAGTCTATTTTCATCAGTTAGTCTCAAACTAGCCCTTAGCAGTACCTCAGTTACATAGATATTTCTATGATTCACCCTAGCCTTAATGCAAGGTTGATCAAAACGAGTACCTAACACAACAGTATTCCAAAATTGTTCAATAATAGGAATAGAGACAATGGGACTTACAGTAAGCATAAAACGAATATGACTTTGAGATAAAAATCCAAGTATCTCATGGAAATCAAGAGAATCATCATTCTGAGCAAGGTTCGCAACCAAGTTGTGCTTAGAGATCACTTGTAAAGCAGCTATTAGTATTTTTGATGATCAAAAAATTAGAGAGAAGGTTATAGAATTAAGAGATACGAATAAAAGATTAGGTGAATCAATTGTATAATTAGAGTAAGTATTTATGTAAATAACAAACCCAAGCGCGAAGAAACCGCCAAATTTACAAAAGAGACCCTTAACGGTACAACGGACATGTAGCGGTACATGGAACATACTCGGTACTTGGATTTGTGCTAGCGGTACTTGGGTCCATAACGGTACCTCACAAAGTTGACGAGTTCATGCATTCCACTATCATTATAACCTCTTTTATCTTATTCTATCAACCTGCAATCACATCACAAACACAAAAACATACAATATACAATAAAAATTAGCATAAAAATTGTACAACTATTACCTCCCCTTAACATATGCAGCAGTTTATTGGTTGAGCATACCAATATGTGTCACCAAGAATTCAAATCTCTTTGCATCAAATGCCTTGGTCAACAAATCAGCTACATTGTTGTCTGTATGAATCTTCAAGACTTGAATAAGCTTCTTGTCACAGGCATCTCTTATGAAGTGATGTCTTATTTCAATATGCTTGGTCTTAGAGTGAAAGACTGGATTCTTGACAATGCATATAGTACTTTCATTACCAATGTAGATCTTGGTTTTCATGAAGTTTAACCCATAATCTAACAACTGATTTTGAATCCAAAGTACTTGTCCACAGCAATGAGCAGCAGCTACATATTCAGCTTCAGTTGTAGAAGTAGCAACAATGGTTTGCTTCTTACACTGCCATGATATGAGTCTTTTGCCTCCTATCATGATTAGCTCCAGCATAATCAGTGTCTGAGTAAGCTTCCAAATCAAAGGTTGAATCTCTAGGATACCATAATCCTAAATTAGACTGACTTTTAAGATACTTAAAAATCCTCTTCACAGCATGTAGATGTGACACCTTTGGATTAACTTGGAACCTTAAATATGCACACACAACAAACATAATATCTGGTCTTGAAGCAGTAAGATACATCAATGAACCAATCATTGACCTGTATAGATGAATATCAACATTTTCACCATGTTCAACTTTTGATAAAGACTTCTTAGCTTCAAAAGGTGTGCTTGTACTCCTTGTATCTATACATGGAAACTTTTTCAAGATTTCAGCAACATATTTATCTTGGCTGATAAATGTTCCATCTTTCCTCTGTTTGACTTGTAGTCCCAAAAAGAAAGTAAGTTCTCCCATAGAACTCATCTGAAATCTTCCTTTCATCAAAGCCTCAAACTCTTCACACCATGATTTCTTGGTTGAACCAAAAATAATGTCATCAATATAGACTTGTACTAGAATAATATCCTTAGCATTCTTTTTGATGAATAGAGTTTTGTCAATGGTTCCTCTCCTATATCCATGTTCTAACAGAAAATTGGATAAAGTTGCATACCAAGCCCTTGGAGCTTGATGTAGACCATAAAGTGCTTTGATAACTTTGTAGACTCTGTTGGAGAATTTAGGATCTACAAAACGTTGTGAAACATATACCTCCTCTGAAATAGTACCATAAAGAAAGCACTTTTTACATCCATCTGATAGACTATAAAACCCATATATGATGCAAAGGCCAAAAACACCTAATGGCTTCTATTCTTGCCACTGGTGCAAAACCTCATCATAGTCTATCCCTTCTTCCTGTCTATAGCCTTGAGCAACAAGCCTTGCCTTGTTCCTCACAACAACTCCTCTTTCATCCTTCTTGTTTCTGAAAACCCATCTAGTAACAATAACCCTTTTACTTGAGGGAAGATCCACTAGAATCCAAACCTTTTATAGCTCAAATTGTGTTAATTCTTCTTGCATGGCATCTACCCAACTTTCTTCATCAACAGCTTGAGAAATGTTCTTGGGCTCTACTTGTGATAAGAAACAGGCAAACAAACAATGTTGAGTATCCTTATGATTTGTTCTCTGCTGTTGTTTGACATAACTCACAAGTGCATGAGTTTCAGTATTGGCTTGAAGTTGTCTTCTAGTTTGCACAGCAGACTTGGGATTTTCAATAATCTGAGTAGTAGGATGGTTGTTGTTGACTTTATGAGTAGAAATAGAACTGACTGGAATTTCAGTTTCTAAATTATTGAAATCAGTTACTGCACCCTGCTCATCATAGGAAGCTTTAGATAAGATTGTAAAATCCATGATTTTACCATGATTGAATATAGTAAATTTCCACCTAATAATCCTAGAACACTCATTCATGTGTTATATCTCCTTAAGATGTGTATGAACTTGTCCATCATATAATTATACTTTTATTTTCATCTTTGTTGAAAATAACTTCATAACCTAAAACCATGAACTTACAACTAGGAAAACAAGTAATGAAGTTATAACTAGCAATGTGTGTACCACACTTAACACAATTTGGAAATATACTACATTAGGTATTGTAGCCATGTATATGTGTGTATGTAGACTAAGAGTTTACTTAACTCTTGGACTAGCCCAAGAATAGATGCCATTTGTGTGCAAGCCCAACATAAGCCCAAGCCAAAGGCCCATTTCTTCTTTTGGTTAGCTAGACACGGCACCAAGGGTATGTGGAAGGAGAAGAGATGCATGGGAAACACAAAAGCCTACACTTGGCACAAGCGTTCTTACCAAGGCAATCATACCTTTTGCATTCTCTTTCCCTCTCTCTTCTTTAAGCCTAAACACATACATTCCCTTTTCACATACATGCAATCTCACTTCTCTCTTCATCTCTCTCTCTCTCTCAACATTTCGGCTATAAGCCACAAAAATCCAAAGTTAATTCATTAAATCAACTAAATCTTTGTCCCATCTTGATTACAAATCATTTGATAGCATCATTTCTTTTGGAATCACTATAAACAACCCTAGCCGAATCTTGAAGGCCACGGCTTGGTTTATATTAGGGTTTTCTTCATCAACTAGATTAGATCTCTAATCTCCTTGTTCATCTAGATCATCTTTGTTACTTTTAAGCAAGAAAGGGATACACCTCATGCTCTTTCATTTCTTCATGCATGCATCATCATACATCTATAAACACAAGTAAATAACATGTTAAAACCAAGATTTGATAAAGCCATGACCATTATAGGTCACGACATATTTATGAAAATCATATTCATGATTAAAAATCTTTTAATAAGAAACCTATGGCTTGTATTCTATGTTTTAAACTTGATTTAAAAACCATATGAGACATTTTGTGAATCTAAATGTTGCATGGGTTACAAATCTTGTTTTATGGGACTATGGTTAACTAATAATCATAGATCTCATAAAATGAACTTGTGTAACTTAAAAATCATGAAGACCATGACCTTAAAGGTCACGGATAAAATGAATGATGACCATATAATTTGTCTACTAAGTTTTAATAATGGAATATGAAATGTTACATGTTAAATGGAATACTAAATAATCACAAAAATAACTTATGTGAATATATGTAGCCGTGGGTTACATATGACCTAAAATGGGTTAGATGTACATGCATGCTTATATAAACCATAGATCTAGTGATAGAGTTAACTTGAGCATGATAAACATAAAACAAGATTATAAAACCTTATGGGAACCTTGGGAAAAGACAATATAGCCGTGGGCTATATGTAGTCTCCTTGGTAAAATGGTAACCTTGGAAACATGTATGACACCTAGATAATCATGATTGTATTTTTTTTTTGTAATTATTTACAAGACTTAAAATTTACTAAAGTGTTCATCTTGGAAATACCAAGATTTAGAAATATAGCCGTGGGCTATATATGAGTATACATGGATCTATGATTGATTTTTAGGTCTAGACATAGTTTAGATCTCATTTTGGACTTGTGACTTGTTTTTTGATTTGTACATACCTAGATCTACTTTTGAAAACACTTATAATTACATACAACCTTAAAAAAAGTTTAACTCATCTTAATAAGCTATAACTAATTATAGCCGTGAGATATAAGCTCCTATTAGGGCTTATGACTTGCATGCAACCTTGTAACACACCTAGATCTAATTTGGAACATCACATAAAACAAACTATAAGTTTTATTCTTATATTTAGATTTAATACTAAATATGAATAAGCTCATAGTAACTTATAAGAATATCCTAAGTTAAAACTTACATAAAATGTAAAGTAGGGTTAATGGACTATTTAAGCCCATGAAATGTTAATCCAAGACTTAATGGACCCAATAAGCCGATTTGATAAATCTTAGTAACTTAATGGACTTAAGATTACACTTAGGCTCATTTAACTAATTAAAGGACTTAAAAATGTATTTAAGCCCAATAAATGATTTAAAGGCTCATTTAAATAAAATAGTGGACTTGAGATATATTTAGGCCCACTAGATAGCCCATTAGATGTTTAGCTCATTTAATGAGCCCATATAATGTTTGAATGTTAAAATAAAAGTTTTTATAATAAAATATAACTTATAAAAACTTTTTGGATTAAAATGACAATTTATGAAACTTAAGGACTAAAACCGTAACTTATGAAACTTGTTTTGATAAACTAGTAAACACAAGGACTGAAAATGAAATTATCCGAAAGTTATTTTGTCATTTTATAACCCTAAGGACCATTCTTGTAATTTGACGAAACTTAAAGAAGCCCTAGGGCTGTTTTTGTCATTTTAGTAAAGTTACAAAACCTAGATATAACTAGGGGACTAAATCTGCCATTAGCCGAAACTTTAACAAGCCCTAGGTACCAAATGTGTAAAATCCGAAAGGTATACTTGTTTAAAATATGGAGGGACCAGTTTTGCCATGTTCCGAAACATTAACAAGCCCTAACCCTAAAATCTATTTTAATTATAATAAAACATAATTAAACACCTAGACCATAAGAATTAATGTATAAATTCTTAAGTTTGTAATTAATAAATTATTTTATAAATGTTAAAATAATTTATGGAAACTTTAAAGTTAAATAAAATATTATATTTTATTTTTCAAAATAAAATATTTATATTTGCCTAAGGGAGTAAATTGTATAAACAATATGTACATGTATTACTAATACATAAACTCATATACTTTTAGGAAATAAAATTATATGAACGTTGAATAAGTTGAATACCAATATATAAGTAAAACACCTTACGTTTACTTAAAATATGAAACTTCATAATAAGTTTAAATGGATGATTATAATACATGAACTACGAACGTAAACTAATATTTTAAGTAGAATTTTTATGTTTACTTAATAATGAAACTTAATAGTAAATGAGTGATTATAATACATGAAAGGAGAACGTAAACTAATATTTGAAGTAGGACATTTTATGTCTACTTAAATAAGAAACTTAATTGTAAGTTGAATGATTATTATAAATACATGTATGCTAACTGATATTAATAGTTAAACATTTTATGTTTACTTAGAAATGAAACTTATATAGATAAGTTTAAATGAGTATTGTTGATACTTGAACTACGGTTATTTAGATAAATACCGTAGCATAAATGAACTAACTAAAATCTGTATAAGCATACATATATGTTCTTTGTACTATCTATTAAGATTGTGCTATTTGATTAGGTATAAATTTTGGCGTGAGCTTTATTTGGATATTCGTATTAAACAGCTATTGCCTACTCCCACGTGAGCTTACAGCTCCATATAAACTTTTGATAAAACTTTCCCTTTTTGGGGGAGAAAACATGCAAACACTTAATGGACATAACAGAAATGTATAACCTTGACTATGATTGATTATTATTGGAGCTGTTAAATTGTTGTAAATCGCCCGAATGTTATAAATAGATCTATTAGGGATTGACCATCCCCATCTGGGTGAGTCATGCTCACTGTGCCTTGGCCGGGACAACAGATGTATACCATGTTGGAATTGGGTTGGGTGTCTTTTTGTATGACACTACGTCCTCATCTGTTGAGGACTATGGAAGGTTAAGCTTCCGTTTCTAATAATAAACAAATGTAATCTTTATTTTAGTAAGAATGATTTGTGCATTGTTATTTCTATAATTATTGTATGTCCAAACTAATAAATGTTAAACTTGTAAATTCACCAACTTTATGTTGACCCTCTAGCATGTTTTTCAAAGGAAAATGAAGTTAGTACGTGATGTGTGCATGGTCTCCAGCATCTTAGTAATCTCCATCGTAGGACTCGCCAGGGGTTCTATTTGGGAAATATAAACAATCTTCTTATGACACGTTGAAAACAATTTTTATTTATTTGTTTAATAAACATGTAATCTGATTTGAATAACTCTTTATCTTATGCTCTAGGGACTATATGCTATCGATCCACCCTAGTGACATCTCCGTGGATATTTTCGCATATTTTGACCCTACCCGGGGTGTCACAGAGAATGGTATCAGAGTATTAGTTATAGAGAACCAGATAAAATTTTAAATAAAATAAAAATAAACAGATTTTTCTTTTATTTAAAACTGGACTATAACTTATAAAAATCTTTTTGGGATTTTTTTGGGACCATATTAGTTAAGCATATAGATCTTAGGGCATTTTATGCTATGTGAACTAAGTGTATATATTGTTACTAAACTTGATTAATAATACTGTTTAGTGAAATATTGCTATGTAAAATGTTAGATATGCTAAACTTGAAAGTTTTTACACTACTTAGTAAAATACTGAAATGAAAATATAGGTAATACTAAACCAAACCTTTCACTTACAAATTGTTAAATGAACTACTTAAATGATAACATATATATAAGTATTAATATATGTAACCTTAAAACATTATGATAATTGTTTAAAAGGGATATATTTTCATAAAACATGTAATCTAAAATAATATTGTTCTTTGTTTGTAAGTTTATACTTACTTCAAACTTAAAATAATACTATTTCAGAGCATCATGACACCGCCTACTACACCTTCGACTCTTCTACCCGTAGTAGCTCCTACTCCAGTTGTTTGTTCATCTCCACGATCGACGCAGTGTGGATGGTTATCAGCCTCGGATTCAGAGGATGCCCCAACCATCGAAGTTGTACTCCTAGAGGACCCTTTTTCCATCTCAGCATCAGCCATACTGGCCCCAACCTCTATGGAGGAGGACCAGGTTCTTCCTAGCATACCATCTTCCGTGCCTCCATCTTTATCATCAGGTTATTTTTCCAGGCCCGTACCCGTCTCCACTTATGAGACCGGGGAAGACTCCGGGGCAGGACGTGTCGATTCCGTCCAGGCCCAGATCGCCACACTGGCCGCACGCCAGGAGCGGGAGATATCCGACCTCCGCAGCCAGTTGATAGTCAGTCAACAAGGCCACGTCGTCATCCACGATCGTATCGACTCTCTCTTTCGCACTATGAGAGGAGAATCCCATACCGCTAAAGGCATCCAGGCTAGGACAGACGAGGCATTGAAGTGGTTATTGGAGGAGAACTACCGCCTCCACCAGTGCATTCAGGTCATGAAGGGTCTGCAGCATCAGACCCATGCTGCTCTTTCCGCTCAGGAGCAATCATTATCCATTTTCTTTGACCTCGCCACAGTCCGGCATGATGGGGTTACTGGGGAGATGGCTTATTTCCGAGGGGTCGTCGATAGACTCCGGAACCAGCTACTATAAGCACTCCGTACGCTTAAGGAGACCCGAACGACAGTTCGGACTTTATGGAACACCAGGAGGTATTCTGCAGCTCCACCAGCTCCATCAGCACCATCAACACCGACCTCGTTTAGTGGACCATCCAGGCAGGATTAGTATAGACGTAATAGACTTCTTGTACGTCATGATAAGCTTACGGGTTGCATCCCGGCTATCATGACATATGGACTTTGTACTTTTATTTCTTTTTCAGCTTTTGGTGATGTAATCCCGTACTTTATCTTTTCTTTTCTTTTGGACATGTAACTTTGGGATGTGATGTTTTAAAGATGGTGTGTATCATTACCTTGGACAATTCCCGACTGGCCTATGACTTAGATTTTGTTATGCTAGATGAATGTTAATTTTCTTATGGAAATAACATATAATCACTTTCTTTATTATATTTGTTGTGCAATGTATTATATTATGAGATCTTGACAGGTTATCCAAATTTGTTATGAAATCAGTGCATGAATTTTTCCCGTGCAAATAATATAAAAACTGTACTAACGTTTGAACTAATAATCTCATTTTGTATATGATTATAGACAAATGGTGATTAGAGATCAAATCCCAATAATGCAACCACTTCCAATGCCGATAATGCTGAATCCCCGGAAGCTACTCGAAATGTTATTGCCGCACAACTGCGAGAAATGATAAGTGAAGGCATCACAGCAGCCATGGCAACCAGAGGGGCTGACCCGAATGCAAACAATGATCCAAAATTTGATGCACGCAGAAACAACACCAATAGGGGTTGCTCTTACCCTGATTTCTTAAAATGCAAACCCTCATACTACCAAGGGAAAGAAGGAGTTGTTGAATTGATGCAGTGGTTTGAAAGACTAGAGACAGTTTTTCGCATCAGCGGTTGTGCTGACGAGAACAGAGTTAAGTATTGATTTGTTAATTTGCTTACCTTCTCATTAAACTTATGTGTTCAATATATAAGCTACAAAGGTGGGCTAGGCCTATACAAAATAAACAAAGCCCATAAACATAATAAATAATATCAACTAACACTCCCCCGCAGTTAGAGCGGGAGAGGAACAAACACTCAAACTGGTACGAAATTCCTCAAACAAAGCAGAAGGCAATCCCTTAGTGAAGATATCAACATACTGATAGCGCGATGGCACATGAAGAACACGCACCTGACCCTTAGTAACTATGTCACGAACAAAATGAATATCAATCTCTATATGCTTTGTGCTTTGATGCTGCACAGGGTTAGCTGACAAATAAATGGCACTAATGTTATCACAATATACTAGAGTGGCAGATAATAAAGGGGAATGTAGTTCCCGAAGTAGGTTTCAAATCCAAGCAGTCTCAGCTACAGCATTGGCAACACCTCGGTACTCGGCTTCTGCACTCGACCTAGATATCGTATGTTGACGCTTAGAAGACCAAGAAAGAAGATTATCGCCCAAAAATACATAATAACCAGAAGTAGATCGTCGAGTAAAAGGACAACCCGCCCAATCAGCATCAGAATATGCAATAAGTGAACCACTAGAAGAAGCAAACAGTTGTAGGCCATAGTGTAAAGTACCACGAACATACCAAAGAATGCGCTTGAGAGCAGCTAAGTGAGGCTCTCGAGGGTCATGCATATAAAGACAAATCTGTTAAACTGCATAAGAGATGTCAGGACGAGTAAATGTAAGATACTGCAAACCACCTGCCAGGCTCCGATATAAAGTAGGATCTAATACAGGATCCCCGTCAGGACCAAGCTTAGATTCCGTATCAACAGGAGTCCGAGAAGGATTACAAGAAACCAAGTGTGCTCGCTCCAAAATCTCCTTAGCATATTTCCTCTGTGAGAGGAACATACCCGTAGAATCACGAGTAACTGAAATCCCCAAAAAATAATTAAGGGCTCCCAAATCTGTCATCTCAAACTCTTGATGCAAATATGAAATAATACGCTGAAGTAAAGCTGTAGAAGATGCGGTCAGTACTATATCATCAACATATATCAATAAGTATGCAACCTCAGTACCATGACTATATATAAACACCTCAGTACCATGACTATATATAAACAAAGAAGAATCACATCTACTAGAAGAGAAGCCAACTCGTAAAGCATAACCAGCAAACCGTTGAAACCAAGCACGAGGTGCCCGCTTCAAACCATATAACGAACGTTGTAACTAACAAACGTGATGCAGAAAACGAGAATCCACAAACCCTGGAGGTTGATACATATAAACTGTTTTTGAAAGATCACCATTAAGAAACGCATTATTAACATCAAGCTGATGAACAGGCCATCCACGAGACAAAGCAAGGCTAAGAGCAGTCCGAATGGTGGTTGGTTTAACAACCGGACTAAAGGTGTCATCACAATCAATACTAACCTGCTGAGTGCGCCCATTAGCAACAAGTCGGGCCATGTACCTACTCACAGACCCATCTGCATGATACTTATGTCTAAATAACCACATAGACCGAACCACATTAGCATTAGGTGGTTTCGGAACCAACATCCAAGTACTGTTTTTAACTAAAGCATTATACTCATCATACATAGCAACACGCCAATTAGGATCAGACAAAGCAATAAAAGGAGACTTGGGAATAGGAGATATATGAGACGTATGGAATTAAAACGAGGATTAGGCTTAACGATACCAACTTGAGCACGTGTGACCATCGAGTGAGTTCGAGTGGGAGGGTGTTGAGCCGATGTAGATGGACCGCTAGGTGTAGGGGAATGGGCCATTGTAACTGGTTGTTGGTGTTGCGTCGTCGATGTTTGAGTTAGGTTGTGAGTGTTGGGTTGTGGTTGGTGAGAAGACGGGCTAGTAGGTGTTGGGTCATGTGTGGTAGGAATTGGTTCCTGGTGGGGTGTATTTGTTTGAGCTATAGGTGATGGTGGAGTATGTTGAGATGTATTTGGGGGAGAATGTGTGGTATGGATTGAAGTGTGTGTAAGAGGAGACGGGTTTAGAAAATCATAAGAAGTAGGGGAGGTGACATTGGAAATAGAGCCATAAGGGAATTGGGTTTCGTCAAATTTGACGTTTCGAGAAAGTTTGATTTTGTTTGTGGAAATTTCAAGGCAGCGGTATCCGCGATGGTAGGCGGGATAGCCCAAAAAAATGCACGTTGTGGGGGCTAATTTATGAGGTGAATCAAGGTGTGGGTAACATAAACATCCAAAAATGCGAAGACGAGAATAATCAGGTTCCTTATGAAATAATTTTGTGCATGGGATTTCATTGTTAATTGCGGTTGATGGAAGTAGGTTGATAAGGTAGACTGCCATATGAAGAGCCTCAACCCAAAAGGTAGGCGGAAGGTGGGCTTGAAAAAGTAAGGTACGCATGACATTATTAATAGTTCTAATCATCCGTTCAGATTTTCCGTTTTGTTGAGAGGTTCGGGGACAAGAGAAACGAAATTGGATTCCATTTTTCTCAAAATGGTGAAGAAGGTTGGTGTTATCAAACTCACCACCATGGTCACATTGAAAAGCTTTAATTTCACACTTGAACTTGTTTTTGACATAAGATCGAAAATGTAGAAACTTTTGGAACACATCAGATTTAAGACGTAGTGGGTAAATCCACAAGTAATGAGAGAAATGATCAAGAAACAAAACATAATATTTAAAACCACCAACACTAACAATAGGGGAAGTCCAAATATCAGAATGAATAATATCAAAGCAAGAGGAGACACGAGTATTCGAACTGACAAACGGAAGCTTCACGTCTTTGCCGAGCTGGAAAGCATGACAAATATGTGATGACTTTTCTTTATTACACGAAATATAATTACGAGAAACAAGAGATCGTAGCACTTTCGTACCAGGATGTCCGAGACGTTGGTGCCACGTGGCTTGACTAAGAGAAAGAAGAGCACTAGGTAAGGGAGATAGTTTGGTAACTGGGTAAAGGTCTCCCGAACTATCACATCTAAGAAGGATATGACAAGTCAAAAAATCCTTTACAGAGAAACCAAATTCATCAAACTCAACAGTACATTTTTTATCCTTGGTAAGCTGACGCACATAAATAAGATTTTTTATTATGTTAGGAGTGACAAGAACATTATGAAGATGCAAAGGACGACTAAGGGTAGGCATGATGCTATGACTTGTGTTGGTGACAGGAATAGTTTTTCCGTCACCTACACGAACAGATGGATATAAACAATTGTTAAAAACATTACTTAAATTACTTGAATGTGAGTTTAGATGAGAAGACGCACCCGTATCCATGTTCCATGTTTGATCTTCGTATGTCACAGTGGAGAATGCGTTGGGTAAGTTCTGCGTTTTTGCGTTGTCTGCTCGGATCAACCGTGCCATACCGGTGCTACTATTACGAACTGTATTATTTTTGCTCATCATAATTCCAATATATGAGCACCAACCAGACGTTAATTCTTGATGAACCAACAGAAATATGAAATATAAAAAATAATCTTGACCAATTAATTATTCAATGGGTATAATATCAAATGAACACATCAATCATTCAACAATGGATGCGCACCTTTTTTTTTAATTGAAACGTAACTGACCCACCTTTATCCAACAGTGCTTGAAATTGATAAAGTACCCATTAATATATGACAATAGCAAAGTGTCTTGGTGATGAAAAAAAAACACAAGCGGTGATGTATAGAGGAAGATTTGGGGACGGGAGTTAGAGATATATTAGGAGAAAAAATAGATGGCTCTGATTACCATATTGATTTGGTAATTTGCTTACCTTCTCATTAAACTTATGTGTTCGATATATAAGCTACAAAGGTGGGCTAGGCCTATACAAAATAAATAAAGCCCATAAACATAATAAATAATATCAACTAACATTAAGTTTGCTACATGCACCCTACTCGAGAGCGCCCATACTTGGTGGAACTCTATGGTCGCCACCCTTGGACATGACACTGCCTATACTCTCACTTGGGCCAACCTCAAGGAGAGAATGACTGAGAAATATTGTTCCAAAGGATAAATGAAGAAGTTGGAAGTCGAACTGTGGGATCTAAAGTGTAAGAACAATGATATCCTTTGGTACAACCAAAGATTTCAAGAGTTAAGCTTGATGTGCACCAGAATGTTCACTCTAAGGAGTGATAAGATTGAGAAGTATGTCAGCGGACTCTCTGACAACATCCATGATAGTGTGCTAGCTTCACGACCCACTACCGTTAAAGGTGCTATGGAATTTGCGACTGATCTGATCAACAAGCGAGCCCGCAATCTGTCCAAGAGGCAAGCGGACAATGATTGTAGAAATTTTGTACACCCTTTTAGGAAAAAGAGCAACAAAATAGCGGAAAGTATCAAGTGATGATTTAGGAAAACCAACACTAAAGACCCTTAATGAAAGTTCGTTTCCCAAGGAGGTATATGTGTGTGACTAAGATGTACAAGATTTGAGATTAATATTTGGTTTAGAAGGGGATTAGAAGAGAAAATGACGAAGTCGTAAAAATAAAAATTAACACAAAATCACTATTAGAAAGTTAAAACGTAAAAGCTTAAAAATCACAAAAATAAAAATAAATTCTAAAAATTACCAAAAATTCACCAAAATCAAAAATAATAAACTAAGAGTTTACCAATGATCAAAACTTTTTCAAACCTTTTAAATAATTAAATATTTAATTTTTAAATGCTAATTAAAGTCTAAAAATCAAATAAATTATCAAAAAGCCCAAATAAAGATTTTTCAATTGATAAACCTCTAAAATGACCTAAAATGATTAAAAACTATTTTTAGAAATTTTAAAACTAATAAAAACTATTAAAAATGATTTAAAAACTATTAAAACTTAAACTAATTATAAAAATTAATCTATAAGTGATAAAATTATTCTAAAAGTTGCTAAATTCCTATTTTAATGTATTTAACTTAAGAAAAATGTAAAAAGTTGGAAAATGTGAAATTTTAAAAATAATAATAAAATAATAATAAAATAATATTAAAAATCCAAAAATTATAAAAAATTCTAAAAACTTGCAAACTAGTTTATTTTAACCTAAATAATCAGAAAATGAAAGTGAAATTACCAAAATACCCCTAATGGGCCCTCAAATGGGCCAAATCCAAAAACAGTCAACCTAAATGGGCTTTTGGGCCCAAAAAGTCAAACTTGGCCCAATTGACTTGGAAAAGCCCTATCTGACTTAAAATTTAATTCTAAGAACAAAACTCCAAAGGCCCAAAAGCTGAAAATGTGCTTATCACAGCTTATTGAACACCAAGCTTATTCTTATTGGGCTTTCCAGCCCATTAAGCCATAAGCTAATGCCATAAGCTCTAATTTGACACACAACCCTATTTTTGGATGCTTAAGAGATCTGTCAAAAGAAATTTCCAATAAGCACACTCAATAAGCCAGAAAATAGAAAAGCAAAAATCCACAAAACGACAAAATAGTCGTTTTTGAGAAATAATGCACCTCAGAAGCTGATTCAACTTGCAAAAGCTTTCAAATGGACTCAATAAGCAATATCAATCAACAAAAATCCAATAAGCACAAGGAATAAGCCAGAATAAGCACAAATGAACTTATGTAAAAGTCAAAGGACTTGGTTTTCTAGTCAAACCTAAAAGTCAACCACCCAAATGCTCCAGGATGAACAAATGGGTCAAAATATGAGCACCTATTACAAAAACAAAGTTGTTGCTGGTTAAAATAAGCTATTATAGCTTATTGATAAGCTGACACCAAATTTGCACTATCAGTGGCAACCAGCAGGGGAAAGGAGTTCCCACTGCTTTGACTATTTGACCAAGCTTATTTGAGAGTTCTGGTTTGATTCAATTGGAAACAAAGGCACCCTTGTGATCAGTGAACCACAAGGAGTCAATAGCAACAATAAAATCACAAAATGATCCACACAATAAGCCACAATAAGCCAAACAGTCACCAGATAAGCACCAGATATGCAAATAAGCAGTTAAGCACTTAAAAAGCAGATTTAAGCAAAATAAGCCAACCAAACTTAACCAGATGCACACACAAGCTATATAAACTAACAATGAACACAAAGCAACAAGAATCAAACACTGAATCAAAGTAAATAGCAAGATCAAAGCACAAAAAGTTACTGATGAACAAAGAACAATATGCAGAAACAGTTTGCTGATATACTTGACACTTAATCCAATTTCAAGCCTCAAATCCTTCTACCCTGGTGTGATCAGCTATGATTTAGCACTTGTTACCCTTAACCTATGCTTAGATCTAGGTGTCCTCAAAATCCTAGCCAGTTTTACCAAGTTATGAAGATTTTATAGCCAATCTATGAATCTATGTGTTCAAGACCTTAAAACCTGCAAACAGATGAACAAATACTCCCAAATAAAAGATACCAATACTTGCATACAACACACAAGCACTTAACAAACCTCAAATCCAACTTATGCAGTAATCCCAAACACCCTTTTAAAACTTATTTTCACAAATTTTCAAAGGATCATTAAGATTCAACCCACAAATCAGATCAATAACACCTCATTAACATCAAGCCAAGCCAAATCAACAATAAACAACCACAATAACACAGATTCAAGCATAAATCCACAAAAATCACAAATATTCAGAAACTTAAAGAGAAAATGAAAAGGGAAGAAGGTGCAAACCTCCAAGACCTACATCCAGGCCCTGGATTGTTTGAGCTGAGGTACTAGCAAAACAAGTACCAGCTTCCAATGCTGCTAAGATGAACAAACACAAAGGTGAGATCAAATAAACAAGGGCTTTCTGATTTTTGAAACCCAAGCTTTATCAACTAAAACCTTGCCTCAAAAACCTTCAATCATATAAATGGAACTCAGAATTAGGCTATTCCAACACCAAACTTTTAATAAACAAGAACAAGATTTCTCAAAATTCAGAAAATCAAATTTTATTACTTAAAAGGAATTACAAAGATTGATAGCCTAAAACTGGAACAAAGGGACTCTCACATGTTGAGGTCTCCTTTTATAGGCAAATGCCTGGCTAACACTATTCATAAACCCTAGAAGTGAAATTCCCTAAATGCCCTAAGTCTTCTAGACGTTTTCTTGATGTGAGCTGTCCAAAATGCATCCAAACCGTTTAAAATAGCTTTGTGATGAAGCAATGAGTGTCAGCTGTTGATCTTGACACGTGGCTAAGCTTGGAGCCCAAGTTGTGTTTTGATTGGTGGACGGGTTTGAATGGTGGGGCCCTTTGGTGAGTGGAGATGAGGGTTTTATGTGTGGGATGTGATTCTGCACATACAAATCAAGTGTGGGTTAGGTTAATTTAGATTTACCCTTTGTTTAAGTTGGTGTAAATTCTGGGCTGGTAAAAGTGAATAGTGACAAGTTTTGATCCGAAAATGGGGGAGTGGAGTTGTTTGGCGCGTGTTTGTGTGTTTATGTTTCAGTGCACAAGTTTAGCCCTCCTCTTTCCTTTCTTTTGGCATTTGTGGATAAAAGTCTGTCAGCGCCCAATTAAGCTTGTAACAACTTTCACCACTTGGCAATTTTGGCACATAACTTTTCAAACGGGTTTTCAAGGGTTCTTTTTGCCATTTTGAGATATTTCAAGGACTGATTTTGAACATTCTTGATCTTCAAAGGTCTTCATTGTATCTTTGACTTTATGAGGGACCATTATTGGCAATTTTGATTTATTAGGGACTAATCTTGTCATTTCTTCAAAGTTGAGGGGCCTTTTGTGTAATTTTGACAAACTTAAGGGACCAAACTTGTAATTATGAATATACAAGGGTTTTAAGTGTCATTTCTTCAATAATTGAGGATCAATCTTGTTTGTCTTCAAGTCTTCAAGGTATTTAGTTGAGAATTCCATGATTAGGGCCCGGTTCTTTGTACGGCTTCGTTTCTCGTGTCCGTTTTTCCTTGTATCTTGTGATCTTTTGTCTTTTTCACGATATCCATACCTAAAATACACAAGTAAACAAACACAAGCATATATATGGTATTTTATGACATTTTTGTGCATTTAAAGTCCGAAAAGAATGATGAGATCATGTATAAATGCCATCTCATCACTCCCCCATACTAAGCCATTGCCGTGCCCTCACGCAATGCTAGAATAAAGTATCTAAGCATCACCAAAGTTCAATTTTATTAACCTTTATTGAAGAGTAAAAGACTTGCAATATACTATGATGATGTGTAAAGACATAATGTATGATTTTCATCACAAAAAGTGACTTTTAGGGTCAAAGAATAGAAACAAGTAAATGTCCCTTAGAGTAAACTTGGTCATCCTTGATTGTCATACATTCCATGCTAAGTGTAAAAACAAGATCATTGTTGGTACAAGTCACAATGCTAACACTACTCATACGTCCAAATTGTGTAATACTTTTTCTCCCCGCAATCCTAGTTATTATAAAAGGAAATGGGTTACTAGCATTTTTTATCTATTTGTCATGGATCACAAGTGATTCATATTGACTTATTTAAGTAGTTATTAGTCCGAAAGCAAAGTAGCACGATTTGATCAATAGTTTGCCGAAGGACAAAATCTTTTAAAACGGCTTCTCGTGTATCTCCTTAAGTTCATATCTTGGCATAACTCGTTTCACGATTTGAGACCTTTCTCGGACCGATATTTGGCATGTACTTCATACTTCAAATCTTGGGAAGACGTTCTTGAAATAATGGTCTTCTCTTCATATATTTGGAATTTCTTCACTTGACGTTTTTGAGAGATTCTTCATATTGGACCACGACTTCATCATTTTTCTTCAATCTTTACTTTGGATTTTGATATACAACGATCCGCCTCCTTTTCGGACTTGGATATATTTATCCTCATACCTTGTTAGGGTCTTTTTGGATAGACTTTCTCCATTCTTTAGGGGAGTAATAGCTTCTCGTCGTGTGTCTCGATCCTTCATATTGATTTAGGAATAATGATACTTCACATCATCTTTGGATCTTTAGCGAAAATAGAGCTCCTCATGCCTTGTTAGGGCCTTTTTGGATAATCGCCAATCTTCGCGTCCCGCTTCAATAAGTTATGCTTTGGCTATGAACTCTATTCAACCCCGAGCAACTTTTAAACGATCTTGCGCTAGAGGCTAAGTAACCTTTCAAATCGTACGACCTTACTTATTGCAATTATGATTTATTCCTAATGCATTGATCTTATGGGAAGAAAAAGCCACAATTAAAAACATATGAGTTTTTGAAAGAACATTTTCATGTTCTACGTTTAGCATGATCACTTGTCTAACTCTATCATTTCTCGTTCTTCACTATATAAAGACCTCTAATTAAAGAGATTCGTGAATACTTAGCCATGCAAGTCAAAATTAAGCCAAATTTGGATTAGCTTTCATTAAGACTAAATCAAATCAAAGTTTTGGGTTTTCAAGCCACCTATAGGATCTTGCAATTTCTTGGACTTTTTCAAGTTTAGAGAATGCGTTTTAAAGTTCCCTTGATAAGTGACTTTCTAGAATCAATTATAGGAACTTGCGAAAAGTTCTTGTTCTTAACCCGAATGAATTAAGACTTTCGCGTTTTAAAGCTCCCTATATAAAAGTCTAGCAAAACTTGAATTGAGCGGGTTAAGGAATGTAAATGGCTCCAAATGCCCATCAAGTCAAAAATTAACTCATATTCTACCCATCGGAAAATATACATTCGTGTCTTAAAAACACTTATGAAAACTAAGAAAAATTTAAAATTTGGCCATTTTTAGCCTTATTAGCAAAACAAAACATTGAAAGTTGGAAAACGTGAGGGCGTAGCAAAGCAAGTACCTATTCACCCCCCCATACTAAAAGTAAACATTGTCCTCAATGTTTCGAGTCTAAAGGTGGAGCACCCCCATACTAGAGACGAAGAGTCGAATGCTTAGGATCTAGCATGGAAAGGGTGATCAACAATATATCTAAAGCCGTTTATTAATTATGCTAAAAGATAATTGTTAGGACAATAAAGGATATGTCATGGATTCGTGAAAAACATCTTCAAACGAACGATGGAGGCTCACGTAAACGAACACGAGAGTCTTCAATCGTTGATGATGATGATGATCTAGATAACACAATCACAAACAACCACGAGACAACGAGTTGAAAGGGTACAAGTCCCCTTATTAGTGAATAGTGAGCATAAAAGATAAGCATGGGATCTCCCCCACGAGGCACCTCGTTTTTGATTCCGAGTCATGAGCTCGACTCGATCCCCTCAAAATGTGAACATTTAGGGAAAATCATGGTATGGTCAATTTTTGATGGGGCTTACATGATAAACAAGGCCCAAAAAGCAACCGGTATAAAGGACTAGGTCCTTAAATGATGCAAAATACCGGGGTCGAAAATGGCGTTCTCGTTTTCATTGGAAAAACAAATCAACGCCACTTCAACATGTGCCATAAACTCAAAGAGTTTGAAGAAAAGAGATGAGAAATAGAAGGGTGAGACAATTGGTAAGACAAACTTTTGAGCTACTCGAGGTAGACTCGCACCAAGCAAATAGAAAGATTTTCCATTTATTGCATCGGTGGAAGACCGAGATTTCCCTTTACATGAAATTCCGGGATCGAATATCTCGTCCTCGGTGGACAAGGATGAGGGAACATAAGGGGCTTCCCCCATACTAGAACCACACAAAGCATCGTCAAAAGGAGTAGACGAGCTTGTAGCACTCAAATCACGTGGTGATGACGGAGTTAGATTTGTAGAAAAATCTTTTAAATCACATTTAAGATCTTTTCCTTTTTTATCTTTTGAACTCTCCTTATGAAAACCCTTTTTGATTATGTCGGAAATATTTGGTGTTTCTAAGACGATGTTAGTCACACTAAAAATTCTCACATTTGTAAACTGTTTTGGTTTTGGTGGTGGCAAGTTCTCAAAACGTTTATCGACGAAGAAAACCTCCCCATCAGGGTCTACATATTCATCATCCGAAAGATCTTCCGTAGAAACCGGCAACTTATCAACACTTTTCAAGAATGAATGTTCGAGGTGAGGTGAAGGATTTTTCGATTCAAGTATTGACGGTTTCTTCTTTGTAGGCTTTATACTCATAACCTCCACCGGCGGAGGAAATGGTAATTTGTTTTTGGCGACATTTCCTAAAACTCTTGGTGAAAATTCTTTGCAAACGACATTGGTTGAATCACCATGGTTTAAAGTTGCAATAGAATAAACATGAGAAAGATTGGAGTTTTGTGTTGCATTGATGACAAGTTCTTCTTCATTGAAACGAAGGGTGATTTTTCGAGCATGAACATCGATAAGTGCTCTTGATGTATCCAAAAATGAACGACCCAAAATGAGAGGAACTTTTCGATCGATAGGAATGTCTACAACGATAAAGTCAACGGGATAGTAAAACTTTCCGACTTTAACAAAAACGTCCTCGGCTACTCCACATGCTAAAATCGTAGAATGATCGGCCATCTCGATAGACATGTTCGAAGGAGTAAGAGCCGGAAGCGAAAGCGATTTGGAAATCTCAAGAGGCATTAAATTAATACTAGCACCAAGATCGGCCAAGGCGTAGCATTCCTCCATATCTTGAATTGCACACGGAATCAAAAATTTACCGGGATCACCGACTTTTTGTGGTATGCGGCTAAGAAAAACCGATGAACAACTAGACGATTGTTGTAACTTCTCTTTGTTGTTTAGCATACTTTTGAAGTTTGCGGCGAATCGAGGCATCATGATTAAAGCGTCGGCAAAACTTATGTTAAAATGCAAGTCACGAAACATTTTCATAAATAGCTCAAATTGATAATTGTTCCGTTCTTGTGCTTTCTCTTTGTTTCGTCTCGAAGGGTAGGGTAAAGGTGGTGTGGGTTGGTCATTAGGCAACGGCCTTGGAAACTCGGGTTCCACAATTGGTATAGGTTCAACCGTAGGTGTGGCATGAGCGGTACTTCGTGGGATTGTAATGTGCTCCTTTTCGACCATCACCTCGGGTTCTTTCTCGATTTCCTTCTCCTTAGAAGTACTTGTACGAGAGATTGGTTCCTTGAAAGTTTTACCACTTCGTGTAGTAATAACCTTCATTTCTCCCCTCGGGTTGTTAATGGTATCACTAGGAAGACCACCCGAGGAAGAGGGTTTACACATGATTGCTTCAAACATCTTAGCCATTCGGTCCTCAAATTTTTATTGCCTAGCATCCGCTTTTAATAACTCTTGCTTAATCTCATGTTGTCCTAATTCCATCTTTTGTTGATTTTGTTGTAGACGTTGGACATTTCCTTCCATTTTGTTTGCATGAGTTTTAAGTTCATTAGCAAGTTCATTTTTTAGCTCGTTTTTCAACTCGGATCTTAAGCTAATCATCTCACGTTTCATATTATCAAATTTAGCATCATTTGCTTTTGCATAATCCAAAAATTCTCCTTGCAAATTTTTAGTGTGAGCATTTTGAAAACCTTGTGTAGTGTTTTGAAAATCACGGTTTTGATTTTGATTAGAGATTTGTCCATTCCCACTTTGATAATTCCCTTTGTTGTAATTGCGTGTGTTGCCTTGGTAATTACCTTGGTTGTTGTTTCGATAATTGTTAACATTTTGGTTTGGTGGAGCTTGATTTTGGCAGGAACCTTGACCGTTTTGGTTGTAAGTTCCCGTTGCTACATAAGCACTCGAAGTGTTACCATCCGCGGTAATGCACTCGGAAAGATCATGAGCTCCCCCACAAGATAAACAACTCTTAGCAACCGCTTTAACCGAAGCGGAATTGGAAGCTTCTTGAGCCTTCCAATGGGACATAAGATTAGCAAATCTATCAAAAAACCGATTTTCCTCATTAGCTTCATCATGTAAGGCGTTAATGCTACGAGACGATTGTGACGAAGATGACGAACCCATATTGGCAACACTCGGTGTGTTACGAGGGTTATAAACCTTAGATCTATTTTCAATGATTTGTAAAGCCTCATTTGTCGTCTTGCACAAAAAATTACCACCCGCGGCGGCATTCAAATAATCTCGTTCTTGGTCATTAAGCCCATTATAAAAAGTATCCACTTGATGAAATTCCGTGAAATCATGGTGTGGACATTCATGTAACATCTCTTTAAATCGTTCCCATGCCATTGAAAAACTTTCATTATTTCTTTGCACAAATCGTGAAATCTCATTTTTTAAGTGTGTTGTTTTAGATGGTGGAAAAAACTTGTTCACAAACTTAGAAACGAGATCGGCCCATGTCAAAATCGAATTTGGCGGTTCTTTCTCGAGCCAAATTTTTGCGGGTCCATCCAACGAGTATGGAAACAACATCATCTTAATGGCGTCATGTGGAACATCCTTAAACTTGCTAGTGGCGGTGAGACGGTTGAAATTCCTAATATGGTAATGCGGGTTGTCTTTCTCGTGACCTCTAAACTTATTTGCTTGCAACATCGACATTAAACCCGTCTTAATTTCGAAATTCTCCGCAAGAATGGCGGGAATCACAATAGCCTCTCCAAAACCCTCGGTGGGTGCTTGTAGCAACTCCATCATAGTACGATTAGCCATGACGACTTCTTGTTCTACAATAGGTTCAACAATTGGAGGTTCTTCAACAATCAACGTCTCTTGATTGGCTTGCTTTTGAAGTCGTTTACGAGCTCGTTTTGCTTGATTACGAGTGATCATAAACTTCACGAAGAATGGGAGGTGAGCAAAGAAGATTCTTTTTGGGTGTTTTGTGAATTTTCAATTTTTTTGTGTTTTTGATGATATTTAATTTTTTTGGATTTTGGTGTATCTTCGTAGACAACAATCTACAAAATCTCTCCTCGAATCAAACTCTTGATTAAAGAAGCCTCAAAGGAATGAAAACGATCACGTGGAGTGAACGTCTTCGAATGACTTTAGAACTTTGGTGAAAACCAAATTGTTCAAGAGGTTTTAATCACAAAGAAAACCAAGCAAATATATTATATGTAATAATACTTTGGGCGGCAAAACCCTCGATTAGCCTTCAATCTCAAAATACTCACAAGCAAGCGGGGAAACGAGGCAGCGCGAAGCACTTAAGAGCCTTTTTTCTTAGGGTATATTTTATAATACCCGACTTATACCCACCTTATAGTTTGTATTTTTCAAAATCGAGCTTCACGAAAGTATTTATCTATTTTTGCCTTTTTCTTTTTGTTTGAGATTCGAATACAATAATTAGGAGATCAAATCCCAATTAAGGTTGTGTTTTCACACTTTTGGAGATATTGTATTTTGATTGTGATACTTAATACAATATAGTAATAATATTTGTACAAGAAAAACCAAGAAAACCGATAATACGTATTAGTAGAGTTCTACTAATAAAAATACTATTTGGTTAATATTAAAAACAACAATTCAAATTAATCACGACACACCTCCCCGGCAGCGGCGCCAAAAATGATTGTAGAAATTTTGTACACCCTTTTAGGAAAAAGAGCAACAAAATAGCGGAAAGTATCAAGTGATGATTTAGGAAAACCAACACTAAAGACCCTTAATGAAAGTTCATTTCCCAAGGAGGTATATGTGTGTGACTAAGATGTACAAGATTTGAGATTAATATTTGGTTTAGAAGGGGATTAGAAGAGAAAATGACGAAGTCGTAAAAATAAAAATTAACACAAAATCACTATTAGAAAGTTAAAACGTAAAAGCTTAAAAATCACAAAAATAAAAATAAATTCTAAAAATTACCAAAAATTCACCAAAATAAAAAATAATAAACTAAGAGTTTACCAATGATCAAAACTTTTTCAAACCTTTTAAATAATTAAATATTCAATTTTTAAATGCTAATTAAAGCCCTAAAAATCAAATAAATTATCAAAAAGCCCAAATAAAAATTTTTCAATTGATAAACCTCTAAAATGACCTAAAATGATTAAAAACTATTTTTAGAAATTTTAAAACTAATAAAAACTATTAAAAATGATTTAAAAACTATTAAAACTTAAAATAATTATAAAAATTAATCTATAAGTGATAAAATTATTCTAAAAGTTGCTAAATTCCTATTTTAATGTATTTAACCTAAGAAAAATGTAAAAAGTTGGAAAATGTGAAATTTTAAAAATAATAATAAAATAATAATAAAATAATATTAAAAATCCAAAAATTATAAAAAATTCTAAAAACTTGCAAACTAGTTTATTTTAACCTAAATAATCAGAAAATGAAATTGAAATTACCAAAATACCCCTAATGGGCCCTCAAATGGGCCAAATCCAAAAACAGTCAACCTAAATGGGCTTTTGGGCCCAAAAAGTCAAACTTGGCCCAATTGACTTGGAAAAGCCCTATCTGACTTAAAATTTAATTCTAAGAACAAAACTCTAAAGGCCCAAAAGCTGAAAATGTGCTTATCACAGCTTATTGAACACCAAGCTTATTCTTATTGGGCTTTTCAGCCCATTAAGCCATAAGCTAATGCCATAAGCTCTAACTTGACACACAACCCTCTTTTTGGATGCTTAAGAGATCTGTCAAAAGAAATTTCCAATAAGCACACTCAATAAGCCAGAAAATAGAAAAGCAAAAATCCACAAAACGACAAAATAGTCGTTTTTGAGAAATAATGCACCTCAGAAGCTGATTCAACTTGCAAAAGCTTTCAAATGGACTCAATAAGCAATATCAATCAACAAAAATCCAATAAGCACAAGGAATAAGCCAGAATAAGCACAAATGAACTTATGTAAAAGTCAAAGGACTTGGTTTTCTAGTCAAACCTAAAAGTCAACCACCCAAATGCTCCAGGATGAACAAATGGGTCAAAATATGAGCACCTATTACAAAAAAAAAGTTGTTGCTGGTTAAAATAAGCTATTATAGCTTATTGATAAGCTGAAACCAAATTTGCACTATCAGTGGCAACCAGCAGGGGAAAGGAGTTCCCACTGCTTTGACTATTTGACCAAGCTTATTTGAGAGTTCTGGTTTGATTCAATTGGAAACAAAGGCACCCTTGTGATCAGTGAACCACAAGGAGTCAATAGCAACAATAAAATCACAAAATGATCCACACAATAAGCCACAATAAGCCAAACAGTCACCAGATAAGCACCAGATATGCAAATAAGCAGTTAAGCACTTAAAAAGCAGATTTAAGCAAAATAAGCCAACCAAACTTAACCAGATGCACACACAAGCTATATAAACTAACAATGAACACAAAGCAACAAGAATCAAACACTGAATCAAAGTAAATAGCAAGATCAAAGCACAAAAAGTTACTGATGAACAAAGAACAATATGCAGAAACAGTTTGCTGATATACTTGACACTTAATCCAATTTCAAGCCTCAAATCCTTCTACCCTGGTGTGATCAGCTATGATTTAGCACTTGTTACCCTTAACCTATGCTTAGATCTAGGTGTCCTCAAAATCCTAGCCAATTTTACCAAGTTATGAAGATTTTATAGCCAATCTATGAATCTATGTGTTCAAGACCTTAAAACCTGCAAACAGATGAACACATACTCCCAAATAACAGATACCAATACTTGCATACAACACACAAGCACTTAACAAACCTCAAATCCAACTTATGCAGTAATCCCAAACACCCTTTTAAAACTTATTTTCACAAATTTTCAAAGGATCATTAAGATTCAACCCACAAATCAGATCAATAACACCTCATTAACATCAAGCCAAGCCAAATCAACAATAAACAACCACAATAACACAGATTCAAGCACAAATCCACAAAAATCACAAATATTCAGAAACTTAAAGAGAAAATGAAAAGGGAAGAAGGTGCAAACCTCCAAGACCTACATCCAGGCCCTGGATTGTTTGAGCTGAGGTACTAGCAAAACAAGTACCAGCTTCCAATGCTGCTAAGATGAACAAACACAAAGGTGAGATCAAATAAACAAGGACTTTCTGATTTTTGAAACCCAAGCTTTATCAACTAAAACCTTGCCTCAAAAACCTTCAATCATATAAATGGAACTCAGAATTAGGCTATTCCAACACAAACTTTTAATAAACAAGAACAAGATTTCTCAAAATTCAGAAAATCAAATTTTATTACTTAAAAAGGAATTACAAAGATTGATAGCCTAAAACTGGAACAAAGGGACTCTCACATGTTGAGGTCTCCTTTTATAGGCAAATGCCTTGCTAACACTATTCATAAACCATAGAAGTGAAATTCCCTAAATGCCCTAAGTCTTCTAGACGCTTTCTTGATGTGAGCTGTCCAAAATGCATCCAAACCATTTAAAATAGCTTTGTGATGAAGCAATGAGTGTTAGCTGTTGATCTTGACACGTGGCTAAGCTTGGAGCCCAAGTTGTGTTTTGATTGGTGGACGGGTTTGAATGGTGGGGCCCTTTGGTGAGTGGAGATGAGGGTTTTATGTGTGGGATGTGATTCTGCACATGCGAATCAAGTGTGGGTTAGGTTAATTTAGATTTACCCTTTGTTTAAGTTGGTGTAAATTCTGGGCTGGTAAAAGTGAATAGTGACAAGTTTTGATCCGAAAATGGGAGAGTGGAGTTGTTTGGCGCGTGTTTGTGTGTTTAAATGTTTTAGTGCACAAGTTTAGCCCTCCTCTTTCCTTTCTTTTGGAATTTGTGGATAAAAGTCTGTCAGCGCCCAATTAAGCTTGTAACAACTTTCACCACTTGGCAATTTTGGCACATAACTTTTCAAAAGGGTTTTCAAGGGTTCTTTTTGCCATTTTGAGATATTTCAAGGACTGATTTTGAACATTCTTGATCTTCAAAGGTCTTCATTGTATCTTTGACTTTATGAGGGACCATTATTGGCAATTTTGATTTATTGAGGGACTAATCTTGCCATTTCTTCAAAGTTGAGGGGCCTTTTGTGTAATTTTGACAAACTTAAGGGACCAAACTTGTAATTATGAATATACAAGGGTTTTAAGTGTCATTTCTTCAATAATTGAGGATAAATATTGTTTGTCTTCAAGTCTTCAAGGTATTTAGTTGAGAATTCCATGATTAGGGCCCGGTTCTTTGTACGGCTTCGTTTCTCGTGTCCGTTTTTCCTTGTATCTTGTGATCTTTTGTCTTTTTCACGATATCCATACCTAAAATACACAAGTAAACAAACACAAGCATATATATGGTATTTTATGACATTTTTGTGCATTTAAAGTCCGAAAAGAACGATGAGATCATGTATAAATGCCATCTCATCAGACAATAAGAGAAAAATCCGATGAAAGCTCTCGTAGCTAGCACCAGCGGCCTTCCAAAAGGCAAAACATGGGGCAAGCTGATGACACTACTCCCACAACCCGCACCAAGAACTACTCAGGATCCAAACCTAAGTGTTCAAAGTGCAACTATCATCATGTCGCTGGAGGACAATGCCAAGGATGCTACAAGTGTGGCCAACAAGGCCATTTTGCTTGTGATTGTCAAACAAATGTTGCTACCCTGGGTCGACCCAATACCAATCCTAGAAACAGCAACAAGGGCAAGTCCAATGCGCGTGGGAGTGGAAGTGGGCAGCAGGGAAACTGAAACCCCACAGGTGGGAGCAGTAGTGGACCAAAGAAAGTTGTGGTATGTTACGAGTGTGGAACCCCTGGGCATGTGAGACCCGATTGTCCCAAGTTGGCCAACCAGAAGAAGGACAACAAGGGAACTCCTTCACAAGTGTACATGGCCGGTAATGCCCAAGCTAACCCAGGCTCCAACATCGTACCTGGTACGTACTTACTAAACCAATGATATGCATCTATCTTATTTGACATATGGGCAGACCAAAGCATTATATTTGCTAAATTTAGTAAGGTATTGGAAATCCCTCCGATAGTTCTAGACTTCCAGTATGTTGTAGAATAGTCGACGGAAAAGTTATGATGGTTAAACACCATCATTCGAGGTTGTTCCTTAAAACTTTCCAATCACCCGTTTTACATCAATCAGATCCTAGTAAGTCTTGATAGCTTTTATGTCATCATTAGCATGAATTGACTAGCAAGTATCATGCAGTTATCCTATATGATCAAAAATTGGTTCGTGCACCTTGGGGAGATGAAACCTTGATTATACTAGGGGACAGTAACCCCGATATAGTCAACACTAGATTTAGTGTCATTTCTAGCACTAACAAGCCAGGGAGTACTTGGTTCGGGGATGCCCCATTTCCCTAACTTGTTTCTCCCACCCTAAACCTGAAAGACACATCCAACTCACAATGGGTGTATTTTGTAGGGTTATATCCGCCACTTAGGCAACCCTAAACCTGAAAGGCACATCCAACTCACAATGGGTGTATCTTGTAGGGCTAAGTTCGACATCCCTCGTAAAGAAATGTTGAATGTCCCATGTTTTTGGACATTCCTCTTTCCTCTTCGGGTCCAATTAGTTCGACAATACCATCATTACCAGACTTTGGGAGGTGTAATTTCCTCTCTTTAGAAGTCAGAATTTGTGCAAATTTTGAACCAATAATAGTGAATGCATGACCCTTGTCGCGGCACCCCGCAAGGCGCACACTTCTTTATTCTTGGTATCTTCTTTTATTTCCACCATTTGAGGTACTTCTTTTCTGCGCCCCTCTCACTCAGCCCCGCGGCGAATGAAGCAGATTCTTTGCAACTTCTTACCCAATCGCCATCAACAATAATCTTAACCTCTCTGTTGGGTAAAAACTTTAGTACTAGTAACTGATGTTTGTATCCCACAAGATTGAGGTATAATTGTAAGTATTTTCTTAAAGCTGTTGATATAAGAGGGGTTATAGTTAAAATATTTTGTTTTACCTTCAACCCCTAATTTTCACCATCAGGTGTGAAGATATAACCTGTATCTCACCCGTGAAAAGGATATAGATATAGTACATCCCCAGCTTCCCCAGCATATAAAACATGCTGGCGTGTCCTCCTCATATCAGAAACCATTTGCAATGGATTTGTCCTCCTAACTAAATCCACAACACCATTGGTCCTCTCCCAGCTCTTGAAAGTACATAACTACAACTCCCATTGAGAAGCCCGCGTCTATCTATCTATAGCAGCAGTCTCCTTTACTGCTCAATCAGATGAATAGTGCGACTCGGATAAAGATCTCTTTGCATTCCCTTCCTATCCAACCATAGAAGCAGTCTCCTTTACTACTCAATCGGATGAATAGTGAGACCTGGATAAAGATCTCTTTGCATTCACTTCCTATCCATCCATAGCAGCAGTCTCCTTTAGTGCTCAATCAGATGAATAGTGCGACTCGGATAAAGATCTCTTTGGATTCCCTTCCTATCCATCCATAGCAGCAGTCTCCTTTACTGCTCAATCGGATGAATAGTGCGACCCGGATAAAGATCTCTTTGCATTCCCTTCCTATCCATCCACAGCAGTAGTCTCCTTTACTGCTCAATCGGATGAATAGTGCGAACCGGATAAAGATCTCTTTGCATTTCCTTCCTATCCATCCATAGCAGCAGTCTCTTTTACTGCTCAATCAAATGAATAGTGCGACCCGGATAAAGATCTCTTTGCATTCCCTTCCTATCCATCCACAACAGCAGTCTCCTTTACTGCTCAATCGGATGAATAGTGCGACCCGGATAAAGATCTCTTTGCATTCCCTTCCTATCCATCCGCAACCGCAGTCTCCTTTAATGCTCAATCGGATGAATAGTGCAACCTAGATAAAGATCTCTTTGCATTTCTTCCTATCCATCCATAGCAGCGGTCTCTTTTACTGCTCGATCGGATAAATAGTGCGACCTGGATAAAGATCTCTTTGCATTCTCTTCTGTTCACCCGTCAGAAGCCTTCATTAATGCCAAATCGGACGTATAAGGGTAACCTAGGTATAGACCACTTCGCGTTCATGCCGCCATCCGTACCTAAGAGAGAGTCTGAAACGAATCATATACTTAGAACATCTTTCACTTAAAAGATAACTACATTTTGAGTAGCTTTGAGGACAAAGCTAAAATAACGGGGTGGTGCTATAAAATCCATGATTTTACCATGATTGTATATAATAAATTTCCACCTAATAATCCTAGAACACTCATTCATGTGTTATATCTCCTTAAGATGTGTATGAACTTGTCCATCATGTAATTATACTTTTACTTTCATCTTTGTTGAAAGTAACTTCATAACCTAAAACCATGAACTTACAACTAGGAAAACAAGTAATGAAGTTATAACTAGCAATGTGTGTACCACACTTAACACCATTTGGAAATATACTACATTAGGTGTTGTAGCCATGTATATGTGTGTATGTAGACTAAGAGTTTACTTAACTCTTGGACTAGCCCAAGAATAGATGCCATTTGTGTGCAAGCCAAACATAAGCCCAAGCCAAAGGCCCATTTCTCCTTTTGGTTAGCTAGACACGGCACCAAGGGTATGTGGAAGGAGAAGAGATGCATGGGAAATACAAAAGCCTACACTTGGCACAAGTGTTCTTACCAAGGCAATCATGCCTTTTGCATTCTTTTTCCCTCTCTCTTCTTTAAGCCGAAACACACATACATTCCCTTTTCACATACATGCAATCTCACTTCTCTCTTCATCTCTCTCTCAACATTTCGGCTATAAGCCACAAAAATCCAAAGTTGATTCATTAAATCAACTAAATCTTTGTCTAATCTTGATTACAAATCATTTGATAGCATCATTTCTTTTGGAATCACTATAAACAAGCCCTAGCCGAATCTTGAAGGCCACGGCTTGGTTTATATTAGGGTTTTCTTCATCAACTAGATTAGATCTCTAATATCCTTGTTCATCTAGATCATCTTTGGTACTTTTAAGCAAGAAAGGTATACACCTCATGCTCTTTCATTTCTTCATGCATGCATCATCATACATCTATAAACACAAGTAAATAACATGTTAAAACCAAGATTTGATAAAGCCATGACCATTATAGGTCACGGCATATTTATGAAAATCATATTCATGATTAAAAATCTTTTAATAAGAAACCTATGGCTTGTATTCTATGTTTTAAACTTGATTTAAAAACCATATGAGACATTTTGTGAATCTAAATGTTGCATGGGTTACAAATCTTGTTTTGTCGGACTATGGTTAACTAATAATCATAGATCTCATAAAATGAACTTGTGTAACTTAAAAATCATGAATACCATGACCTTAAAGGTCACGGCTAAAATGAATGATGACCATATGATTTGTCTACTAAGTTTTAATAACGGAATATGAAATGTTACATGTTAAATGGAATACTAAATAATCACAAAAATAACTTATGTGAATATATGTAGCCGTGGGTTACATATGACCTAAAATGGGTTAGATGTACATGCATGCTTATATAAACCATAGATCTAGTGATAGAGTTAACTTGATCATGATAAACATAAAACAAGATTATAAAATCTTATGGGAACCTTGGGAAAAGACAATATAGCCGTGGGCTATATGTAGTCTCTTGGTAAAATGGTAACCTTGGAAACATGCATGACACCTAGATAATCATGATTGTATTTTTCTGTAATTATTTACAAGACTTAAAATTTGCTAAAGTGTTTATCTTGGAAATACCAAGATTTAGAAATATAGCCGTGGGCTATATATGAGTATACATGGATCTATGATTGATTTTTAGGTCTAGACATAGTTTAGATCTCATTTTGGACTTGTGACTTGTTTTCTTGATTTGTACATAGGTAGATCTATTTTTGGAAACACTTATAAGTACATACAACCTTAAAACAAGTTTAACTCGTCTTAATAAGCTATAACTAATTATAGCCGTGAGATATAAGCTCCTATTAGGGCTTATGACTTGCATGCAACCTTGTAACACACCTAGATCTAATTTGGAACATCACATAAAACAAACTATAAGTTTTATTCTTTTATTTAGATTTAAAACTAAATATGAATAAGCTCATAGTAAACTTATAAGAATATCCTAAGTTAAAATTTACATAAAATGTAAAGTAGGGTTAGTGGACTATTTAAGCCCATGAAATGTTATTCGAAGACTTAATGGATTGATAAATCTTAGTAACTTAATGGACTTAAGATTACACTTAGGCACATTTAACTAATTAAAGGACTTAAAAATGTATTTAAGCCCAATAAATGATTTAAAGGCCCATTTAAATAAATTAGTGGACTTGAGATATATTTAGGCCCACTAGATAGCCCATTAGATGTTTAGCCCATTTAATGAGCCCATATAATGTTTGAATGTTAAAATAAAAGTTTTTATAATAAAATATAACTTATAAAAACTTTTTGGATTAAAATAACAATTTATGAAACTTAAGGACTTAAACCGTAACTTATGAAACTTGTTTTGATAAACTAGTAAACACAAGGACTGAAAATGAAATTATCTGAAAGTCTAGGGTTTAATAAATACTATCCGTGGCAAATTAAACCCTAGGGACCATTTTAGGAAGTTTTTAAAAGTTATTTTGTCATTTTATAACCCTAAGGACCATTCTTGTAATTTGACGAAACTTAAAGAAGCCCTAGGGGCTGTTTTTGTCATTTTAGTAAAGTTACAAAACCTAGATATAACTAGGGGGACTAAATCTGCCATAAGCCGAAACTTTAACAAGCCCTAGGTACCAAATGTGTAAAATTCAAAAGTTATACTTGTTTAAAATATAAAGGGACCAGTTTTGCCATGTTCCGAAACATTAACAAGCCCTAACCCTAAAATCTATTTTAATTATAATAAAACATAATTAAACACCTAGACCATAAGAATTAATGTATAAATTCTTAAGTTTGTAATTAATAAAATATTTTATAAATGTTAAAATAATTTATGGAAACTTTAAAGTTAAATAAAATATTTTATTTTATTTTTCAAAATAAATATTTATATTTGCCTAAGGGAGTAAATTGCATAAACAATATGTAATAACTGAATTTTAGTTATTTGAAAATGTAGCTTTTGCAAGATCTTTCTTTGTGTTGCTCGTACCCAATTGTATTTTTCGTTGTTACGTTCTGGTATCTTCTCGAATCGATCACGGTTCAAAGTGGAATTGTTGTTCTTGGTAACTAAAAAGGGGGAGCTTTTGGTCTAAATCTACTTAAAAGGTAAATACAAAAAGCAAGAAAATCAAAACTAAAAGGAATTAATGAAAATGAGACTTGAATTAAAATTAAACATTAAAATACCTTTGTGACAACCGTGGTTTTGAGGTTCATCACTTGGTCTTACTTTTAGGTTATTTTATGTGTGCTTACTTGAATTGTGTGATTACGTGTTTATTTTGTGTGATTGAGGTTGGTGTGATTATCGTTCATGAGTATAGAGTACTCATAAGTAAATCGAGGAACGGTTAATTCATGTTCATGAGATCACAATTAGTGACTATGAAATGAAATGGTGATATTTTGGTGGTTACGTATACGTATAAGTATTATCGTAATAGTGTATTTTTTTAGGATTTACGGTTTAGCATTTAGAGGTCTCGGGTGAGGTAATTATCCATATGAATATTTTTCGGGATGGTTTTAAGTCATTTAGGACTTAGTTATAAAGTTTATTTCAAAATTTGATATTTTTTAAAAAGTGTATATTTTACGTCTTTTACGGTAATCGCGTAAAAACTGACTAGTTTTACGGTTTTGATGTTTTGGAGGCTTTAGGAGCTGAAATAAATTAAGGTAAATTAAGGTAATATTAATAAGGTATTAAGTAACAATAAAAAGAAAAAAAATAAAGAAAAAAACGAAATTAGGGGTGTTTGGGTCGGTTTAGAAGAGAAAAAAAAGGAAAAAAAAGGAAAGTGGGCTTTGGGTTGGACTAGGATTCACCCATACCCTATATATTGTTTTATACACAACCAAAATTCATTATCTATCCCCTGGAGACAAATTAAGTTCGTGGGTTTCACAAAAGTTAGGGTTCTTCATATTTTTTTTGGGGGTTTTCATAAATCGAAGGTAAAGTCTTTAATCCCTTTTTAATTTAATTGTTTTAATGATTTCTTAATCATTCTTATGATGGATTAGGGTTAGGGTTTATATAAAATCAGTAAATTAATGATTTTATAATCATAATATGATGATCATATAATCTAGGGCTTGTATTAGATGGGGTTATGGGTAATTAATTAGTTCAATTTGTTTAAACCCGTTTTTAAAAACTGGGCAGATTTTGAGTCAATTGTTTTGATCATATCGGGAGTTCTATAAACTCTTATCCAAGTACCCCTGGAAAGCTATTTGAAGTGGCTTTCCAATGCAAGAAACGAGAACTAAATTGGAGGTCGGGAAGTGGGTCAAAAACAGGTTACAACAGTCGGAGGTCAAAACAGTTTTGAATTCAGCCTGTTTTCTTTTTAAGTTTTGGGTTGTTTGGGGCACTTAGGGTTGCACTGGGATCTTCTCACGAACGTGAGAGATGGTTTATATATTGTAGTTAATATCTGCATTTGGGCTAAGGTGGTGGTTTAGGGTAAGACCCCTTAATGGTAACAAACTTTTAGTACGTTTAAAATCAGGAAATATGGAATGACGAAAGTAGATATATATATATCGGGGCCTTAACAGTAGCTTTAAGGTTAGGGCAAGTGGGAGGTGTTATCAAACATATGTAAGGGTGTGAATATTCCTTTTACAGAAACCATGGGTAGGTTTAAGTGGGCGTTTGACCTAAAGGTTTGAGACCTAAAAACTGGGACTGTTTTGGGTAAAATACGAACGAGTTAGTTGTTAAACTTAACTAAGTTAAGGACTTGTTAAGGAAGGGTAATGGGGTAATTAGAGCTTATTAATGAGGTAAATATGTGAGAATGGGTTAGATGTCCATCATAGGTTAATGAGCCATCTTAGTGATTGGTTCGTTTATTGATTTCGTGTTTTTGGTTTGTTAGCTTGTTGCTAGTGCAAGGACGTGTGAAGGAGCTATCAGGTGAGTGTTCATAGTCCCATATTTATTTTTGTTTTTGACTTCCAGATGGGATGGAAGAGACACTGTGTTGAGTTGTTTCTTGTTGCTGTGAATGTTTATGGTTGTGATGGACTTGTGTGTACACTTATGTGATTAACTGCTATGCGATTTTTGATATGTTATTGTGGTTTGACAAGGTAGTGGCCTTGTGTTTTGACAAGGTAGTGGCCTTGTGGTTTGACAAGGTAATGGCCTTGTGGTTTGCCAAGGTAGTGGCCTTGGGATAGGTACATAGTGTGATCATCTATGGTACCATGTTGTTTGGCAAGGTAGGAGCCTTGGATTTTAGTTTGGAATGATTGATCTTGAATGCTAGTTGTTAATACATAATTGTAGCACATTGTCCGTATGTTATTGTGTTGATGGTTGTTATCCACAGCTTGAAATCTGATTTAGCGTTGGAGTCTAAACCTATGACTCTCACCAACTTTATGTTGACGTGTTTTAGTGTCTCTTTCAGGTGATACTATGGTTAAGCATGAGAATATAAGTGGCTAGGATTGGAGAAGCTTAGGAATGCATATATAAGGAGAATCCCCGTTTCCTTCTTAGCTTTATTTGTTCATTGAATAAGTGATACTGTTGGCACCTATATGTTTGTTTGTTCGTGTTATTTGTTTGTCTTGGGTAAGAGGTAGGACTGTTACCTACTTACCTAGACTCCTGCATTGTTGAGATATTGTCATGACATTTGTGTCACCATTTTATGACATTTCTTATATCATTTAGTTATCTCTATAGACACGCTATTGTTGTGATGATATCCATACGTCGTGCCCCATATTCCGCCATGGTGGGGTGTGACAGAATGGTATCAGAGACAGGTTATAGAGAATTAGGTTGCCTAGTCGCGTAGCCTAGTCTATAGCTTAAGGGTCCCTGCATATAGGCGTCATAGGAGTATGTGTGCATTTTTTTTATAATTGATGTGTTTGAATGTTATTTATTGTGATGTTTTGACTGGTATGAATTGAACCATAGTAAATTCATACTTAGCAACATGTTATTTTCTTTTCGAGTTGTGAGTATTGCGGGTTTAACCATAATCGTCCACGCTAGTCATTGTCGTATTTTACTTATAATGTACATTATAGTACATAATTTGGTACATAGTAGTTTCTATATTTTGTGGGTTATTTTATGTACCTGAGGGGTATTATTTTCTTTTGATGTTTAAGTCATGTTCCCTAAGAATCATGTGGTGGTTCGAGTTATTAGGAGTAGGTGAATATGAAGGACCTTATGCTATTTCCACTCTTATGGGCGACATGACTTATAACTGTTTATGTTTTCGTTTTGGATTTAGTCTAGGCTGTTTTAGCTAGACTATGGATTTCTATATTCCAAGAGTTTTATTATGTTATTTTATAGATGGAGTTTTGGACCTTATTAGTTATGTGGTTATGAGCTTATGTGAGTAGATAGATTTATGTGTTATATGTTGTATTGATTCTTATAAGTGTCATCTTAGGAGGGAGTGCATTGGGGAAAGGGTAATTGTATAAATATGGTGGCCAACATAGTTATACAAGTACCACAACTTCAATGGGTTCTCAAGTATGATGGCATGAAAGAGGATTAGTACATGCTTGTATATGGTGAGATGTAGATATTGGGTATACGTATAATATATGGGTTTATGTAACGGCCACCTACGATATGGCTATTTTTATTAGTGTGTTATATGTTTTGGGTTATAGTTGTGTTGTGTGATTTTGGGGTCACACGATATGGTTTGGTTTTGGAGGTGGGTTTTATGCTTTGTTGTGGCACGGTGAGATGGTGATTACTCGTGTGGAAAAACGAGTGTATGACGTAATTGGTTGATCCGACATGTATGGTAACGAGTATGTTTTGGGTGATTTAATAGCTATATATATATGCGGATGTATATATACTACTATGTGTTAAGTTATGGTATATGGTCGTTCACTAGTTATTATAACTTGAACGTACCTTGTGTTTGTTCGTGTTTTATGGTGCTGGAGTTGATGGAGTTTCAACAACGTTTCGATTTTTTTTTTGAACTGTGTCTTGTAGCGTATTCTTTGAGTTCATATTTCACGTGTACGTTTTAAAATGTTGTTCTGGGTTTTAAGTCCGTTGAAATAAATGGAGATTTCTTTTGGGATAATGAAATCTTTTGGGTTGATTCTTACATTTCTTTTGGTTGGTATATGGAAAAAGGGGGGACTTGGAAATCTACTATAGAGTTAGATAGTTGGTTGTATTCGGTAAAATAAGGGTAAGGTGTTGGGGTCATGTTTGAAACAAGATGTAACATAAGTTTTTTTTATCAACACTTATTTATTTCAAATTCTAAAAGACTTTCTTTAAAATAAAGCGAAGTAAAATTTCTTTCTACTTACATAGTTTATATAATTGGATTTAACCGATTCATGTCATTTATAGTTATTGATACAAGGTTAAAAGGAGTTTATGAATATTTCACATACAATTATATCTTTCATTGAAAAGGATTGCATTGATCACTAAGTCTATTCTTTAGTTTTTTTAAAACAACTAGCATAAATTTTTTTTGGTCATAACTTGTTCGTTTTTAAAGCTTTTTGGGTGATTCAAAAGCCAAAAATTATGTACTCGGAACGTACTTTTCAAATATTCAGAATGTATAGTCACGGGAGGTCAGTGGACTGGCCGGAATTGTTGTACAAGTGTCGGGTTCAAGGTTGAGTTTGAATAGTAGTTTTATTTTTTTTATGATTTGGGATGCACGGGATACCTAGTCTTTGAGTTGAGTTTTGAGATCGTCTAGAAGGTTGTTTGTAGATTGTTTGAGTCACATAGATGTGGGGAGGTAAGGAAAAAAAAATTTTAAAAAAAAATATATATATATTCTTTTGGAAAGTCGATCTTTGCACGGTTTAAATAATATGTGGCGGGGCGTAATATGTTTTGGTTGCCATTGGGTGTTTCTTGGATTATTTTTTTCGTTGTCATGGGTCATTTGGAATTGATACATGTTTTGGGTTTGAGTTTTCTTTGGAGTCTCGTGGTTTTTGGTTTGTTTTAATTGGTGCACGTGAAATGTCGTTAGTTATCCGTGGGTTTAATTTGTCGATCGTATCTGGTGTATTCAGGATGTAGTTTTGGTTTTGTATGGTTTAGGAGCGTTGAGGTATAACCATGAATAGAGCAAGTAGGAGAAGTAAGAGGAGTTGTAGTTAGTGTCTTCCAAGGCAAATCGTTGATGGAGTGAATTAAGAACAAGAGCTGTTAGAAATTGCAAGGAATTTATTCGTATTGCCGCTAAGAGAGGGTGTGAGGAGGACATAGTTAAAATTGCTAAGGATGTTGTATGAACGCTTTGGGTTTACGGTTATGCATTTGGCTTCGCCAAAGCACTAGCGGTTTTCATGGAGTCAATGAACCGAGTGTGCATGAACGTCTATAAACGAGTTGTCATCAGGAGCATCGACGACATCTTGATCTACTCAAATCTTAGAAGGAGGATGAGGCGAATTATGTGTTGGTTTTGGAGTTGTTAGTAAAGGGAATGAAACGTGAGATTTCTAAGTGTGAGTTTTAGGATTTAGTTGGCCAGGACTAGTAGTCAGAGATGATGGCATATCGTGGAACCAGCAAGGGGCGAAGTGAAGAAGGACGAGGAAGCATTTTGGAGGCTGAAGAGGTGGATTGGATGATGAGCAGATCTTGGCATTATCGGAAGGACTGGATGAATTCGCGAATCATGACGATACGTGGAGCAGGGATTTGGACGCGTACGAGGACGACAAAGAAAGGCGATCGCTTATACGTTGCAGGAACTGAAGATTTGGAAGAACTGGATAGACTTAGTTAGTGGAGTTGGACTGTTATATCTGCCTAGAATGCTAGAGGCATTTGGTGTACGAGACGTGGAGAATGATCTATACGGATCATGAACGTATCCAACACATATTCAATCATCTTGATTGAACATTTGGCAAATGTGATGGGTGGAGTTAATTGATGAAAGAAAATTGCAAGGCCAAGTACCATCTGGGAAAGGCAAGCATGGTCGATGAGACATGGAATAAGAAGGATGAGGTGAAGCTGAGACGAACTTGAACTATAGGGATGATGTATTAGAGTGGTTTGGATGAAGGATGTGGGTTGCACGAGTTGAGTTGTCTAAAGCAGTGAACGCGTCAACATTTATGTTGCGTGGCTTAGACAATCGTAAGGAGGAAAGGGACGTAGACTATACTTCCTACATGGATAGGAGTAGTTTAGAAAGGGCGATGTAAGGACGAAGTTGGTGGAAGGGATACATAATGCGGTGGGGGATTAAGTACGATGAGAGTTGGGTGATAGTCGATAGACTGACTAATTCATCACCTATTTCAAGAGGAATGAGAAGTCACGTAGTTGGGAAGTTGGAAGAATTAATGGATATGTGAAAGACCGTCATAGGTCACTTTGTAAGGAAATTGGAATTTAAAGTAGTTTGGGATACAGACTGAAGGGAGTTGATGAATGTAATTGGACATGGGTGATTGATTTAGAGGTAGTTCGGAAACTCGTTAGCGATGGCTGAGTTTTCATATAATGATAGTTATCGTACTAGAAGTCGATAAATGCCATTTGAGGCACGATATGAAAGGATAGGGTGAGTTGTCTCATTGTGGACTAGAATTGGTAAAAGAGGCTACTAATGTGGTAATGGTGTTTGTGGACAGAATGAGAGCAACAAGGGATGCTATGTAGAAAAGGAGGAAACCACTAGATTTAGTGACAAAGTTATGTATGGAGTTTCACCCATAGTAACGGGTGGTATGATTTGGAAAGATGTAAGTGTTGATGTAGAGTTTTGTAGGTCCATTTATGATCTTTGGGAAGATCAGACCATTAGCTTATGAGCATAGAATTACCTGGGGGAAATGAGTTGTATACATGATACATTTCATGTATTAGGGTTGGTAAATGTTGTTTGAGGATGCATATTTGCATGTCCGGTTATTCGGGTTTTGTGCTAATAAGAGTCTTTGTTTTATCGAAGAGTCATTTGCGAGATTTATTGACTGTGAGGTCAAGATTTTGGCAATGGGTTTAATTATTTTTGGTTTGTACATGTGGTATCTTGAAACTTGAACTGAAGTTCACGTGGAAATGAGAGGAGTTCATTTAGAACAAGTATCCTCGTGTGATTTGTTGTCTGTGTGTTGATCCTAAGGAGTAAATCTCGGGACGAGATTTCTATTAGGAGGGAGTGATGTGACAACCGTGGTTTTGAGGTTCGTCACTTGGTCTTACTTTTAGGTTATTTTATGTGTGCTTACTTGAATTGTGTGATTACGTGTTTATTTTGTGTGATTGAGGTTGGTGTGATTATCGTTTATGAGTATAGAGTACTCATAAGTAAATCGAGGAACGGTTAATTCATGTTCATGAGATCACAATTAGTGACTATGAAATGAAATGGTGATATTTTGGTGGTTACGTATACGTATAAGTATTATCGTAATAGTGTATTTTTTTAGGATTTACGGTTTAGCATTTAGAGGTCTCGGGTGAGGTAATTATCCATATGAATATTTTTCGGGATGGTTTTAAGTCATTTAGGACTTAGTTATAAAGTTTATTTCAAAATTTGAGATTTTTTTTAAAAGTGTATATTTTACGTCTTTTACGGTAATCGCGTAAAAACTGACTAGTTTTACGGTTTTGAGGTTTTGGAGGCTTTAGGAGCTGAAATAAATTAAGGTAAATTAAGTTAATATTAATAAGGTATTAATTAACAATAAAAAGAAAAAAAATAAAGAAAAAACGAAATTAGGGGTGTTTGGGTCGGTTTAGAAGAGAAAAAAAAGGAAAAAAAGGAAAAAAAAAAGGAAAGTGGGCTTTGGGTTGGACTAGGATTCATCCATACCCTATATATTGTTTTATACACAACCAAAATTCATTATCTATCCCCTGGAGACAAATTAAATTCGTGGGTTTCACAAAAGTTAGGGTTCTTCATATTTTTTTGGGGGGTTTTCATAAATCGAAGGTAAAGTCTTTAATCCCTTTTTAATTTAATTGTTTTAATGATTTCTTAATCATTCTTATGATGGATTAGGGTTAGGGTTTATATAAATCAGTAAATTAATGATTTTATAATCATAATATGATGATCATATAATCTAGGGCTGGTATTAGATGGGGTTATGGGTAATTAATTAATTAGTTCAATTTGTTTAAACCCATTTTTAAAAACTGTGCAGATTTTGAGTCAATTGTTTTGATCATATCGGGAGTTCTATAAACTCTTATTTTACGATCCAAGTACCCTTGGAAAGCTATTTGAAGTGGATTTCCAATGCAAGAAACGAGAACTAAATTGGAGGTCGGGAAGTGGGTCAAAAACAGGTTACAACAGTCAGAGGTCAAAACAGTTTTAAATTCAGCCTGTTTTCTTTTTAAATTTTGGGTTGTTTGGGGCACTTAGGGTTGCATTGGGATCTTCTCACGAACTTGAGAGATGGTTTATATATTGTAGTTAATATATGCATTTGGGCTAAGGTGGTGGTTTAGGGTAAGACCCCTTAATGGTAACAAACGTTTAGTACGTTTAAAATCAGGAAATCTGGAATGACGAAAGTAGATATATATATATATATATCGGGGCCTTAACAGTAGCTTTAAGGTTAGGGCAAGTGGGAGGCGTTAGCCAACATATGTAAGGGTGTGAATATTCCTTTTACAGAAACCATGGGTAGGTTTAAGTGGGCGTTTGACCTAAAGGTTTGAGACCTAAAAACTGGGACTGTTTTGGGTAAAATACGAACGGGTTAGTTGTTAAACTTAACTAAGTTAAGGACTTGTTAAGGGAGGGTAATGGGGTAATTAGATCTTATTAATGAGGTAAATATGTGAGAATGGGTTAGATGTCCATCATAGGTTAATGAGTCATCTTAGTGATTGGTTCGTTTATTGATTTCGTGTTTTTGGTTTGTTAGCTTGTTGCTAGTGCAAGGACGTGTGAAGGAGCTATCAGGTGAGTGTTCATAGTCCCATATTTATTTTTGTTTTTGACTTCCAGATGGGATGGAAGAGACACTGTGTTGAGTTGTTTGTAAATTTTTGCTGTGAATGTTTTATGGTTGTGATGGACTTGTGTGTAGACTTATGTGATTAACTGCTATGCGATTTTTGATATGTTATTGTGGTTTGACAAGGTAGTGGCCTTGTGGTTTGACAAGGTAGTGGCCTTATGGTTTGACAAGGTAGTGGCCTTGTGGTTTGCCAAGGTAGTGGCCTTGGGATAGGTACATAGTGTGATCATCTATGGTACCATGTTGTTTGGCAAGGTAGGAGCCTTGGATTTTGGTTTGGAATGATTGATCTTGAATGCTAGTTGTTAATACATAATTGTAGCACATTGTCCGTATGTTATTGTGTTGATGGTTGTTATCCACAGCTTGTAATCTGATTTAGCGTTGGAGTCTAAACCTATGACTCTCACCAACTTTATGTTGACGTGTTTTAGTGTCTCTTTCAGGTGATACTATGGTTAAGCATGAGAATATAAGTGGCTAGGATTAGAGAATCTTAGGAATGCATATATAAGGAGAATCCCCGTTTCCTTCTTAGTTTTATTTGTTCATTGAATAAGTGATACTGTTGGCACCTATATGTTTGTTTGTTCGTGTTATTTGTTTGTCTTGGGTAAGAGGTAGGACTGTTACCTACTTACCTAGACTCCTGCATTGTTGAGATATTGTCATGACATTTGTGTCACCATTTTATGACATTTCTTATATCATTTAGTTATCTCTATAGACACGCTATTGTTTTGATGATATCCATACGTCGTGCCCCATATTCCGCCATGGTGGGGTGTGACAACCTTAACTGATAAAAACAGCTGATTCGGAACGTAGCCTTTATTCGGAATATATTAGACAAAATCCTTCATCCGGAATAACTTACTTCATTCGGAATGTAATACTCATGCGGAAAGAAATCCTTGGTTCGGAATGTTGGTTGACTCGGAATAACTACTAATCCGGAACAAATCTATTTAATCGGAATATCTACTGGTTCGGAACAATAGCTTCATTCGGAACATATTGCTTGATTCGGAATACAAAATTGACTCGGAACAATTATGACAAAAATGCTTATTCGGAGCGTTTTAAACAAAATGCTTCATTCGGAACTTTTAAGAAAACTGACTCGGAATATTTTTGACAAAACTTTGATTCGGAACTTACCTACTCATCCGGAATATTGATTATTTCGGATGAACTGCTGGTTCGGAATAACTGAATGAGATCTGCTGATCTGGAATCTTTTGCTTGACCCGGAATAAATGCTGATTCGGAATAAATGCTTCACCCAGAATATTAATTATTCCGAATGAAGACACTGATCCGGAATAATCTAGACAAAACGTTGATCCGGAATGTTTAACCCAAATCCTTCATTCGGAATCTGGGTTGGAACAGTAAGGAGAACGAAGAACAGGGAAACAACTTGATCACGAATTTAACCAAAATCCACCAAGTTTTTAACCAAAACTTAAACCAATTTAACCACTAATCATTTACTAATGATAATCATCAATCCAAAACAACAAAAACTCAAAACCCACTTACTTTTGAAGATCAAAACCAATGAAATAAAAACCTTATAACTTTGAATCAACAAGAAAAGGAAGAACAAGATGAAATAGAAACTTGTATTAAGGATTAAGATTCAAACAAACAAAATGGAAAGATTAAACTTACAAGATTGTGGAAGAATCAAAGAAAATGAAAACCACCAATCTCCTTAAGGGAGTTGGTTCCTACGAACTAGGAAAGAAAATAACAGAAAGGAAAAACTAAAACTTGAAATTGTGAATGGGGAGGGTATTTATAGGGCTTGGCTTGGTTTGGTGAGTGGGCTTTCTCCCTTTCTTTTTGTCTTCTCGTCTTTTCAGAAAAGTTGACGTTTTCGATTTCGATTCGGGATTTGTCGACGAATAAATTCAACTCGTCTTTTAATTTCTTCATTTAATAGACTTGAGTTCTTTTGACATATGTAAATCTTCCATCTTTGGTCATTTTCTTCGATAAATCTTCAAATAGGCCCATTGACTTCAAATCTTTTGCATCTCTTGGACTATAGACTTCGTCTTTTCGTCTTTTTCTTCGATAAAACCCGTGCAATCCCATGTTTTCTTCAATGATTATCCGGTTGGCTCTTAAAACACAACAAACACACAAACCACACATAATTCCAAACAAATGACATTAAATACGCGTTTTGGTCTCGTTTTAGGAAGAAATAAGTGGTAAAAGGATGGGTGTATTCACACCTATCAAATCCCCTACACTTAACCATTGCCATGCCCTCACGCAATGCTATAATTTTAAAGCACGGTTTACATTTCTCATAATAAATAACCTACCTGGCCTTTATTAAGTTCTAAACACTAAGGAAACCAAAAGAATAAAACAAGTAAAGTATTTAAAGACTTACATTGGGGTTTTAGATTTTCATGAATGTTCATCATTCTCAAGTTTCACGTTCCCCATACCAAGCTTAAAAACGAGATCATTGTTATTATAAGTTAGCAAACTAACACGAACTCATGTGGCCCAATTATTCACTTAGACTCCCTTATTCCTAGGTGTATCTCTTATATTTTATTTTTGTAAAACCCGCATGCTTTTACCATGAATAGTGCCCTTAAGATCGTACGTTCTAGATTAAAACTTACCTCATGTAGTATTGATCACATTCATGTGCTAATAATCAAGCAAGTGCATACGTGTATGTCATGACAAGTATCGATTACGTACGAACCCATGATAAACAGTTAATGATATATCACGTGAACATAATTAAATCATGAACACCATTTAAAATACTAACTAAATAATTACGTAAATACTTATAATATATTTACGAGCGTTAAGTTTACGATAAACGACACGTTACATGAAACAGAAACACGTTAAACACGAGCACGTTAACCACGAACGAACACGAAACATCGGGGCACGAGAAAGGTACGGGTACCCCATGTGGGGCCCCCATACCCACGGCACACATGCATATAATGGGCTTAGCCCATGGACTTTTCAAGTTAAGGGGGGTAAAGTGTTAAACATGTTTTCATTTTCATTTTACAAGAAATAAACTAAAAACCCTAAAAAGAGTTTTCTCCTCTTTCTTTTGCCTCCTTTGTGCCGCCACCTATACACCATCATAAGGGGGTGTTTGATTGATTTTGATCTTGAAAACAAGTGTTAGAATACGTGTTTGTTCATCCTTTTTCCAAGCTACATAGTGGTATACCTTTCTAACCCTTCTTTTTAATTCTTTTTAATTCTTTTGATCTTTGATTATTTTCATGAACATGTTATTATTTTTCTTATGAAAACAAGATAATTAATCATTGATCTAACATGTTTTGGTATTAAATAAAATCAAGGAATGATTTAAAAGGGGTGTTGTTTCTAGCCGCCTAGCAAAACAAACCCGAGGGGGGTTTGGTTTGCTATTGCCGCCACCACCAAGACCACAAATGGTCTTGGTTGGATCATGTGGGACCCACGGCAGCAAGGGGACACGTGTGCCCCGGGTTTGGCCCGGGGTACGGTGTCGAATTCATACCCGGTTCACGGTTCGTTGGTTAAAATCATGATCTATGTTACATGTAATTTTTATGAATCATGAACTTAGGATATAATTAATTAATAACATGAAATATTAATTAAATCATGACTTAGGTTATTTTAATTATTAGTTTATCATGACATTAATTTAACCTAAGTATTTTATGTTATAAGTTATAATTAATTAATTATTAAAACATGCCTATAATTAATTAATTTAGACATGACTTAGGTTATATTATTATTAATAATAATACACATGTTAACCTAAGTATTTTCATTTCATTTTAATTATACATGTTATACTTTAATTAAAATGCTTAACCTATAGTTTAATTAAAATACATGAAATAATAATTAAACTATACACTATATCATATGACTTATATGTTAGCTTATATAATCAGCTTAATTCTAATTATGGAAACTTCTATTTATAGAAACTTAATTAAATAAGGCAACTAATCTAATTATGGAAACCTTCTATATATGGAAATCAATCTAATTCAGGCAGCTAACCTAATCATGGCAACTTTCTATATATGGAAACTTATTTAATTAAGGCAGCTGATCTATTTTTGGAAACTTTCTATTTTTAGAAACTAATCTATTTTAGGCAGTAAATTCTATTTTTGGAAACTTTCTATTTTTGGAAACTTTCTATTTTTGGAAACTTTCTATTTTTGGAAACTTTCTATTTTTGGAAACTTTCTATTTTTGGTAACTTTCTATTTTTGGAAACTTTCTATTTTTGGAAACTTTCTATTTTTGGAAACCTGCTATTTTTGGAAAGTTACTTATTATTATACAGTAAGTATATTAATACATGAAACACCAGTAATACTTAATCAGATAAACCAGAAATACAAGATAAACACAGTTTAAGGCTTAAAACAGTGAACCATGACCTAAAACATACCAAATCAGCTATAACAAGACACAGAACCCAGTACGTAATCAGTGAATCGATACTTATACACGTGTGTATTCATGTAGCATTAGTGATCCAGAAGTAGGAGTCTTTCTTCCGTTCATTTCACTGGACTTGAGGTACGGATTCCCGTCCTTTCAGTATGGACATTCTTTCCTTATTAGGATTTCCCCGTATGCAGCCAACTGTTTTCCCCAGCATTTGTTTTATTGTTTTGAACTGCTTATGTTAATTTAGCATAAACTATAGCCATATACAAGCATGACCAGTTTCACCTAGTTATGGAGGTACCATAACCATAGCATTGGAGGCACCGATGTTATGACTTCCCCACGGCGGAGTGATTGCTCGTGGCGTCCCTTTTCAGTTTGGCCATATTATTATATCAGTCGGGGCGTATGGGTGCATCCTAGTTACATGTTTTATTCAGTTTATCATGGTGAATGTGGTGTGTGCCTTGCACCCTTCACAAGGAGCTGATCCCTCCTACCCAAATCAGTATATTGATTAGAGGCATCCCCTCTAATCAGCATGATGAGGTCACCCCTCCAAGTATTCATGCACGTGACCTTTTCATGACCTATATGGGCTATGGTATATATATGTTAAAACAGTTTTCACAGGTTAAACATAAGGCTTTTCAAACTATAAAACCAGTTTTCATGTTACTTAACCAGTTTACTCAGCACTTAGTCTTCCGCTGTTATATGTTACATGCTTATCCTATATCATGCTTTATTGTACATCCGTGCACTGAGCGTCTTGCTCAGCCGTTTTCCTTTTCATGTTCCCAAAACGGCAGGTACTCAGGGACGCTCGTAGATCTGAAACGTAGGTGCATATGGATTGGAAGCTTTACTGTCTTTCTTTACTTTATGCATTTCCCTTACTTTGATACAGTTGCTTTGGACATTGTTTCGTCCTTCCTTTTTCAGTATTTATGTTTGTGTGTGATGAGCTTTACTTTGGGATACCGATGTTTGATTCCGGTATTTCCTTTTATGGTTGAATAATGCTTAGACATTTATCCTTGTATGCTTTGATGACACGCCATGATATGCGTAATATTCCATTTCCAAAATGGGGTGTTACAATTATGGTATCAGAGCCAAGGCTTCGACCTGTAGGCTCTCAAATATGACCTGTGATTAGTGGGTAGTCACTACGGTCTTCCTAGAACTGACAGTTGTTTTCATGCATTCATCATTTTTAAGCATACATATACATGTCATTGTTACAGGGTTTTTGACTAAGTAATGGTTGGTACAGGACTGGCCCTATTTAGTCGCATGTGTTTTATCGAAACTTTTAGATTTGGGACCGACCCATAGGTGTCCCCTCGATATGTCTTTTATTTTGAGTGAACTGACCGAAGGCGTTCACTCTCGAGCATCAAAAGTTTTCATAAAACGGCATTATGCATTCATACAAAGATTTTCTGGCATAAAATTTTTCTCGTGAAATTTTGGCATAAAATTTTTCTTTTATATAGTTTATGTTTGAACTGTTAATCATATGTTTTATGTTATACTGTCAGATGGTTCTCACACGCGAGCAAGAGCAGCTCAATGCTGCGATTCAGGCTGCCATGCAAGCCCTACTTCCTCAACTGAGGAATGACATTCGTGCTGAAGTCCAAGCTGCGAATAATCAGCAGCCGCAGAATCAGGCACCTCCTCCTCCTCCTCCCCCAGTGACTCTAGCAGTATGGTTGGAACGATTTAACAAGCTCCGTCCTAGAGCTTTTGAAAAGACTGATAGCCCCAGCGATGCGGAAAGCTGGCTGACACACATTGAGAAAATCTTCAATGCTATGGGATGTGACCCCGCCTTCAAGGCAAGATTGGCGTGCTACAGGTTTGAAGGCGATGTACTCAACTGGTGGCTAGCTTTGACACAGTCAGAAGGAGGTGATGAATGGGTCGCTGGTTTGACATGGGCCCAATTCAAGGAGAGAGTGATGGAACAGTTCTTTCCTAAAGCAGAGCAGGACAAACTCAAGCGTGAATACCACGGGATACGTCAGAGACAGGGCGAGAATAGCAATGAATTCATGCAGCGCTTTCTTCGCCTTGCTGGTTTTCTAGGAGCAGCGGCTGGTACTCCTGAGGAGCAGGCACACCATTTCAGGTGGGCACTTCGCACCTCGGTTGCGAACAATCTAGTATGTGCTACGTTCAATACGGTAGCACAAGTGGCTGACGCAGCAAGAAAGCTCGAGATGTTGCAGGAACGTGATGAGTTCGGGGAAGCAGAAAGACCCGACAAGAGGTAAAACATTTCATGTTCTAGCGTTAACCAGACCGCATCCTATCGTTATATGTTCTATAATCATCTCTTAAACTGTATCTTCCAGGCAGAAAACTGGGGACCGGTCTCAGCCGGCTACTCAGCAGCAGCCCAATCAGCCCAAAGGAAACGGTCACTCTAACGACCGTTCTGTTGTGGAAAGGCGCAGCGGTAATGACAATTACCGTAACAATGCGGGACAGTCCAACAACAGCAGGTCCTACTATTTACGCATCTACTTATGATTTCATGTTATATCTCTCATGCTGACACTATGTTAATCTCTACCAGGAACCACGGTAACGGAAGGGACCAGAACCACAGGGGTTCTCAGCCCAACCGTTCAGCTAACACTGGTAAGCATCTTACGACGTTTACGTCCTATACTCGTGCATATACCTTATTCTTAACACGTTCTGTCATCAGCAGGCCCTCAGCAAGCAAGAACTCCTGCTGGAGGATTCACTCATCCTCTTTGCAGCACCTGCCATCGCAGACACCCTGGCCCATGTCGTCGTGACTCCGACGCGTGCTACAAGTGCGGCCTCCCTGGCCATCGTATGAGAGATTGCCGTAAGGGTGAAATGGAGGGTACTTCGGGTCATGCTGATACTAAACCGCCTCCTACCACTGGGCGTGTCTACACGACATCGCGCGATCAGGCAAACAAATCTTCAGGTACCATTACTGGAATTCTGTATATGTACGGCCAGGCTGCATGTGTTCTTTTCGACACGGGTGCCACTCATTCAGTTGTTTCCACTACTTATGCTAAGAACATCAGGACACTTCCCTTGCCATTAGAAACTAAGCTTACCATTTCCACGCCTCTGAGGGACTCTGTATTAATAACTCATGTATACAAGAGTCTTCCTCTAGAGTTTGACGATAAAGTTCGTGCAGTAGATGCACTTCCTCTAGACATGATTGAGTTTGATATGATTCTCGGCATGGATTGGCTATCCAAGCACCATGCTACCATAGACTGCCACTCTTATCGAGTGATCTTCGGCGACATTAATGCACCAGAGTACATCCATAACGGGTTCATACCCGGACGGTCTGTACAAGTCATATCTACCTTGCAAGCACGTGCATTACTGTCACATGGCTGCGAAGGTTATCTCGCTACGGTTCATGACATGGATGCTGAATCCCCATCGATTCAGGATCAACCTGTAGTTTCAGAATTTCAAGACGTCTTTCCAGATGAACTTCCAGGCATACCACCTGCAAGAGAAGTGGAATTCAACATCGACCTTGTTCCAGGAGCTGAGCCAATCTCTAAGGCTCCGTATCGTATGGCTCCCATAGAGCTAAAAGAACTGAAGGACCAATTGCAGGAACTTCTTGAACGAGGGTTCATTAGACCGAGCGCATCTCCATGGGGCGCACCGGTCTTGTTCGTTAAGAAGAAGGACGGCAGCATGCGACTTTGCATTGACTACCGTGAACTTAATAAGATTACCATCCGCAACAGATATCCACTGCCACGTATAGACGATCTGTTTGACCAACTTCAAGGAGCCAAACACTTCTCAAAGATCGATCTAAGGTCAGGCTACCATCAGCTAAGGGTTAAAGAGCAGGATATTGCCAAGACTGCTTTTCGTACCCGCTATGGCCATTATGAGTTTGTAGTCATGCCATTCGGCCTGACTAACGCTCCAGCAGTATTCATGGATCTAATGAACAGAATCTTTCATGAATTCCTTGATAAATTTGTCATTGTATTCATCGATGACATCTTGATATTCTCAAAGTCCACGGAGGAACACGAAGATCATCTCCGTACTGTACTACAGATTCTTCGTCAGAAGCAGCTGTATGCGAAATTCTCCAAGTGTGAGTTCTGGTTAAACAAGGTGGCGTTCTTAGGTCACATTGTATCAGCAGAAGGGATCACTATGGACCCAGCGAAGGTTGAGGCTATCACTAAATGGCCAAGACCAACATCAGCGACAGAAGTCCGCAGTTTCTTAGGCTTAGCTGGATATTATCGAAGATTCGTGGAGAACTTTTCTCGGCTGGCATTGCCTCTCACCAAACTGATGCGGAAAGGAGAGAAATTCGTCTGGACGGAAGATCGAGAGAAGAGCTTCGAAGACCTAAAGCAGAAGTTAGTATCTGCACCTATTCTTACTCTCCCATCTGGTACAGGTGGATTTCAGATCTATAGCGATGCATCGGGGAAGGGACTGGGCTGTGTTCTCATGCAACATGGGAAAGTGATCGCGTATGCTTCACGGCAGCTTAAGCCCTATGAAGAAAACTACCCTACGCATGACCTGGAACTTGCTGCAGTGGTGTTCGCATTAAAGATATGGAGGCATTACTTATACGGAGAATCATGCGACATTTTCACGGATCACAAGAGCTTGAAGTATATCTTCACACAGCGAGAATTGAACATGAGACAAAGGAGATGGTTGGAACTGTTGAAGGATTATGATATTAACCTACAGTATCATCCCGGGAAAGCTAATGTAGTAGCAGATGCCCTCAGCAGAAAGTCCAGAATGATAAATGGCATTGAGATCAAGGAACAAAACATAAGGGACTTGGAGCGGCTTGACATTGAAATCATGGTACGTGGGCAGCACGGATACTGGGCGAATCTTACAGTAGAACCTGAGTTACTGACTAGGATCAAGGAAGCGCAGAAGGATGATGGAGAGATTTGGGCGATAATTCAGAATTTGGAGAAGCAGACAGAATTCAGAATGGACGCAGACGGTATCATTTGGCAGGGCACGAGACTTTGTGTTCCTGATAATCAAGAACTCCGGGAAGCATTGTTAGCTGAAGCTCACAGCTCCCCATTTTCTATACATCCTGGGTCGACAAAAATGTACCATGACATCAGACAGCACTTTTGGTGGAGTGGTATGAAACAGGATGTAGCCACGTATGTCTCCAAATGTCTTACCTGTCAGCAGGTTAAGATTGAACATCAGCGATCTGGCGGTCTCCTTCAACCGTTGGATATTCCAGAGTGGAAGTGGGACAAAATCACCATGGATTTTGTTACCGGTCTTCCGCCTACCAAGAAGAAGCACGATGCTATTTGGGTCATCGTTGATCGACTCACTAAATCAGCTCATTTCTTACCGATACGCAAGGAAGATCCGGTAAGTAAACTCGCAGATACGTACAGAAGGGAGATCATGAGACTCCACGGCACTCCCTCCAGCATCGTCTCAGACAGAGATCCTCATTTCACGTCGCGATTCTGGAAAGGTCTGCAAAAAGCTTGGGGTACACAACTTAAGCTGAGCACAGCCTTTCATCCTCAAACGGACGGACAGTCGGAGCGAACAATTCAGACATTGGAAGATATGTTAAGGTCGTGTGCGTTGGAATGGACAGGTGATTGGGACGATTACATCTGTTTAGTTGAGTTTGCATACAACAACAGCTGGCACGCAAGTATTAAATGTGCTCCTTTCGAAATGTTGTATGGCAGAAAGTGTCGCGCTCCAACTTGCTGGGATCAAGTGGGAGAGCGAACACTCGAAGGACCAGAGATTATAGAAATGACCAATGAGAAGATTGAGGTAGCTAAACAGAAGCTGCAGGAAGCGCGTTCACGTCAAAAGAGTTACGCCGATAAGCATCGTAGGGACATACATTTTAATGTGGGAGATCACGTCTTCCTCAAGGTTTCGCCGGCACGTGGTGTTAAACGCTTCGGGATCAAAGGAAAACTCAGTCCTCGGTTCATCGGACCATTTGATATCGTTGAACGAATCGGCGAAGTATCTTACCGATTGGCGTTACCTCCTCAGCTTTCGCACGTGCATAACGTGTTTCATGTGTCCTTACTCAGAGGGTACAATTATCATCCCCTTCACATGGTTCAGTATCCACTGGAACAGATACGTGAAGATCTCACGTTTGTAGAAGAACCCGAACGAGTACTCGACAGGCAAGAACGAGTCATGAGAAGGAAGACGATTCCATTCGTCAAAATCCTTTGGAGGGACCATACCGAGCGGGAAGCCACTTGGGAAACAGAGGAGTCTATCCGGGCTTCTTACCCTCACTTCATATTTTGAGTTCGGGTATGTCACTTCTTTTCAGCTTACTTTATCTATAATTCGGGGAGGAATTATTCTTTTTAGGGGGGAAGAATTGTAAAACCCGCATGCTTTTACCATGAATAGTGCCCTTAAGATCGTACGTTCTAGATTAAAACTTACCTCATGTAGTATTGATCACATTCATGTGCTAATAATCAAGCAAGTGCATACGTGTATGTCATGACAAGTATCGATTACGTACGAACCCATGATAAACAGTTAATGATATATCACGTGAACATAATTAAATCATGAACACCATTTAAAATACTAACTAAATAATTACGTAAATACTTATAATATATTTACGAGCGTTAAGTTTACGATAAACGACACGTTACATGAAACAGAAACACGTTAAACACGAGCACGTTAACCACGAACGAACACGAAACATCGGGGCACGAGAAAGGTACGGGTACCCCATGTGGGGCCCCCATACCCACGGCACACATGCATATAATGGGCTTAGCCCATGGACTTTTCAAGTTAAGGGGGGTAAAGTGTTAAACATGTTTTCATTTTCATTTTACAAGAAATAAACTAAAAACCCTAAAAAGAGTTTTCTCCTCTTCCTTTTGCCTCCTTTGTGCCGCCACCTATACACCATCATAAGGGGGTGTTTGATTGATTTTGATCTTGAAAACAAGTGTTAGAATACGTGTTTGTTCATCCTTTTTCCAAGCTACATAGTGGTATACCTTTCTAACCCTTCTTTTTAATTCTTTTTAATTCTTTTGATCTTTGATTATTTTCATGAACATGTTATTATTTTTCTTATGAAAACAAGATAATTAATCATTGATCTAACATGTTTTGGTATTAAATAAAATCAAGGAATGATTTAAAAGGGGTGTTGTTTCTAGCCGCCTAGCAAAACAAACCCGAGGGGGGTTTGGTTTGCTATTGCCGCCACCACCAAGACCACAAATGGTCTTGGTTGGCTCATGTGGGACCCACGGCAGCAAGGGGACACGTGTGCCCCGGGTTTGGCCCGGGGTACGGTGTCGAATTCATACCCGGTTCACGGTTCGTTGGTTAAAATCATGATCTATGTTACATGTAATTTTTATGAATCATGAACTTAGGATATAATTAATTAATAACATGAAATATTAATTAAATCATGACTTAGGTTATTTTAATTATTAGTTTATCATGACATTAATTTAACCTAAGTATTTTATGTTATAAGTTATAATTAATTAATTATTAAAACATGCCTATAATTAATTAATTTAGACATGACTTAGGTTATATTATTATTAATAATAATACACATGTTAACCTAAGTATTTTCATTTCATTTTAATTATACATGTTATACTTTAATTAAAATGCTTAACCTATAGTTTAATTAAAATACATGAAATAATAATTAAACTATACACTATATCATATGACTTATATGTTAGCTTATATAATCAGCTTAATTCTAATTATGGAAACTTCTATTTATAGAAACTTAATTAAATAAGGCAACTAATCTAATTATGGAAACCTTCTATATATGGAAATCAATCTAATTCAGGCAGCTAACCTAATCATGGCAACTTTCTATATATGGAAACTTATTTAATTAAGGCAGCTGATCTATTTTTGGAAACTTTCTATTTTTAGAAACTAATCTATTTTAGGCAGTAAATTCTATTTTTGGAAACTTTCTATTTTTGGAAACTTTCTATTTTTGGAAACTTTCTATTTTTGGAAACTTTCTATTTTTGGAAACTTTCTATTTTTGGTAACTTTCTATTTTTGGAAACTTTCTATTTTTGGAAACTTTCTATTTTTGGAAACCTGCTATTTTTGGAAAGTTACTTATTATTATACAGTAAGTATATTAATACATGAAACACCAGTAATACTTAATCAGATAAACCAGAAATACAAGATAAACACAGTTTAAGGCTTAAAACAGTGAACCATGACCTAAAACATACCAAATCAGCTATAACAAGACACAGAACCCAGTACGTAATCAGTGAATCGATACTTATACACGTGTGTATTCATGTAGCATTAGTGATCCAGAAGTAGGAGTCTTTCTTCCGTTCATTTCACTGGACTTGAGGTACGGATTCCCGTCCTTTCAGTATGGACATTCTTTCCTTATTAGGATTTCCCCGTATGCAGCCAACTGTTTTCCCCAGCATTTGTTTTATTGTTTTGAACTGCTTATGTTAATTTAGCATAAACTATAGCCATATACAAGCATGACCAGTTTCACCTAGTTATGGAGGTACCATAACCATAGCATTGGAGGCACCGATGTTATGACTTCCCCACGGCGGAGTGATTGCTCGTGGCGTCCCTTTTCAGTTTGGCCATATTATTATATCAGTCGGGGCGTATGGGTGCATCCTAGTTACATGTTTTATTCAGTTTATCATGGTGAATGTGGTGTGTGCCTTGCACCCTTCACAAGGAGCTGATCCCTCCTACCCAAATCAGTATATTGATTAGAGGCATCCCCTCTAATCAGCATGATGAGGTCACCCCTCCAAGTATTCATGCACGTGACCTTTTCATGACCTATATGGGCTATGGTATATATATGTTAAAACAGTTTTCACAGGTTAAACATAAGGCTTTTCAAACTATAAAACCAGTTTTCATGTTACTTAACCAGTTTACTCAGCACTTAGTCTTCCGCTGTTATATGTTACATGCTTATCCTATATCATGCTTTATTGTACATCCGTGCACTGAGCGTCTTGCTCAGCCGTTTTCCTTTTCATGTTCCCAAAACGGCAGGTACTCAGGGACGCTCGTAGATCTGAAACGTAGGTGCATATGGATTGGAAGCTTTACTGTCTTTCTTTACTTTATGCATTTCCCTTACTTTGATACAGTTGCTTTGGACATTGTTTCGTCCTTCCTTTTTCAGTATTTATGTTTGTGTGTGATGAGCTTTACTTTGGGATACCGATGTTTGATTCCGGTATTTCCTTTTATGGTTGAATAATGCTTAGACATTTATCCTTGTATGCTTTGATGACACGCCATGATATGCGTAATATTCCATTTCCAAAATGGGGTGTTACAATTTTTGTCTTGAATGATCACGAGGATGCATTGTTTGACTTATTTCGATAGTTATTTAGGCTGAAAACAAAGTGGGACGATTTAATCAATAGTTAGCTAAAGGACAAAATCTTTTAAAACTGCTTCTCGGGACCTCATAAAGTTCATATCTTGGCATAACTCGCTTCACGATTTGAGACCTTTCTCAGACCGATATTTGGCAGCGACTTCATACTTCGAATCTTTGAGAGACGTTCTTGAAATTATGGTCTTCTCTTCATACTAGGAATTTCTTCACTTGAAGTTTTGCGAGATTCTTCATCTTTGGACCACGACTTCTTCATTTTTCTCCAATCTTTATTTTGGACTTTGATATACAACGATCCACCTCCTTTTAGGACTTGGATCTATTTATCCTCATACCTTGCTAGGGTCTTTTCGGATAGACTTCTCCATGACTTTTGGGGAGTTCTTACTTTTCGTCGTGTGTCTCGATCCTTCATATTGATTTTCGATAAATGATTCTTCACATCACTTTTGGATCTTTAGCAACAAAATGTAGCCCTCATGTCTTGTTAGGACCTTTTCGGACTTGCCAATATTTGCATCCCGCTTCAATAAGTTATGCCTTGGCTATGGACTCTAATTAATACCGAGCAACTTTTAAACAATCTTGGGCTAGAAGCTAAGTAACTTTTCAAATCGTACAACCTTATTTATTGCAGATAAATTTATCAGCAAGCGATGGGAGAATAGGCTTATAATCAACTCACATAAATTCACGAAAGAATGCCAAACTTATAATTGACTCTATCATCTCTCGTTATCCACAATTTAAAATCTCAAGGAATGAGACTCGTGGATGCTTAGCCTATTAAATCAAAGTTTTGGGTTTTCGAGTCACCTATAGGAGCTTGCAAATTCTTAGACTCTTTCAAGTTTAGAATTTGCATTTTAAAGTTCCCTTGATAAACGACTCTCTAGGATCAATTATAGGAACTTGCGAAAAGTTCTTGTTCTTAACCCGTGAGAGTTAAGACTTTCGCGTTTTAAAGCTCCTTATATAAAAGCCTAGCAAAACTTGACTTAAACACGTTAAGGATACTAGCTAGAGTAAACTTAGATAAGTAAACTCGGGTTGAGTCAAAATATTCACGACTTTGAAAAATTTAAAACCACTTTATTGAAATTTTATTCTAGCAAGGAAAGAAAATCAACATAACAAAGGAAAATACAACTATACGACTAGGCCAAAATAGATTAAAAATTTTGAAAAATGTCGAAAAATCGGATTTTCCGGTTAAATGAAGGCACTTAGATGGAAAAGTCCACTTAAAACTTCGATAGAAGTCTCCCTACACTTAATATAAACATTGTCCTCAATGTTTAAGCATGTCGGAAAAGTCTCCCCTACACTTATGACATTGTGCACGTTGGTTAAATCAAGTTAAGGAGGAGACAACTAAAGTGATCAATTTCAAATGTGAGTATGAAGAAAATTGAGTCACGATAGTTGAGAGATAGAACCAGAATTGCGGATAACATGGGAGCACGGTTCTTCAAAGAGTCCAAGACTGCATTTATCCCTGTAATCACATCACCATACAAACACAAGCAACCTATAAATCTCCCCCTACACTTAGGATGAAAAACGGGAAAAGGGGGATAGATACTCGGGTTGCCTCCCAAGGAGCGCTTGTTTTTGTTAACCGAGTCACGAGCCTGACTCGGTCCCGAACTAATTCATGGGAAACGTGGTGAGGGATGGAATCATCTCATGAGAGATGTCCTCACCAAAGTACAACTTCAAACGCTGGCCATTCACCTTAAAATTTGGCCCATTTGGCTGAGAAAGCTCAATGGTGCCATAGGGAAAGACAATGGCGATGGTGAATGGACCAGACCAGTGGCTCTTCAACTTGCCCGAGAATATCTTCAACCGAGAGTTAAAAAGTAAGACTTGATCACCAACGTGGAACTCTCGGTTCTTAATTTTAGCATCGTGGATGATCTTGGTCTTCTCCTTGTAGATCAATGAGTTCTCGTAAGCTTCATTCCTCAGTTCGTTTAGCTCGTTGAGTTGAATCTTGCAAAGATCACTGGCTTTGTTGATGTCGAAGTTAGCCCACTTCAAGGCCCAGTATGCCTTATGTTCCAGCTCGATAGGGAGGTGGCATGCTTTCTCGTACACAAGACGATAAGGTGTACAACCAATTGGTGTCTATAGGCGGTACGGAAAGCCCACAGAGCATCATCAAGTTTATCGACCCACGAGGCACGATGCTCACCCACAGTACGTTCCAAAATTCGCTTCAATCCACGGTTGGATATCTCGGCTTGACCATTGGTTTGAGGATGGTAAGCGGTGGAAAGACGGTGATTGACACCATACTTAGCCATGACTCTAGCAAATTGATCATTGCAAAAACGAGTCCCGCGGTCACTGATTATAGCACGAGGAACACCGAATCGAGCAAACAGTTGTTTCAAGAAATTACAAACCACCCTCGCGTCGTTAGTGGGTAAAGCTTTGGCTTCAACCCATTTAGAAACGTAGTCAACGGCGACAAGGATGTATTTGTTTCCTTTAGAAGAAGGGAATGGCCCCATAAAGTCGATGCCCCATACATCAAAGATTTCACATTCTTGTATGAAATTTTGAGGCATCTCATCTTTATGTGTGATCTTGCCTTGTCTTTGGCAATCATCACAGTTTTTAACCATTGCGTGAGCGTCACGATAAATGGTGGGCCAATAGAATCCCGAGTCAAACACTTTTTTGGCGGTGTAGTTGGGACCAAAGTGACCACCGGTGGGTCCTTTGTGGCAAGCCTTAAGAATGTCTAAAGCGGCCGGTCCGTCAACACATCAGCGAATAATCAAGTCAGCGCATTGTTTGAATAGAAAAGGGTCATCCCAAAAGTAGGTCTTAACATCATTCAAGAACTTTTGCTTTTGTTGGGATGTTAACCCTTTGATGAGAACACCACCCGCTAAATAGTTTGCAATGTCGGGAAACCACGGGGTGTCATCAAGATTGGCACTAATAGACATTAAGGTTTCAAGGGGAAAAGAGTCATTGATCTCTTTGTTCGGATGACCCCTTGATATGGATCCTCAAGTCGACTTAGATGATCCGCTGCTAGGTTTTTAGCTCCCTTCTTGTCACGAATTTCAATGTTGAATTCTTGAAGGAGTAAAACCCGGCGAATAAGTCTTGGCTTAGAGTCGTGCTTAGTCATCAAGTACTTCAACGCGAAATGGTCCGTGTAGACGATGGTGGTGGATAAAACAAGATAGGGGCGAAATTTTTCAAAAGCATAGACAACAGCTAAAAGCTCTTTTTCGGTTGTCGTATAATGCAATTGAGCCCCCGTCATTGTCTTTCTAGCATAATGGATTGGTTGGAAGTGTTTATTCACTCTTTGGCCCAAAACCGCACCAATAGCAAAGTCGCTAGCATCGCACATCAACTCAAAAGGTAGCTCCCAATTAGGGGTAACCAAGACTGGTGCCTTAGTTAGCTTATCCTTAAGATGATTAAGGCTTCAATACACTCTTTAGAAAAGATGAAAGGAGTATCTTTTTTCAAGAGGTGGGTCATCGGGCGAGAGATTTTAGAAAAATCCTGAATGAATCGACGATAGAAGCCCGCATGACCCATAAAACTTCTCACACTCTTCACGGTTGAAGGTGGAGGTAATTTGGCTATGACATCCACTTTAGCACGGTCGACTTTGAGACCGGCTTTTGAGATTTTGTGTCCTAGCACAATGCCTTCTTTTACCATAAAATGGCATTTTTCCTAATTTAGAACAAGGCGAGTGTCTTCGCATTGCTTAAGCATACGTTCTAAATTGGCAAGGCAAGAAGAGAATGAATCCCCAAAGACCGAGAAATCATCCATGAAGACTTCCATGGTTTGCTCAACCATGTCATGGAAGATAGCTAACATGCACCTTTGGAAAGTCCCGGGGGCATTGCATAAGCCAAAAGGCATTCTTTTGTAGGCAAATGTGTCGTAGGGACAAGTGAATGTTGTCTTCTCTTGATCTTGGGGATCAATGGGTATTTGGAAATAACCCGAGAAACCATCTAGAAAGCAGTAATATTCATTACCGGCTAAACGTTCAAGCATTTGGTCCATAAAAGGAAGAGGGAAGTGATCCTTTCTCGTGGCATCATTGAGTTTGTGATAGTCTATACAAACTCTCCAACCAGTAACGAGACGTGTAGGAATTAACTCGTTGTTTTGATTGGGAACAACGGTGATTCCGCCTTTCTTAGGCACACAATGGACTGGACTAACCCATGGTGAATCCGAGATAGGATAAATCATACCCGCATCAAGAAGTTTGATAACCTCTTTTTTGATAACGTCATGGATTTTAGGATTCACCCTTCGTTGGCTTTGAATTGTGGGCTTAAATTCGTCCTCCATGAGAATTTTATGTGTGCAAAAGTGAGGATCAATTCCGCGAATATCGGAGATTTTCCAAGCGATAGCTCTTTTATGTTTCTTGAGAACTTCAATGAGACGAGTTTTCTCATCGGCTTTTAAGTCCTTAGCAATGATAACGGGGAGTTGATCAATGCCTTCTAAGAAAACATACTCGAGATGGGGAGGTAAGTCCTTAAGCTCAAGAGTGGGAGGATCCTCAATAGATGGTGTAACTAACGATGGATCATCATTAGTCACCTCTTTAGGAGAAGGAGGAAAAAATGGGTCTTCATTGAGAAGTTTCTCAATTGTACGAATGTCTTCTTCCCAATCGGTGGGAGAATCATCATACTTAAGATCAATAGGACCCAAGCTAGCTTCAAATTCATCCAAAAGAAAGTCACTTTCTCCAAAAGGAGTCAATGACGGAACGATTGAGGCAACGGTCTCAACAATGGGTAGAGAAGAGAGATTACTTTTGCAAAGCATCATGAAAGTGTTCTTCACAATCCTCATCGAGAACATCAATAGCATTAACACTCTCATATGAATAAGGTTGCTTAGAAATCTTACCCATGTTGAAGACAATTTTATCGTCACCAACTCTCATGATTATTTCGCCCGCGGATACATCAATGAGAGTGCGACCGGTCCTCAAGAAGGGACGTCCAACGATTAATGGAACACGAGGATCCATCTCGTAGTCAACGACAACAAAATCCGCCGGGAAGGTGAATTTGTCAACGCCAACGAAGACGTCTTCGGCTATCCCCACTGGATAAGCAACCGTACGGTTAGCTAATTCCAAAGTCATTTTGGTGGGGACTAGCTCTGGGAGAGATAATTGCTTCCAAACACTTAAAGGCATTAAGTTTATACTGGCACCTAGATCGGCTAGGGCCATGCAATTCTCTACTCCCAGGAAGTTGCAAGGAATTAAGAAGCGACCCGGATCACCATGTTTGGTGGGCAATTTCCTTAAGAGAACCGCGGAGCAATTCTCATTAAGTTGGGTCTAAGCAATGTCAAGAAACTTCTCCTTGTCACTAAGAAGATCTTTAAACATCTTCGCATATTTAGGCATGCGAGCGAGAGCCTCGGCAAAGGAGATGTTAAAATTCAATTGTTTAAACATTTTAAGAAAGTTTGAAACTTGAATATCATCCTTGGTCTTTTGCTTCTCTTTCCTCAACCTTGAAGGATAAGGTATATCGGATGAAGAGGAAGGCTTTAGGGGAATTGGATCACTCACAACCGCGGGTGGTGGGGGAATGGGGGTAGAAGGCAAAGGAGGTGAGGAAAGTTGCTCTTTTTCCTTGTTCACAATCACGGGTGGAGGTGTAGGAAGCTCGGGTTCCTTATAACCTTTTCCACTACGAGTAGTGATTGCTTTCATCTCCCCTCTTGGATTCGCAACGGTGTTACTCGGAAGAGTACCCGAAGAAGAGGGTTGATTACCTTGGAAGAGCGAACCTATCATATCACGTATGTTATCCGCTTGAGTGCTGAAAGAGTCTCTCATGTCTGCACGAATATCATTGCTTTGTTTCGCCATGTCATTCCTTAGCTCGGCTCGAATATCGCTCCCTTGTTTCGCCATTTCTCCCTTCAAGTTGATGAATTGACTCTGAAGATTCGTCACCATCTCTCTATTAGTCCTCATGAACGTCTCGACGTCTTGATTCAATGCCATCGGTTGATTGAGAGGTGGAGCTTGGTAAGCTTGAGAATTTCCTTGAGGTGGGTATGGGTTTCTTTAGGATTGATATTGATTGTTAGCACGAGGTTGGGATTGGTTATTTCGGTTATAGCTTTGTTGTTAGTTTTGGTTTGGAGGAGTAAAACCGGGTGGTGCAAGATAGTTGTTTGAACGATAACTTAGCAAGCTACGGTCTCCTTGAGGACGAGCTTGATAGCCTCCCGTGGGATAAGTACCGTATGCCGCGTTAACGTTTTCACAAAAATTACCTTGAGTAGAAGGACAATCATTGTAAGAATGAGGACCACCACATGTTTCACAAGAAATAGCAACGGCATTAGCTTGTTGAGTATGGTTATTAGCCAAAATTTGGATATTTTTGCTCATTTCGATAATGGCTCGTTCCATTGCGGACATGTCGGTGGTGGAAGAAGTAGATGAAACATTGACTCTCGGATTAGATCTTGAGGATGCGGATGAATCCCAATTCTTGTGGTGAGTAGTCATGTTTTCAATCAACTCTCTACACTCCTCCGGTCTCCTTTTCATAAAAGTACCACCGGCGGCGGCGTTGATCGTGTCACGATCACGAAAAGTGAGACCATTGTAGAAAGTATCAATAAGAGTGACGGGGAGCATGTTGTGATTTGGACAACGGTCGATCAAATCATTGTATCGTTCCCAAGCATCAAAGAGCGATTCATCATTGTCTTGCATGAATCCACTAATTTGGTTACGAAGGCTCGTGACCATGGATGGTGGGAAGTAGCGCGACAAAAAGCGTTGAGTCATGTCGTCCCAAGTATGAATAGAATTCTTTTGGAGACGGTCAAACCATTTTTCGGCATGGTGAGAAAGCGAGTGGGGAAATAGTTGAAGGCGAAGGTCATCCATAGAAACACCGGGTGACTTCATGCTTTGGGTGATGGTAATGAATTTGTCGAGGTGTTTGTTGGCATCATCATCCGGAATTCCGCGAAACGGATTAGTTTGCACTTGTTGGGTCATGTGATGCTTCAACGAAAACTCCTGAGCCGTGGTTTGCATCGGTGCAATCGGGCCTCCACGTCCGTTCATCGTAGGTTGGCATAGCTCCTCCATGGTTCGTAGGTCGGGTAAGGGTGGATTATTCATGTTGGGTTGAGGTGGATTATTATTGTTGTTGTGTACACCGGCCATGTCTAAATTATCGAGAGTCTCGGGCTCAACATAAGACGTTGATCGAGTACGCATACACTAAAAAGAAAATGCAAGAGAAAATATTTTTGGTTTTTATAGGTTTTTTAATTTTTTTGTGTTTTTGAAAGTTTTATATTTTTATGGGTTTTTGAAAATTTGTGTGCTTGAAAATAACGTTCTCGAAAGAACAGATCCCAAAATCCAATTTCTCTTACAAGAAACCGTTGATCCTTACGGAAAGAGCCGGCAGCGGCGCCATTTTAATAACTGGATTTTAGTTATTTGAAAATGTAGCTTTTGCAAGATCTTTCTTTGTGTTGCTCGTACCCAATTGTATTTGTCGTTGTTACGTTCTCGGTATCTTCTCGAATCGATCACGGTTCAAAGTGGAATTGTTGTTCTTGGTAACTAAAAAGGGGGAGCTTTTGGTCTAAATCTACTTAAAAGGTAAATACAAAAAGCAAGAAAATCAAAACTAAAAGCAATTAATGAAAATGAGACTTGAATTAAAGTTAAACAGTAAAATACCTTAATTGATAAAAACAACTGATTCGGAACGTAGCCTTTATTCGGAATATATTAGACAAAATCCTTCATCCGGAATAACTTACTTCATTCGGAATGTAATACTCATGCGGAAAGAAATCCTTGGTTCGGAATGTTGGTTGACTCGGAATAACTACTAATCCGGAACAAATCTATTTAATCGGAATATCTACTGGTTCGGAACAATAGCTTCATTCGGAACATATTGCTTGATTCGGAATACAAAATTGACTCGGAACAATTATGACAAAAATGCTTATTCGGAACGTTTTAAACAAAAAGCTTCATTCGGAACTTTTAAGAAAACTGACTCGGAATATTTTTGACAAAATTTTGATTCGGAACTTACCTACTCATCCGGAAAATTGATTATTCCGGATGAACTGCTGGTTCGGAATAACGGAATGAGATCTGCTGATCCGGAATCTTTTGCTTGACCCGGAATAAATGCTGATTCGGAATAAATGCTTCACCCGGAATATTAACTATTCCGAATGAAGACACTGATCCGGAATAATCTAGACAAAACGTTGATCCGGAATGTTTAATCCAAATCTTTCATTCGGAATCTGGGTTGGAACAGTAAGGAGAATGAAGAACAGGGAAACAACTTGATCACGAATTTAACCAAAATCCACCAAGTTTTTAACCAAAACATAAACCAATTTAACCACTAATCATTTACTAATGATAATCATCAATCCAAAACAACAAAAACTCAAAACCCACTTACTTTTTAAGATCAAAACCCATAAAATAAAAACCTTATAACTTTAAATCAACAAGAAAAGGAAGAACAAGATGAAATAGAAACTTGTATTAAGGATTAAGATTCAAACAAACAAAATGGAAATATTAAACTTACAAGATAATGGAAGAATCAAAGAAAATGAAAACCACCAATCTCCTTAAGGGAGTTGGTTCCTACGAACTAGGAAAGAAAATAACAGAAAGGAAAAACTAAAACTTGAAAATGTGAATGGGGAGGGTATTTATAGGGCTTGGCTTGGTTTGGTGAATGGGCTTTCTCCCTTTGTTTTTGTCTTTTCATCTTTTCAGAAAAGTTGACGTTTTTTATTTCGATTCGGGATTTGTCGACGAATAAATTCAACTCGTCTTTTAATTTCTTCATTTAATAGACTTGAGTTCTTTCGACATATGTAAATCTTCCATCTTTGGTCCTTTTCTTTGATAAATCTTCAAATAGGCCCATTGACTTCAAATCTTTTGCATCTCTTGGACTATAGACTTTATCTTTTTGTCTTTTTCTTCGATAAAATCCGTGCAATCCCATGTTTTCTTCAATGATTATCCGGTTGGCTCTAAAAACACAACAAACACACAAACCACGCATAATTCCAAACTAATGACATTAAATACGCGTTTTGGTCTCGTTTTAGGAAGAAATAAGTGGTAAAAGGATGGGTGTATTCACACCTATAAATATGGACATGTATTATTAATACATAAACTCATATACTTTTAGAAAATCAAATTATATGAACGTTGAATAAACTGAATACCAATATTTAAGTAAAACACCTTACGTTTACTTAAAATATGAAACTTCATAATAAGTTTAAATGGATGATTATAATACATGAACTACGAACGTAAACTAATATTTTAAGTAGAATTTTTATGTTTACTTAATAATGAAACTTAATAGTAAATGAGTGATTATAATACATGAACGGAGAACGTAAACTAATATTTTAAGTAGGGCATTTTATGTCTACTTAAATAAGAAACTTAATTGTAAGTTGATAGATTATTATAAATACATGTATGCTAACTGATATTAATAGTTAAACATTTTATGTTTACTTAGAAATAAAACTTATATAGATAAGTTTAAATGAATATTGTTGATACTTGAACTACGGTTATTTAGATAAATACCGTAGCATAAATGATAAAATCTATATAAGCATACATATATGTTCTTTGTACTATCTATTAGGACTGTACTATTTGATTAGGCATAACTTTTGGCGTGAGCTTTATTTGGATATTCGTATTAAACAGATATTGCCTACTCCCAGGTGAGCTTAAAGCCCCATATAAACTTTTGATAAAACTTTCCTTTTTTGGGGGAGAAAATATGCAAACACTTAATGGACATAACAGAATTGTATAACCTTAACTATGATTGATAATTATTGGAACTGTTAAATTGTTGTAAATCACCCGAATGTTATAAATAGATCTATTAGGGATTGACCATCCCCATCTGAGTGAGTCATGCTCACTGTGCCTTGGCCGGGACAACAGATGTATACCATGTTGGAACTGGGTTGGGTGTCTTTTTGTAAGACACTACGTCCTCATCTGTTGAGGACTATGGAAGGTTAAGCTTCAATTTCGAATAATAAACAAATGTAATCTATATTTTAGTAAGAATGCTTTGTGCATTGTTACTTCTATAATTATTGTATGTCCAAACTAATAAATGTTAAACCTGTAAATTCACCAACTTTATGTTGACCCTCTAGCATGTTTTTTACAGGAAAATGAAGTTAGTACGTGATGTGTGCATGGTCTCCAGCATCTTAGTAATCTGCATCGTAGGACTCGTTAGGGGTTCTATTTGGGAAACATAAACAATCTTCTTATGTCATGTTGAAAACAATTTTTATTTATTTGTTTAATAAACATGTAATCTGATTTAAATAACTCTTTATCTTATGCTCTAGGGACTATATGTTATCGATCCACCCTAGTGACATCTCCGTGGATATTTCCGCATATTTTGACCCTACCCGGGGTGTCACAAAGATTCCTTCAGCTGGACAAGCATAAATATCTTCATCGTCCATAGCTTGTAAAATATCTTCTAATGAATCAGCAGACTTTGTAGATTTTAACTTAGCAGTACTTGCAGATGAGGTACCGCTAGGTGTAGTATGTACTGCTGAGTATTGTGACTCAAAAGATTCTTATCCTGAAGCCTCTGAAGTTCTTGGGAGGCATGATCATCAGTTGATGGCATTGTTTGCTTCTGGGGAATAACATCCATAGGAGAAACAATAGGCATACTGGGTACATAGATATAAATATCATCATCTTGAGAGTTTGATGAAGAAGGTTCTTTTTGAGTACCTAACTTTGTTGTACCAATCTCCTCACCTGCATTGTTAGTTTGACAATCCTTTTTCACAGAATAGTAATCCATGGAATTTGTTAGATAGTCCAAATCAAACATCCACGCATAACCTATTCCTAGGACATTGGGTTTATTTTCTAAGAAATTAACATGAGCATTTTCTTCAACCTTTTTAGATGCCAAATTCTAAACCCTATATGCTTTACTTTGCAATGAATATACTACAAGATATCCTAGATCAGATTTTCCATCAAACTTCCCCAAATGATCAAGAGTATTTAGTATAGACACATGACATCCAAAAGGTCTTGAATGACTTATGGTTAGCTTAATACTAGTCAAAAGTTCATAAGGTGTCTTGTTTTGAGGCTTGATCACTAAGACTCTATTTAACACATAACATTTAGTATTGATCGCTTCTGCCCAAAATGTACTTGGCAAAAGAGAATCAGCTAGCATAGTTATAGCAGCCTCAATTAGTGTCCTATTCTTCCTTTCAGCTACTCCATTTTGTTGTGGAGTCCTAGGATTACTAAATTAACTCTTGATGCCTTTAGACCTACAAAATTCATCAAATTCAGCATTCTTGAATTCTGTCCCATTATCTGTCCTAATGATTAAGACTTGTTTAGTGAACTGCTTTTCAACTAAAGTGAGAAAATCCTTAAGTAATTCATTGGTTTCACTCTTAAGAGATAAAAGAAAACCCAACTGAATCTACTATAATCATCAGTTGTAACTAGGCAAAATGTCTTATGACTAATGCTCCTAATAGAAATTGGACCAAACAAATCCATATGCAATAGTTGCAAAGGCTTTGTCACAGAATTCACAGTCTCGGTCTTACAAGAGGTTCTATGTTATTTACCTTTTTGACAAGCAGTACATGTGAAATCATTCTGAAAAGATTTGTTAGGTAACCCTCTAACCAAATTTCTATTTACCAATCTATTAAGATTCTTGAAATTCATATGACCTAACCTTCAATTCCATAAATTAGACTCATCATTAGAAGCCTTAGCTAGCAAACATGTAATACCACATGTTGGAGTAATGGTATGAAGATTAAAGGTGTACATGTTTTCTTGCCTGGGTACCTTAAGCAGTACTTGAGATTGTTTAGGCATCTCAAAGTCTTTGGAGAGCACCAAGCAGTCTGTATCTGTAAATAGCACCTTGTTCTTCTTATCACACATTTGTGACACAGAAAAGATATTGAATTCATTCAATTCTTTTACAAAGAACACATCCTCAAATTCCAACTTCCCTGTATTGATTTTTCCTTTGCCAGTGATTCTACCTTTTCTACCTCCAAAGGCTACTGGTCCACCTCTGAATTCTTCAAATTCAGCAAGGAAATCTTTATTCCCTGTCATGTGTCTTGAGCATCCACTATCTACTATACCTTTATCTTTTAATTCATTAATTAGATGCCCCTGCACATACACAAAACTTATTAGTTTTTAACAGGGACCCAAGCCACATTTGGCTCGGATCTTGTGGGACCTACATACTTAAGAGTTTGATATGTAGTTTTTCTGGTAAGACTACATACACTCTTATACTTCATGGTTCCAGTCAAATAATCAAAGACATAAGTAGGTTTGTTGTCTTTGTACATTTTTTGCCTAAGTACTGTTTTAGCAGTACTTGCATGAACACACGGTTTTTCACCTTTAGGAACCCACATTTGCACAGGTTTGTTATTAGGCTTACTTCTAGATGTTCTAGCTTTCTCAACTACATTCTTAGAAGTCTTGTGGGATTTTGGTTTGACATACTTTTGACCCGTGGTACTTGAGTTTGGTCTAGCAGTACTTGCAGTTCTAGACTTGCCGGTACTTGGTTTACCAGACTTCAAAGGTACTAGACATTGTTTCATAAGTACCGCTCTTGGAACAAAGTTCTTGGTAGAGATATTTGTAACCTTATGAGGTTCAGCTACCCTTTTAGCATGATCAAACTTAGGTTTGTCATCTTTAGATCTCTGTTGCCTATTAACCTGTGCATTTTTCCCATTACTATTCCTTGTGACCTTTTGTGCAGCCTTTTGTTTTACAATTTTATCTTCATGTAGAGTGCAATCTTTGATAAAATGACTTAGACTACCACAAACATAACATCCTTTTCTTCTCAAAGAAGACCCAAAAGGTTTTTTTGACTTAATTTTCTCAAAACCTATCTTACCCCTCTTGGTTTTATTATGTTTTACATTATTATCCAATGCCTTGCTAGGAGTTTTTACCTGCTTGGGAGCAGAACTAGTTTTAGGCACCTCAGACACAAAATTGCTCATTAAAGGTGGATAAACGATGTTTTTGGTCACAACGGTTTTATCTTGGGTCAAAGTACTAGAGTTTGAATCATTAACAGCCTTTGATTCATCTAACTTTATACTTGTATCATTACTAGGGGCATGAAAAATCTTGATAATGGTGGAGGAACTGCCTTCATTCATTCAGCATATCTATCATTTTCAGGTGTATCATCTGACTCACTAGAACTATCAAAAATACCCTTTGATAAGTCCTTGTCAGTTAAAGTTATCTTAGGTTGGTCCTCAGTATATCCTAGGCCTAACTTATCATAATACCCCATTTGTGAATTAATCAGTTTACTCAATCCTTTAGAGGATCTTTGCCAATGATTAATCACTTCCCTTTCATTATAAAGACTAGCTTTTAAAGCTTCATTTTCTGCTGATACTTTCAAAAGTTGTTTTTCAAAAGCTTTAATTTCCACATCTTTTTCCCTCATTTGAAGAGTTAAAAATTTGATTTTCTCTTCATAGTTTTGTTGACCCTTTTTATACAAAACTATATTTTCCTCTAACTTAGCAACACCCTGTTTAAAAGAATTTGTTTCGAGAGTGCATGTGTTGACTTTTTGATACTGTTCATCTAAGCTATTAAGTTTAAGAACACAATCTTTAGAACAAGGATGTACCTCAGTATCTTCATGTGAGAGAGCCATCAAACCAAGCTCTTATTCTTCCTCATCTTCAGCCCAGTTCACCACTCCATCTACAGTTACCAATGCTTTGGTTCCTTTGGGACTACTGCTGTTTCCTTTTGGAAAGCTTTCAAAAATTCTTGGACTGGTTCTACAGCTGTTTTTGGACTTTTGACTGCTACTTTCAGCCTTGTATCTAGTGCACTCCCTTGCAAAATGTCCATTCCTTCCATAGTTATAGCATTCAACTTTAGACTTGTATCCTAATGGCTCATTAGGATCAACAGTCATCTTCCTTCCAGTCTTCTTAAAGAACCTATTAGATCTCACAGAGATTATAGCAGCTTGCCATTTGAGATCCATCTCTTCAACATCAGCATCATCTATTTGGAACAAGTCATTAAGAGTCAATCTTGGTCTGTTGTCTTGTCCAGGAAAGAATGAGAATGCATCATTGTCACTAAACAATGGTGAAGATCTTCCTTGGAGACTATAGGACTGCCTTCAGTACTTTGTGAGTAAGTACCGCTTGTAAGTCCTCCAGCGGTATTTTGGAAGTAAGTACCGCTGCTTGATCCACTAGCGGTATTTTGAAAGTAAGTACCTTCGTTACCTTCTGACACAAAAGCCAAGTTAGACTTTGTTGTTGTTGCTGCTTTGGTCACCTCAACGCCTTTAACATCCATCTCATAAGCTCTAAGATTGTTGTAGAGATGATCGTAAGAAATTGTATCCAGATCATCCCATGTAATGAAGTGAATCGCCATTGCTTTCCATTCTTGTGGAACACTCCTTAAGAATTTCAGATTAGCTTCTTCATTAGGAATTATTTGCCCATAAACTGCCAATTGAATGAGCAGCTTACTGAACCTTCCATAGCCACCATGGATTCCTTCTATACTGTAAATTAAGAAGTTATCAAATTCTTGTTTCAGAACAATCTTCTTCATCTTCTTAGATTTGTCATTAACTCCAAATCTAAGTTTGATGGCATCCAACATATCCTTTGCATCCGTATAGTGATGAAAGCTAGGTAAGATGTCCTCTGAAAGTGCCATAGCCAAAGCAGTTCTGGCCTTTCTTTCTCTGATCTCTGCTTGTACCTCCTCAACAGTCACAGCAGGTAAAGCATAGCATGTACCATTAGGCAACCAGTGTAACGTTTTAGGTATATTCCCATTCTTGATGACTTGCCACAGAGTATGATCTGTGTGATTTAAGTAATGTTACATCTGCATAACCCATGTCTCATAGTAATCACCCTTGAGAACTGGGAGTTTGACTACAGAAAGACTAAGGGAAGGTGTTGTAGTTGTAGAGGTAACTACAACATCTATGGCTTAAACACCTTGTGGTGGTGCAGGATGCACACCTTGAGACCAGGTTGAGACATTGAGTTTTAGTTAGAGTGGAGTTTTTAGGGTCGTGTTCTTCTTTTTTCAGAGTTTCTCAACAACCTCTCATACCACTCGTTGATCCCTTTGATTGGATCTATATTCTGTTAAGAACTAGTATAGTAGTTTGTAATCAAACTAAAACACTTTGAGAACTCTTACTCAAGCTAAATAAGTTATACGAAATCTAACTTATAAAGCACATAAGAACAAAATTACTTTTAACTATTCGATTCTCTTATTAATCGACTTGAATGAGGTACATAAATGTCATCGTACCTATGTTCATTTTATAGAGTAAGGAACCCTAGAAACCTTAGAATATTCTATAAAGATAAGTATATCACAGACGATATATCACATAACATATACTCTAACTATAACTATGACATATCTTATACAAAGATATATTCGTCCTAATCAATATAGCAGTACGTACTTTATAAGTAGCAGTACTTACTATGTACCGCATTAACACTAACGGTACTTGCATAATACTAATAGTACTTAAATTACACTGATGGTACTTGACACATAACAATTATATAAAACCCTAAACGAGATCAAAGCACACATAGCGGAAGCGATTTAACAAGATCATAATAATAACACAATTATAATTAATCGAATTAGGGTTACATACCTTTATGCTTAAGCAAATCCAAAAGACGAAGAACGAATCACCAATTCGGCTTTATACCGTATATCACCAAGATATAGTCTAAAGTAAGACTATATTACGATCTTTCACACACGTAATACAACGAGCTAACCGTGATTCTAGCACGTGAAAAAACGAGCTACAACGCTTGTAAATAATCTACCTAACAACCCTAAAGAGGGGCTAGGACTAGATTATAAACATAATCGATCAACCAAGAAAACCAACCGAAAACCCCTTCGTGGTTACACCTTGCGATCGGCCAAAGAGAGAGGAGAGGAGAGATTCAAGTTATGAATATTATGAGGGGTAAGGGGATGTATTTATAGGCATCAAATCCATTGTAGCCCAAGTAAATAAAAGGAAAATTTTGCCCCCCCCCCCTGGAGCCCTAACCGACCGTCGAACACCCCTCTGTGGGGTGTTCCGGAACCTTTCGTCCTTCTTCCTTTTAATGCTTCTTTCTATATATTATTTAACACTCGTTAATACTTAAATATTAATTAATTAACGATCGTTAAAGTTATATAGTTATTTTGCTCGGTTTAATTTAATAAATTTAATAAATATATTTATTAAATAAATTAACTCTTTACGTATTGAGTACAATCCCGTAATCTCGAGTTCGATCCTATCACACGACTATTAAATATAAGTCCATAAACTTACAGCTCCCACTTGGACATATTTCGAATATCATGATTACATTGACTAGCATCTAGTTACACTTAGCAATGTCTCTAGTACAACTCGAGTAAGGTCTCCTGGACAAAACCTTTTAATGATACATCATTGTTATTATTATCCTTTTGTTTCTAATACAAAGTTAATAAGGATATGGATCTCAGTCATTCATTGCATTAACCATTCTGTTTCTCGTTTACAGATTCAGTAAGATTACCAAAACAAATTTGGGTGTGGTCACACAAACATCTTACAATCCCACGTGGGGGCCAGCTGTATTAAACTCCAAAACAAAATTGGAGGAAATAAATTCCATATTGACTACGAGAAAAACTTATGAATTTTGCAACACTTCCGAAAATAATCCTTATAGCTACCAGTTACGTTTAGCGTTAGATTATTCCATAGAGATGTACTAGATTCACAACAGTTTCCTAGTATCTCAAGTCTGAGGATAACTATTTATGTTTTTCTTGATGACAAAGATCCATAAAGTAAAAACATATAGTTGGGATAAGTCCAATACTCGATTCATCAAATATCATCTAAAATCGATCAATATACTTTCAAGTATACTCTATCGCTATTTTGATTTGTCTTAATTTAATAACATTCCCATATTATTAATCGACAAGGGACATCTAGCATAACATTTATTCATGGATTAAAACATGTAAAATATGATACACTATTAAATAATAAGAATAAACGAAACTCAATCTTTATTTTATTATATAATAATGTCATAACATCCTTTATCCAAATACTAATCATAGATTTATTGCATGAGTTCGCTAGCTAGTTGAAGCCCAATCGCCTTGGAATGCTTAACTACCTTTGGTCTAGGCAAAACCTTAGTTAAAGAATCGGCTACGTTATCATATGTGTGAACTTTTATCAATTTGATTTCACGAGCTTCAACTTTTTCTCGGACGTAGTGATATCTACGCATAAAGTGTCTGGCGCCTTTCATGACTCCAGGGTCATTGGAAAATATTATTATGGCAGAATTGTCACAATACATATCTATAGGTTCTTTAATTGAAGGCATCACTCCAAGATCTTCGATAAACTTCTTAATCCAAACAGCTTCTAAAGCAGCCATGTACTCAGACTGAGTAGCATGCATAGCAATCATTGTCTGGTTTCTTGCTCTTCCAGTCAACTGCTCCTCCATTGATAACAAAAACGTAACTCGTCTGAGACTTAGTATCGTCTTTATCACATTGCCATGACGCATCATAAAAACCTGTAACATTCAGTTCTGTGTCTGGTTTCCCTCCATATACCAAGAACATATCTTTCGTACTCCTCAAATACTTTAGAATATATTTAACACCAGTCTAGTGAAACTTCCCTGGATTCTGTTGGTATTTACTTACCAAGTTCTGAGCAAACACCACATCAGACCTTTTGCATCTAACAGCATACATTATAGATCTTACAGCCGAAGCGTAAGGCACCTTCTGCATGTATGCCTCCTCTTCAGGAGTTTATGCATCCATCTCATGACTCAGATTATGCTTAACTTCCATTGGTTGAATACCTTTCTTAGAATTATGCATATTATACTTCTTCAAAATCTTAGCTATATAAGCATCTTGACATATACCAATTAACCATCTTTTCCTATCCCGATAGATCTTAATTCCCAGAATGTATGCAGCTTCTCCTAAATCCTTCATAGAAAATCATTTACCAAGATAATCCTTAACAGCTTTAAGTCTTGGAATGTTACTTCCCATGATTAATATGTCATCAACATATAGGACTAGGAATACTACATCACTCCCACTAGCTTTGCGATATACACATGGCACATCACGATTCTGAATAAATCCAAACTTTTTGATTTCTTCGTCAAATCTTTTATTCCATTGACGTGATGCTTGCTTTAATCCATAAATGGATCTTTGATTTGCACACATGTCCTGGATTATTATGATCAACATACCCTTCTGGTTGCTGCATATAGATGTCTTCATCTAAGCGACCGTTCAAGAAGGCAGTTTTAACATCCATTTGCCATATCTCATTGTCATAGTATGCTGCTATAGCTATGAGAATTGAAATTGAGTATTTTGAATTTCGTTTATTCTCGATTCTTGACAAATTGAAAGTCCTAAAAATCTCAAGCCTTTAATTGTTCTTGGTTGTTAAGGATATTTGGAAGTCTATGTCTAATTCAATCAACACGTAAAAAGTGGAAAATAATAGGCTACATATCCGTAAAACACATTGCAAATACCAAATACTATTCACAAAGTAAAAATATAAAATGCATAAAAAGTAAATTTGCTTGAAATGTAAGCTAAATGAAAGTACAAGGGCTAAAATGTAAATTCAGAAACTAAAAGGACCAAAAGTGTAAAATTTAACAAACTAGTAACAACTTTAACCAATCTAACAAACTTACTAACTAATTTTGTAACAAACTGAAAGTAAGAGGACTGAAAACTTGCAAACCCTAAAAACAAGTAAGATTAGCTCTGAATGCAAACAGTTTCAAACAATAGGGACCATAGTGCAAATAAATGGGATTTATTAACAAAAACAGGCTAAGCCAAATGAATAAGCTGGTTTGAGCTTATTACTTGACCAAATTAAGTCTGGTTTGTTTCAAAGTGCTTAAAATCCAAAATAAGCTAGACTTGTGCAAGGAATCAGCTTAAAAGCTTGTAAAACTCAAAATAGCTTATTCTAATAAGCCAAGAATAAGCAAACATGAAATCTAGACTTCCACAACTTGATTTTATTGATCAATGTTATTAATAAGCTAACAAGAAGACTGGAATGTCTTTCCAAATGAAAAATGGTTCACTAGATAAGCCAGAATCCGAAATTAAGCTCAAATGAGCTTATTTGACCAAGCGTTGACCAAATTTTGGAAAAAGCTGATTTTAACAAAACCCACTAAGGACATGTTGGTAACAAGTTTTGTGAAATAAAATTGGCTAGTTTAAGAAGTGGAAATAGAGTTATAAGAAAAAAGATTAGACTATATTACAGAAACTTGCATTTGCTCAATGGCTTATCAAAAAGCTGATTTCTCTCTAAAAAACTGGATAATGTAGAATTTCCTTTTACACACCAATTCTTTAGATGTTGGACTACAAGTAGAAACTGGTTTCAAGCAAAATGATCAAGTAATGAAGTAATGCTATTGGATTGAATTGAGTAAGTTTACTGATTAACTAGTAAGCAGGTTTTTACCCAAACTATTTTTAGACCAGTTGCCTTTTTGACTAACAAATTGACTACACAACTGAACCAAAATGATCACTCAAGTATACTTGATGTAAATGAACAAGAATTAACCAACTAAACAACCTTGAATCACTAACTCTGACTTAAACCAAACACCTCTTAAAAATCATTTATCAAACTTTTCAAAAGTGAATATGAGCACAAGTCTAAAACAGGTTTGACCTCTTATCAGACTATGTTTATATGACAAAATGAAGTATGTTTGATCTGAAAACAAGTAAGTAAACAGACTTACACACAAAATGAACCTTATGACCAAAAACTGATGAAATTCAAAGCTGAAAACAAGTAGACTAAGATCAAAGCTACAATAACACTCAACTACTATCAAGCTATCACAATTACACTAGAATTAAGCTAAACACATTATCAGTTCATCAATTAATAGCTAAACTAGGAATGTAGCATGCAAAACTGATTAAGTGGAACCAAAAACAGGATTTTGACACCTTTCAGCTTGAAGCCTCCTCTGATTGAGTAGAGGAGCGTTGAGCTCTCTATATAACACTTCTTTCAACCCAAATCAATTATATCTACAACCAAATCATCATCTTCATACCAAAATCTGATCAATCTACAAATTCTGCTTCAAAATGCTTCAATAGGTTTGGATATAAACTGAACTGGCTAATGAACACTTGATAAGCTTCCAAATCACAAACATAAACTCTATTGATTAAATGAGATCAACAGAATCACAAGATATCAACTAGAATGCAGAATTGAGTGAAATGAGATAAAGGAATGAACTGAATATTTTTTGGTTTCATTTATTTGGAGGGAAGTTGGTTACAAATGCTAACTGATTAACTAACAAGCTCTTAAGTGTGTGTCAAACACTTAAGAGCTACTAACTAACTGAAAGTAGAACTGGAATTGAGAGAAACTAAGAAAGTGTGTGTTTTTCACACTTTTTAACTACACTATACAAATTAGATGATCTACTCCTATTTATAGAGCTGGAATGATAAGTTGTTGGGGAGTGTGACGTGTCTTGGCCAATGGGAGAGTGCCAGATGTCATAAGTTGGTTGATTGCAAATTCGTCTTCAAGAACACAAAAGGGCCTTTTTTATCTTGTTGATTTCAGTCTAATTGGTTTGCAGGGTTGGATTCGTCCTTCAATTTAGAGTCTTTTTCATATAGAAAGTTCTTCTTGAAATGTAGTGTAGCTCACGCTTGATTCTGGGTTCGTTCTTTGTTGAAGATGAAATGTGGCGTGATTTTATTGGCTCTCAGCTGAACACACAGATCATAAACCATATTTGGATAATTTGATTATTGGCTGGCAGCTTTCTATTGGTTAATAAAGGTTTAGTGCGCCCACTGTTCAGATTTGGTTAATAAATGCCAAGTATGAGTTAGTGGCCAGCTGGCTTATTATTTGGCAATCCGCATCACTCATTTCTTGCTTTCTTATTGGGCCAGAAGGTATGCACACGGATTGAACCAAAAGTTAGTGTAAAGTTGTCACTTTCAGTCCCTCTCTTTGGCAGATTATTCATTTTAGCTCCTTTCTTCATTCCTTTGGCAATTTCAGTCCTTTGACTTGCATTCTTGATTATTTAAGTCTCTTGACTTGATTGACTTGAAGGTTGACCAATTTTGACTTTAATCTTGACTTTCTCCAAAATTTCATTTAAGTCCCTCAACTTTTGAACATTGTCAAGATAGGTCCTTTTCTTCAAATGGCTTGTCATCTTTGATCCTTCTCTTGTATTTTTCTTCATAAATGAGCTTGATTTCACTTGTTTGCTTGAAATTGTATCCTTGATAACTTTTGTCTTTTTATTCACATACGGAGATATCAAGAATACCGAAGGTTTCCCAACTCGCTTCCCAGGACTAGGACTTTGGCTTAAAACACGAATCGATATTTTTTTCAGGAGTAGTAGGGGCATTCTCATCAGCAAGGGCATCATCCGGAGCATTCTCTGGTGGTTCACCATCTCGACCATTTTGAGCCTGAATAAAAAAACATACTTAATATACATAAAAAAAACTTTGGAACAACAAAAAATAAAAGTTTGAAACTTACAAAAAAATACTCATCGGCAAGCCGATAAATCTCATTTCCAACCACTTTTATATTTTCATCTAACCACTGTGAAAAAGAGTCCGGTGTGCTCATTATCTCAAAATCTTCATCAACTTGATCTTGTGTAGATTCTTTTTCAACATTTGTTTCTTTTTGAACAATGGTCTCTTCAATAGTAGGCACCTTATCAAACTCCTTCCAAAAAATATGAAATTCCAAAACTATTTGATCATCTTCACTAGGAATTTTTTCATCTTCACTAGGAATCTTCTCATCATCACTAGGAATCTTCTCATCATCACTGGCAACCTTCTGATTGTCATTCTGCACATTATCGTCACCACTACCACCATTTCCATCCTTATGCTCATCATCATCACCACTACCACTCTCATCACTTTCATCGTCCCCATCACTACCCGTACTACCATCATCATCATTCTGATCACCATTATCACCTTTCGGATCATCATTTTCATCGTTTGGATCATCACTCTCATCATCGCTCTTGTCATCATCATCGTCTGGATTTACATATTCAATCGGATTTCCAAAACATGTGGAATACTTTCTGTGAAGCTCACGAAACTTAGGATCATCCAGATATTCACCAGCACCTACCATCAAGTACTCTTCCAAAGCAATTCTCTCTAGACAAATTACTTTAAAACTTTCTTCAGCTTTGAGATACAAATCCTATACAAGTTTATGATTTATATCAAAATGATATTCACAGATAATAGTTCCATGAATTACATGAAATTATACCAGAATTACATGTAATTATACCAGAATTACATGTAATTATAGTATAATTACATGTAATTATACCATAATTAAATGTAATTCTGTTTTAATTACATGTAATTATATCATAAATACATGTAATTCTGGTATAATTACATGTAATTATGTTGCACGCCATAAAAAGAAAAAATGAAACCTTCTGGTATACGTACCTCTTTAGAATTACAATCATGAGAAACAAAACCTTCTATATGTTGATTTTCATCTTTAGACCATTCTTCATTCAGTTCTAACATATCCAACACCTCATCATCTAGCTCTAGTTGCTCTCTTCTTCTCATTAAAATTGAGGTCCAGTTTTTGATGGCCGGACGATCTCGAAGAACATGCAACCTATCGAACTTCGTTGAATCTAAATACAAAAGCTGGAAAAAAACATGTAAATAGAAGAACTTTATTTAATTTAAAAAACAATAAATCCAAAATTACATGTAATTTCATGTTGATTACATGTAATTTCATGTTAAATTACATGTAATTTCATGTTGAATTACATGTAATTCAACATGAAATTACATGTAATTTAACATGAAATTACATGTAATTCAACAAATGTATGGTTAAAATTAAAAACTTGAATATACAAAATATATTGCATGATTTTAAAACTTACAATTAGGAAGGGGAACGGGCCAAGGTAAGGATTTGTTGGTTTCTCGGGAAGTTTACAGTCTAGTAAGCAGTTGTATGTGGAAACCTTGGTTTCCTCGATCTTTTAGTTACTAGGAATGCATCATGTTCATATGATTAGATAATCAAAGCGGAATTAGAACACGACACATTAACAAGGTGTTTAGGCACAAAACACATGAATTAAAACAAACGGATTGCTAACTATATTAATAATTAACAATCACTAGGTGTGTATACATTGAATCCCACACCTAGTCGACACACGCTTTAGGTTTACATTGTATATGAAAGTTATGAATAAACCTAATACCCTTGGTTCCTTTTATAGTGTAAGGAATATGGTTTACAAGAGATAATATCAAATAAACATGTAAATCTTCTATTCAAATAAACTTATACAGATTATATTCTGCATACTTATCTAAACAGAAGCTTCCAACAACACTTGTCAATGTTTATGTCAATGCTTGGATTGCATGTGACAATGCTTGGATTGCACTTGACAATGCTTGCTTCTGTCAACGCCTGATTTGTTCTTGACAACGCCTGGAATATACTTGTCAACGCTTAGACAAATGCCTTCATGTTTTCTTCGTTTTTGAGTTTCTGCCACATCAACTTTTTGACCCAACATTGTATACATACTCACACTAGTTAATCTTAGAAGCATCTGTATCTTCTCGAAGACGTCTAACAACATCCAAACAAACTTGACCATTCAAAGCATCAACTTTTCCCATTGTATTGGTAAACAGAGTAAGAAAGTTGACTCTAAAAAGGAAGTCATCTTTCTTAGACAAAACCAACTTTGAAGCAATATCAAGAACTCTTATCTCCTTCCTATTTTTTTGGGAAAAACTGTCGAATCCAAAGCTTAACAAAATTATCATCCAACGGTCACTCTTCTAAAGAAAATAAAGGATGTCCGTTCAGCAGAACACCTAAAATTTCATGGACTTTTTCTTCGTTTACCTTAATTGCGTCACCCGTTTCTAAATTGAAAGTAGAGGTTTCCGCATCAAAGCGTTGAATACAATACCTTCCCATCCTTCCTGGTAACTTATCAATCTGAACACCATAAAGTGAGATAAAACCCATATGAGATTAAAAAACGCTTCATATTAACTCCATGGCATCCATGAATTGCAGAAAAAAGTGAAGATACAGCCGCCTTTGGACGAATCGACGGATAAGAATCAAGATACTTTTTGTGAGCAGCTTCTTCCGACAACATCTGTTTTTCCTTTTTTATTTTCTTATAGACACCACTACTCCCTTCTCCTACATCTTCGGTCTTAACCAACTTCCACAATTTCAATAAAGAATGGATATTCGTTGGATCCACCTGATCTTCCTCATCTAGCTCAACTTCCATTTTCCGTTTCGCATCATGAAGCTTAACATTAGCTTTTCGCTTACCAAGCCTAACATCTTCTATGGGAACAACAGAGTCAACATCACGTTTGCGCTTAATCGTAGCCTTGGAAGCAGTCTTGGAAGCCGGCTTGGAAGAAGGATTTGGAGCGGGCTTGGAGGCCTTCTTGGAAGCAGGCTTTGGAGCGGGCTTGGAGGCCTTCTTGCCAACAACCTTGGAAGGCGACTCAACAGCAACCTTTAAAGCCTTAGAAGCCGGCTTGGAGGCCTTCTTGCCAACAACCTTGGAAGGCGACTCAACAGCAACCTTTAAAGCCTTAGAAACCGGCTTTTTAGCAGCCTTGGCAGGCGGCCCAGTAGATACCTTGGAAGCTTCAAAAGCCGGCTTGTTAGCAGACTTGGGGGCAGACCTTAGAACAGGACTAGATTTTTTATTCCCAACTAGCAAATTCGTCTTGGAAGCGACCTTAGGATCACTCCGTAGAACTGGCATCTGTGTGTGAACGTTAATCCCCTCATCGACACTAATATCAGCAACCACATTATCTATAACATTCTTGGTATTCAATGAAACTTCTGCAGCGTCCTTAAATATATCAGCACCCGATATATTCTCCATATTTACATCGAGCCAATTCGAATCAGCAACAACCGACACACCCCCCACAACATTTAAACTCAAACGCCCCTTATTTACAAATTCTAGAACAAACCCACCAGCAACCATATTCAATACACCCGACACATTATCTTTCATATTAACCGTATTCTCATCAACCAAATCCTTATTAGTCAAATCATCATTCCCTACAGCATCTGACACAGCAGCTAACTTATCAAGACACCCAACACCAGCATCATCAAATAAATTTTTCGGACTCGAACCCCTACCCCTCGAATAAAAAATAGCAGAAGAACCACTATCGTTACTTCTACCTCCACGATTACCTCGAGAACCTCTACCCCTGGGAGAACCTCGAACCCTGGGAGAACCTCTAACTCTACTACTTGTAGTTATACCTTCTCTCTCAGTACCAACGTCATTACCTGAAAAAAAACATAAAAATAGCATCAGTAAACTTATCAAAAACAACATTTAATACAAATTACATGTGATTTAGGTTGAATTACATGTAATTTCATGAATCACATCAGTAAACTTATCAAACACAACATTTATTATAAATTGCATGTGATTCATGGAATTACATGTGATTTAAGTGAATTACATGTAATTCACTTAATTACATGTAATTCCATGAATCACATGTAATTCACTTAAATCACATGTAATTCCATGTGATTAAACCTAAGTAGTAATCATTTTACTTTAGTGGTGCAACTTCTAAAAACTGAAATCAGTATCTACACCAATGTTTACGCAACACTAGTTTTATCATTGAAAACATGATATCGGCATATAAATTCTAAACATGATATCGACATCTATACCAACATTAACATTTTATCAGGTTAAAGCCTAAACCCGATATCGACATCTATACAATTTCTAAAAACACAAAAGCATTCAAAATAGCAAATCATTTAGGGCAAAACAGTGGGAGTGTTTGGGGCGTAACAACAGCACAAAAACAACAAAAAACCAAAAACCTTATCAGAAAACCCCTAACACACAAAAACCCCTAAACCTTATCTATATTCAACTGATAAATGGAGAAATAACAAAAACCCCTAAAAACCTTATCAGAATCAAAAGTAGAAAAAAAACAGATCCATATGCAATAATCATAGATAAATAACAAGAGAAACACAAAAGAACATAAAAAAACTTACCAGATCCTGAAGTAGGGAACAAAGAAGAATCTGGCAATGGATCCACTCTAGAAGCGTTTATTTCATCCCGTATATCCATAATTGGTCAATGGATATAATGGTTTTGATAAATCAATTTTAGATCTAGGGTTTATACGGTGGTGTTAATAGATGTGTGTGAATAGATGAGTGCGAAAAAGTGTGTGAAATGAAATGAGGGAGATGGTTTTCTTTTTTAGTAGGGAGACGGTTTTCTTTTTCCCCAAGTAGGATTTGAACCTACGACCAGTCAGTTAGGGAAGTTAAGATACAAACCGGATTTTGGGGCGGGGTGAAAGTACTATACTACCCTTAATGATTTAATCTGGGCCCTCTATTTATTTGAGGATAGACGGTGGGGATGGAGGGAAATATACTTTTTTAGATATTAGTTCTCTACCGATCTTTTGTCTATATATGTCTTGTGTTGTTTTATATAAAAATAATACAGTAATAATAATAAAATACTGTATATAACACATTTCACATTACTCTATTTTTTCTATAACCATAGTCTCAAATTTTTGTGTTCCTTCTTTTTTTCCTAATAACCTTATAAAAAGATATTTTAACAGTTCATAATTAAGTGTACATTTTATGTTTAATTTGCTGCTATAACCTTATATTGATAGTTAAATGTTTTCTGAAAAGACAATTTGTTAAATTTTAATTTTTTTTAAATTAGAATATTTTTTCGTTTTTTTGGTATAAAGTGCAAAATACATCCCCGAATAAATAAGAAGACGCGAATACCCTTTCTTATATAACCCTGTTAGTACTTAACTGGAAAAACATTTGCACCATCCGTCTAGAGGATGTATGGTGCACCAGTTTTATAACGGTTGGATGTAATATGTCTCAAGTTTCGACGAGGGATGTAATTCACACTTTTGACAAACCACATTGATGAATTTTGTACTTTAATTTAGGGATTTTTTCAAGAGATTCTATCTTTGGTAGGAAATAATTCTTTCTTTGGTCAATTAGATGGCATATGACTTAAATTTAGGGTATAGATTTTTGGTGTCAAAATCATGTATGGAGAAACATGCATACATCTCCATAGCATAAGTTTAATAAAACATTTAGTAAACTTTTTGGTGAGTCTAAAAATTCGCCATAAATTGTAAGTTGAAGTATTGGTTAAACCAATTAAAGATTTTACCCACAACAATTCACGCCTTACGTTCCTAGAACTTGGCTAAAACACAAAGCAATAACCTTATTCATTGTGTTTCGGATGTGAATTTGCGGCAAATCAACCTTAAGATATAATGCAAATAATAATCGTAGGTAATTTCAATTTGACGCACAGGAATTTGGTTAGCGACTAATGGCATAGCACCTCCTTTCTAAACTGGGTACATGACCAGCGGTGCGTTATACCCACTTTATAGTTTGTCAAAAGGAGTAGGCCGTTAAATTATCATTGCAAATTATCAATCAACACAATTCTTTGTAATTTAGATCTCAAAACAATTCATTAATTTTGGTATGATTTAGTCCATATTATTTTTCTTGGAAAAAAATTACCCTTGTTTATAACATACAATAAATATAAACACATGAAAACAAGTAGGTACAAAAAAAAACTAAATCAAATAGCCACATGCATAACGATTTATTCAAAGAAAATAAATCTGGGTTTTATAAACATATAAAAGTCTTGCCTAATTTTAAAACTTTGAATCAAATAGAGCAAATAGCACATTAAATCATATGATCCCCGTGAAAAACATGCATGTTCATCACGGATCTCCCACTTAACAATTAAATCTCTATGGATCGTAACCGTACATGACATGACAATTAATTCTTGCAAACATCTAAAGATTATAACAACATGCAACTTTAGGGTTTTAAAAAAAATTAATTAAAAATTCGGCTAGGCCGAATTCTTAAAAAAAACAAAAACCCTAATTTTGTGAAAACCTAAAAAACAACACGTAGTTTTAACTCAAATCATTATTAGTTAAAAAAATCTTTAGATCTCGATAATTATAACATGTTAAAACGGCTCTTGATGTCACTGAAGGTTTATAAAGCTCATAACAATTATACAAAACCCTAAATAAGATGAAAGCACACATAGCGGAAGCAAGTTAACAAGATCATAATAATAACACATTCATAATTAATTGAATTAAGGTTACATACCTTTTAGCTAATGCGATTCCACAAAGCAAGAACGAATCTCCAATTATGGTTTATGACGGATCATTGATTAACCTCTTACCGTTTTATTAATCGATCTAAGATACAATCTATAATGAGATCGTATTACGTTCTTATATACACGTATAATAACGAGTTAACCGTAATACTAGTACGTATAAAACGAGCTTAAACGTTTAGTGGAAAATCAAACCAACACCCCTAGAGAGGGGCTAGGACTTGATTTAAAAAATCAAACAAACTAAAAGGAACCCTATAAAAAGGGTGTTTTGTTTGTCGACCGCAAGAGAGGAGAAAGAGAGATGGGGTGAAAAGTTATGAAGAGCTTGTTGTGTTTATGTAGGCTTACAAAACTTGTAATCCAAGAAAAACACAAATAAGGCAAGAAATATTTTCTTCCTTTCTTTCTCTCCACCATCGGTCGAACCACCCTATGGTGTGTTTCAGAACCTTCTTTTCTTCTTCTAGTGTATTCCATGTTAACCGTTAGTCCTTAACTCTTAAACTTAACGACGGTTAAATATTTAAAGCTCGATTTAATTAATAAACATATAAATACATTTATTAATAAATTAACTCTTTACGTATTTGGCAATCCCGTAATCTCGAGTTTGATCCTAACACATGACTATTAAATTTACGTCCATAAACTTACATATTACTTGCCTTATTTTGTGCCTTTGAGAAGTCAATCACATCAACAACTTGCGTCTTTTTTTATTTTCGATTTTAGGACTTAATATTTTGTTAATAACTAGTTTAGGACTTGATTCACTTATGTTTGAGGTTCTTGAGGATTTTGAAGCTTATTTATAGCTTATTCAGTAAGCCCAAAGTTCACATAGGATTAGAACAAGGTAGTTTATTTGCCACTGATAGTACATATTTCATTTTTTGTACCTATTAGATTTTTTCTGCTTGAATTGTATGTTGTGTGGTTACTTAGTGCTTATTTTGTTTTATGTGCATGCTATAAAGGACTAATAAGCTAACTGCACCCTTGGGTCTTTTTGTTTTATGTGCATGTTATAAAGGCCTAATAAGCAAAAATAAAAAGAGTAAAAAGGCCATAGTGGGACTCGAACCCACAACCTCTACACACACAACACCACTCACTACCACTGTGCCCTTGGGTCTTTTTCATAAAGATCTAAAGGGCATTATTATTTATGCCATTTTAGTTTAAGTTCGTACAATAAGCTTGGAAAACAGATCATTGCTTATTCTAGCTTTTCTAGATGTGCAACCACTTTTCTTTGGTAGTCTTTATAGCTTATTTTTCCTTTTTTTTCTGTTTTGAGCTTTATAGCTTTTGTAGTTAAGCTTTTACTAGAATTCGACCATTAGCTTATTTCTGTCTTGTGCTTATTTCATTTTCAGCTTATTTCTTGTTAGCTTTTTGAAGCTTTTATAATTCATGTGTCTCTATAAGCCCAAAACAAGTATCCTTTCCAATTTTCATCCTTTGAAACACACAAAATAGTCAAGTCGACTTATTGTCGTTTTGTGAAATAGGCAAAGTGATTGGGTTGATGTTATTTGACCAACTTTTTTGTAAAAAAAATTGCATTGTCTTTTTAAGCCCAAAATAGCAATGCTTGTCAATTTTGAGCTTATAAGGTTGTGAAATAAGCTTTTGGGCTTATTTCATATAGCTTATAACTTATTTTGATAACATGAACTTTAGTTTTTCAAAATTTCTTTTCATTTTTAGCTTAATCGACCCAAAAGAAGGTTCTGTGCCAATTTTCAACTTATCAGCTTAAGTGATTTCAGCCCATTTGTGGGCCCAAAAGGATTTTCAGCATTTTTGTTTTTAATTAGTTAAAATAAATTAGTTTTGAAAATTTTAAATTTTTTGAGAATGTTAACATTATTTTTTCTCGATTTGCGTAAAATCGCAATTCGTCTTAGTTTTTAGTTGTCTTAGTGTAGAATCGTCTTTTCTTTTTAAATCTATTTTCTTGCCATTTTGTGACTAATCCAAATACGTTTTATTGGCATACCTTTCTCCTCGACTTACAACGAACTCGTGGTTTTTTAATACATTCGCGGTTTTCCTGAACCGTCTTTATATACTACACTGAACTTACAACTATCAATTATGCTCGGGTGGAATGTGGAGGTGGCTTCATTGATGGTAGGGGCTCAAACGCGCAAAGCCATTCACACGAAAATTATTCATTTAGCCACTAACAAAACTACATATGATTCTTTTACGTATGCAAATAATAACTACATTGTTAGAAGGTGACCTTGGCATGAAGTTGAAGGGCACAAACTAGTTACATATAATGAACCATGGGTGCTAGTGAGGGATTTTTACGCTGCATTGAATACGTAAATATATCCTCGAGTTCATCGACTATGGAACGTGGCAATGAATGACTCTAAGGATTGTGTGGTGAATACTGAAGTGCTCGACATCACTTTTACGGGCCTGCAATATATGTGGAATCAAAAAACTAGGAGTGGGAGTGGGTTGTTAAAGAAGCTTGACCGTGTAACGGCCAACCTTGAGTTTACAAATTCATTCCCTCGGGTATATTCCATCTTTCAACCTTACCGTATATCTGATTTCTCCCCTTCAGTGTTAAGAATTCCTAACCTTGTGACTGTAAAGCCGAAACCATTTAAATTCTTCAACTTCTTGGCTCATAAGGATAATTTTTTTTTGAGATTCTTGCTAGTACATGAAGTTACGTTGTTAATGGGTAAAACATGTGTGGTCGTCAACAAGATGAAAGCCATGAAAAAAACGCTTCACAAATTGTTGCATGACCATGGCAATCTTCATGATCGGGTGTGAAGCTTCGTCATGAGTTGGATGAAGTTCAACGGACTTTGGACTTTTCTCTTAAATTCTTTCCACGAACAACTCGACTCATTCCAAACTTACAAAAATGAAAACATATAAAAAATCAAAACCACTATAATTTTTTACTCGTTCTCTTTTATAACATAATTTTTCATTTAAATATATACACTTTTCATTTAAAAAAATATACTTAAGTCCTCAATCACCCGAATTAAGCCTAATTTGGATCAAGCGCGGTGTATCTAACTTTTGTATCAACATGTATTAAATTATAGTTATATGTTTTAAATGATTTTTAATTACGTTTATATACTTATACATTATACATTACCGGTGGTCACGTTATAGTTGGCGTCGAAGACCTTGACTCTACAAAATGAATGACGCGTCACTTTATTTATTCCCTAACTTGTTGGCACTGTAAACATCAGCTTATAAAAGCAGCATCGGATAATTTCTTTTTATTATTTTTATTTGTTGTAATAAAATGAGATATATATGGACCAATGACACAACTTTATTGCTTTTGTACAGGTAGTACTGTATAGTAGTTTCACAGAGCGTATGACTAGCATCGGATTTCACTCGATGTGTTTGAATGACTAGCATAATACTCGCGCAATGCGTTTACGGATAATCGGTTTTTTTTTAATCAAATTTGTTCGTTTGACAACATTGACTTTTTGGGTTAACATGAATGAGTTTACAACTGTTGTATACTTTTGTATTCTAAAAAAGGTATTTGACAAATAGATAAATATTAACGAAACTAAAGGATGGTTCTATATATCATGCGACCGGTGTCACAAGAAATTCAAACCAAAAAGATCTATAAAGACAGTGGAATGATTGAGAAATAAACTCAGGCGGATCTACATTTTAATAGATACACATGAAACTTTTTTTATTTACTTTATCATCGTATAGACTAACATTGAAACATCGTATAGACTAACATTGATACAGACCAAGTCATGATGCAAAAGCATAAATAAGCTGACTATCGACATGGATCTCATATGACATACTTGTGGGATTCGATTGCCTTTGCACACCTTTTGGATGTCACTAATATACAATGACATTGAAACCTTTGATATTGTTAGGATGTACAAACATATGGTAACTTTTATTACTCCCTCCGTCTCATATTAAGTGTCCACTATGGAATATTCCAAGTCTTAGTTACTAAGCTTTGACCATAAATATTCGTAATTTTGTTATATAATACTTGATGAAAATTATACCACTGAAAATATTTTTGAAAACCGAATCTATTCATATGACTTTCGTCAAATATTATATAACACAAATACAAATATTTTTGGTCAAAGTTTAGTAATAAAGACTTTGAATATTCAATAGTGGACACTTAATATGGGACGGAGGGAGTATTATTAAAGTATAACTAACAATTAAAAGAAAATATTACAAACATAATTATGTCAATAACCCGTGCGTGCACGGGTATTATAACTAGTAACGGAATAACAGAAAAACAACACAAATAGACAACAAATGAAAAGATTTAGGGTGTGTTTGTTTTCAAGAAAAAACGTCTGATTGCCTCTGACGTCTGACCAGTCAGACGCGGTCAGATGTCGAGGCTGTTTGTTTTTTTCTCACAAGTCAGACATGGGTAGATGTTATATGTCTGATTGGATCAGACTTGGAAACCATGTCTGACTCCTCCGACCAGCGTATTTTTGTTTTCGTTTTCTGAACCATAACCGATGTAATACTTACCCGAGACCATTAAATGATCTAGAAGCCGAAAAAAAGATCAATGGTACTATTAGTTTTACGTTCGTGTTCGTGGGTTTGAGTTTGAGATAAAGGATTGAAGTTGATGTTTACTGTTGTATAATTGGTAACTATAAAGAAGATGAAAAAAGGGTGTGCAATTGGAGATGAGAACATATGACTGCATGTGACTATAGGATGTAGGCGTTAGTTTTTATTAGGTTTAGGTTTGAGTTGAGATTATTAAGATAATGGGCTAAAATGTTTGTGAATTTTGGTTGGGCTAAAAGGCTTTATACTGATACTCCAAAAGAGTGGTTGTATAGGAATTGGAAGTCAAAAAACGAACAAAATATCATCTAATCAGATGTATCTAAATCAAATTTGTCAAAATTGACCATTTATTAGTGTAACAAAAACTATGTCCGTCTTACTTGTTACGATTTTACTATTTATTTAAAAAAACAAAAATTAAAAATCATTCAGACAAATATAGAAAAACAAACAACATTATTTCGTTCAGATTCAGAATTTATGACCACCTCTTACTAGTAAGAGGCGGTAGTCAGATTCAGACCCAAAACATCTGAATGAAACAAACACCACCTTAATCTGATAAATACTTTGCAAGAACATCAATAACATATTAAACAGGAAAAGGACAGAAAAGACAACATATATCAAAGTGTGTAAGACCGATAAAGTTTGGATTTTTATAAAACTTGTATTCAGATCAACAATACAAAAAAGAGCTCAAACTTTATCTTCCCAATTCGAAAGAAAGGATGACATCTACGCATAAGTTACTCTATGAGTTTCATCACCATCCAACACCTACACATTATCTGTATAATATAGAAAAATTATACAAAATACAGGAAAGCCTGTAGAAACAACTTTCTATAACACACTAATTATCACAAACAAAACATCTACACCCGTATCTGTTTGGTTCATAGATTTCACTACATCAAATTATGAAAACTCTACGATACCATAAACCACATTGAATTATTTGATTAAAAAAAAACATGTTTAAGTTACACAATTGTGCTATGAAAACATAGTAACAAATACACAAATCATATCCAGCTTGGTTGAGTCCAGCCATGAGGAGCGAGATATTGTTTAATTCCAGATAAATCACCAAAACTGTCTTGTATGTTGGCGTTATCAAAAGTGTGATAGCTGCATGTTTCAAATGAATAGTACACTATAGGAACCCTTAGAAAGTAGATCTTGTTTTCCATCTGTGGTGTTTTGGCATCCGTGCAGAAAGATGACGTACCACAAATATATATTGTATGTCTCCCTAAACCATTTATTCCCACCCATTCTTTTGTATAATCATTCAACATAAATACCTCAAGGGATTCTCCAAACCTGCCCATGGTTACTCGTAACAGATGTTGTTCACATCTCACTTGGAAAGAGACTGGGAAATATGTGTCGCAGCTTGTTGGCGCTCGAGCTACATTACGCACCCACGAGTGACCTTCTCTGCCTATTTCTTCAAATATATCTAGTCCTCCATCCTCCCTCAATGCATAAAGATCTCGTTCATAGAACATGAAAGAGTCGAACATCTCACCAGCCTTAAAATCTAGAATAAGTTTACGCCAGGATGGTTCCCCTCCTACAAAGTGGATACAAACCTGATAATTCCGCGGGCCCATTGTAATTCCAACAACCATACAATCAGAAGAAGTAGCTGGTGCAGAGAAACTACAGATATCTAAATTATTAGAGAACTGTGGAGATACTAAATTATTATTGTACTGTGGAAGTTCACGGATATCACTTGTGAAAGGGTTGAATAACACTAATGATGATGTATCCAGTTTTAAAATCAACAACCAACCATACCTCGAACACTTAATATGGAAGTCGCAAATCAATTCTTGAGGTGTTTTTATAAAATACTTGTCACCAAACAAGGGATCGGTAAACGTGATAATGCCTTCATGTTTGTCAAACACCATCATCCACGGTGAAAGTAATGAGTACTCTTGCAGTTGCAATCTCTTTGATGCTTTTCCGTTATTCCATTGTATCAAAGGTGCTGCTAAATGACAACTTTTGCATGTAGAACGGAACTTGAGGTACTCGACACCTTCAGAAAACTTCATTACCATCTCCAAAACATGAAGTGGAAGACTGAGCAGATGCGTTTCATCCTCATCACTTTCTAACCTACAAAAAACATGATTTTCAAAAAACAGCAATCTCCTGCCATACTAAACATGTACTAGAACTGCACTTTAGATAAAATTTTCGTCAGTAAATTTATGTTTTCGTCAGTAAATTTACGTTTTCGTCCATAAATCTACCTTTTCGTCAGTAAATTTACATTTTCGTCAGTAAACTTAGGTTCTTGTTTGTAAATTTACGTTTTCGTCAGTATTTTTACGTTTCTCGTCAGAAAATTTTCTTTTTTGTTTGTAAATTTAAGTTTTCGTCGGTAAATTTACGTTTTCGTCTGTAAATTTACGTTTTTGTCAATATTTTTACGTTTTCATCTCTAAATTTACATTTTCCTCAATAACATCACATTTTCGTCAGTAAATTTATGTTTTCGTCAGTAAATTTACGTTTTCGTCTATAAATTTACCTTTTCGTCATTAAAATTACCTTTTCGACAGTAAATTTACGTTTTCGTCTGTAAATTTACGTTCTCGTCATATATTTTACGTTCTCGTCATTAGTTTTTCGTTTTCATCAAAAAAATTACGTTTTCGTCTGTAAATTTTTCTTTTTTTTCAGTATTATTATGTTTTTGTCAGTAGTTTTTACGTTTTCGTAAGTAACTTTACTGATGAAAACGTAAATTTACTGACGAAAACGTAAATGTACTGACGAAAACGTAAATTTATAGACGAAAACGTAAATTTACAGACGAAAACATAAATTTACAGACGAAAACGTAAAGTTATTGGCAAAACGTAAATATACTAACGAAAACGTAAAAGTATTGACGAAAAGGTAAATTTACTGAAGAAAACGTAAATTTACTGATGAAAACGTAAACTTTTTGACGAAAACGTAAATTTACAGACGAAGACGAAAACGTAAAAATACTGACGAAAACGTAAAAATACTGACGAAAACGTAAAAATTCTGATGAAAACGTTACAAATTGAGGAAAACATAAAAATACTTATGCGAAGTAAAAATACTGATGTGAGCGTAAAGTTACTGACGAAAATGTAAAAATACTGATGAAAACATAAAAGTACTGATGTGAGCGTAAAGTTACTGACGAAAATGTAAAAATACTGATGAAAACATAAAAATACTGATGAAAACGTAAAATTATTGATGAAAACGTAAAATTATTAATGAAATGTAAAATTATTGATGAAAACGTAAAAGTCCTAATGAAAATATAAATGTACTGATGAAAACGTAAAAAAAACGGTGAAAGATATAAAATCAAATGAATACTGATAAAAACGTTCGAAAATGTAAATTTATGTAAAAAAGTACTATTTTTGTAAAAAAAATTCCAAAATATTTTTGTGCAAAAAAACCGTACAAACCTTTTTTTAAGCTATACGTTTATGTAAAAAAAATGTAAAAAAATTGTAAAAAAACTATTACAAAAATTTATTGTAAACTTTTTTTTTTTTTTGAAGTTATACGTTTTTTTAAAAATATTATTTTTTTCGTAAATCAAAGTTCAAGTGTTTATATGAACAACCGTTAATATCAGGACTAACATTGTAATAAAATTTAAACTGCCGTTAAGTTAACCTGCTAGAGCAAGTCAAACAAGTCACCGGTACACACAATGTACGAAATCACAAAGTTTAATGATAATATAGGAAAATAAAAGATGGCTATATAGAATGGTAAAAAGTGTCAAGTTAGATGCATTTTTAAGTCATTAGCCCCTTATTTTACCCATAGATCATTGGTTTTGTTGGAACTAATATGAATATGATATCATTTATCCATCCAGTTATCGGATAATTAGAAGCAAACCCGTAACTTAAATACTTAATTAGATCTCAAAATGAATGTATGTTTATCAGTATATTGTTGGTATTGTAGGCTATTTACATGGGGAATTTGAGTGAAACATTGTCCTTATTTGCACAACAAAAAATGGTCGTTTAACTAAAAAAAACAACAATACATATATACATCGGTATACAACTGGTAACATTTATGTTGTGCATGCACGTTGTTTCGTTTTGTTGTACTTTTAGAGTTCCTTATTTGCTACGTATTTGTGTATATATAAATGTGTAGAGACGATAGATTCTTACATGATTATAAGCCAAATGACGGTTAGGAAAGTAGTAAACTTTTAAGAGCGTGATGGCTGATTTTTTGGGGTTTGCTTGGGAATTCGAAAAACACGTTGGATGATAGTGTACGGAGACATCAACAAACTTGTAGGTTTGTGATATGAATTATTTCTTGACTCACTTATATTTACATTACTTCTTTTTAAACTGTTTTCTTTTTCGAGTTTTAGGAAATGAAAAAGGCGGCCCTAGCAAAATCAGCCAGTCTCATAGATGCGGCATGAGTCTAATGCACGAAGTATAAAAAGTCATGTTGTGCCGATCATTTGGTACAAAGTAAGCACTTACATTTTGTGGTTCGCTTTGGTAGGGAGGAAAGCGATACCCATTTCAAACTTATATATTCATTGCTACCACTTTGCTGATATATTTACTGTATTTTTTGAATGGGTTTAAATGGGTCAAAATAGTAACGCATAAAAAATCGTTTTCGGCTTCATTGAACTCAAATAAGCACATAAACATGCTAAATGAGATAATACAAACGCCATTGGTATAAGCTCCCGGTTTTGAAATTGAATTGGTTTACATTCAGGTGTAACGGGAGCTGGAATCGTTGTAATTGTACTTAGAACTGAAAGAGAAGAAAAGGGAAGAGGTAGATAATGGCCTTTTGTGTTACACGTATATCACTAACTAGACACATGGTAATACCATGAAAAAGGAATTATGATGCAAAGGATTTGCTTACATTTGAGTATTTACTTCATTAAAGTAGGCTCATTTGGAGTGCGAGACAACCAACGACCAACGACATTATGCTCTCAGCTAGGTTGTCCATGATTATCAAATAAGCATTTACAAATACTCGAATTGCAACTTGCCTTCTAATCCAAAAATTGCCTTCTGCAAAGAATTACGAGACATTTAGTGGAAGCAGGGGCGGACCAAAAAAAATCAACTAAAGTTACGTCGTGAAAAACTAAAGTAGCACAAAAGATTTTTGGTGTTGCACATACCAAAAAAATGATAGTTTTCAAAGTTTTTTGCATTTCGTGGCTTTAAAATGGGTGTAGCCCGTGCTACACCCGGCTCCTATGTGGGTCTGTCCCTGAGTGGAAGTACGGTGGAAGTAGAAGATGGTGAGGAGTATCATGCTTATGATTATATTGATACTTTTGTGATCATATATTTTTAAGTTATTCAGGTAAACTAGAGGTGGCAAAACGGGTGGACGGGTGGACACGGGTGGCGAGCTAAACGGGTAACGGGCTAAACAGGCAACGGGCCAAACGGGCGCGGACTAAACGGGCACGGGCGAAACGGGCGGGTTAAACGAGCGCAAGCTAAAACGAGAAAAAGACATATAAAAACGATGAATTAAAAAATAAAAATACTTGTTTAAAAGCCAGGGATAAAAACTAATTATAAAAGTCCGTCGAGTAGCCTAATTAAAAAATAAAAATACTTGTTTAAAAGCCAGAGATAAAAACTAATTATAAAAGTCCGCCGAGTAGCCTAATTAGTATTTTACATGTGCGCCCATTAAGCCCATAAATTTCTTACATATGCGCCCGTTTAGCCTATCAATAATAAAGAATGAGCAAAAAGTGCCTCATCCTTTATGAAAATAGGCAGAATGTGCCTATATTTATAAAAATGAGCAAGATTTGCCACCTCTAAAGTAAACATATTGTAATTTCATTCAACAAAATGACATGTTCCTTTCTAAATTGAAGTTTGTATATCATTCCCATTCTTGATGGTTTTTAGTTTCATATAGTAGTCACCAATTACTCACGCTCAACAACGAAGCGCGAGTTGGAATCCTTGTTCAACGAAAAGTCAAAAACCAATGTTATATTACATAGAAATATAAAATTAAAACTTTTAGTAGAAAATAATTATAAACGAGGCAACTGCCAACGGGTCTTTTGATTGAAAAATAATCATTTCAAAATCATGCTAACTAAAAGAAGTGTCGTATATGTAATCAACAACTATTTTCTTCTCAAGAAGACTACAAAAACTCACATATCATTCAATCATGAACTACCCAAATAGGCCGGATAATATGTTGAAACAAAATAATCCTGTAGTCCTAGACGGGCCACGTCGGGCTTCAAGAGATTAACCAAAGTTATAAAATATGTATGTTATCAATAAAATACCTGCATTTACTTTTCTCAATATGCATGACTTGAACTAATCACCTAATGTACTATGTTTAAAGTATTTTTTGGTTGGTGAATAAGGCAAAACCTTTACCTTGACTTGAGTCTAATGTTATTACATGATAAACATATATATATATTGTTTTCGCATTAAAACTGATTAATTTATTAAGTGTAAAAACGTTGTTGTCTCACAAAACTAAGAATCTACGTGTAAAATACAAGAGAACTTACATGTTTTTGGTCATTTTAGAAGCAGTTTGCTTATTGATGCGTCCTTTTAATTTATCATGAAATCCGTCGATCCACCCGAACGAAACACAAATGCTGGGTCACTTTATGTGAGGACAAATACTTGTCCACGACATAGGAAGAGAACTTAAGTCTCATAACTTTAATGAACGAGATAAGATGTATGTATAGTAGAATAAGTGCTTAATGGCCATCGCATATCGCGTTTTATACTTTATTATCACAAATGTAAGAACTCAAGTACATCGGAATTCTTATATAGTCGTTGATACATTTTTAGAATCTGTCGTATGTTACGAGTATTTGTAATTTTACACGATATCAAATATCGTTAATTATTTGCCGCTAGACAGATCCGTCGCTATGCGCGGGTACTCGCCTAGTTTAAGCAAAATGAATGAATCACGTTTTGATGATTATAATAAAAACAACATTAAATGCTTTAATGGTGAAAATTACTCTTTAATCAAAGTCAACTACTAAGATGTATCATAATCAATTCCCTTACTATTAACTATTATAATAAATAAATAAAAACATTTATAATCTAGTTTACCTAAACTAACGATATACTACGTATATTTGAAACACATATTCACAATTCCACGCGTTAGTTACTCAACAATTTATGGATTTGTTTATGGCCGTAGAAGTAGATAGATGATGTTATTTGAATGTGACATAGTTTATGTCCATAAAACCTAATCAATTGAGTTAGGTGAGTTGATCATAAAAGTAACATTGAAAAAGTATTTTTGAAGATGTTTCAAATTTGAGTTTTACTAAGAATTTTTAGAGACCTGAGTAAAAAAGTAGTAGAAGTGAAGTTTATCTCTTAAGGAGAAGGTTTGAGCCTTACATACTGCCCAATTGAATATCACTGTAAACAACTCGAATCATTAACTACTAACCACCCGTTAAAAAAAAGATGTCACTAAAAGGTCAAGCATTCAATACATTAGATTTAATGAACCAATGTGTATTATGACTTGTAAGGTTGTAAAAAATGCTAGTGCGCTACTTGGGCGAACGTGTAGTGTTTAACGATTTATCGGTTAACTGATTAAGTCGATTTTTGTATAATCTGCCAGAATTGTCTAATTTGGCCAAATTATATCGGTAACAGAGTTGGTCAATTTAACCGATTTTTGTTCGATTTGACCATTTATGCTTGTTTTTATTACCGATTTTGCCGACTGGGTTTTATCCGATACGTTGGTATGCTTGCCGATTTTTGACCAAAACAATTACTGCGTAATAAGTATGATTATAGTCTCCTCTTGCGTAATAAGTATGATTATGAAAATGAAGTCTAGCTTAGTTGGATGGATGCATTTGGTTATAGTCTCCATGTGGGGGAGGTCAGGGGTTCGACTCCTGTTATTCCCCATGTGGGGGATTTTCCCAGAATTGGCAGCCGGGTTTGAATCCCATCGCAATGCCTTGAAGCCCCTTAATGGGAAACTGGATGGCTAGCATGGGGGTTGATATTCTCTTCGTGACATGATTCGAACTCGGGTCGAGAGACTTGGTGCCTCGGTGGCACGCAAGATACTCCGTTGCACCAAACTGCCGTTCAAAAAAAAAGTATGATTATTGAAAATTAAAACGCTTAACGAGCGTGTGACGCTTAAACGAGGATTAATCGGATGCCTAAAACGAATTTTGCAACACTAGTATTTAATTAGGAGTAGGTAACAAGCATGTGGATAGGTAATTCGTGCTAAATACTCCTTAATAATGTTGAGTTACAAGATTTTAGGGCTATTGCACAAGCTAGGAATGTGAATGACAGTCAAAGTGAAGTTATTACAAATTCCATGTGAGTGTTTTTATACAGTAACTATTTATCTCCCTCATTGAATACCTTTCCTACCAATAAGTTGAAGTTTCATTTATTACTTTCATTGTAGTCTAATAAGTCTCTTCCAAACTTTCATAAAAACAGCAAGGCCTGTTATTTAAACCCAGTGGGCCGTTAAGATTTGGAGTTTGGACTCTCAAGTAGGTGTTCGGTTATTGGGTTATTTAGCTTATCAATCGGTTAGTTTTTCTTTTTGAGTAAATCGAAAACCGAACAATGATACTTAGTGCTTCTCTAGCAGGTAGATCAGCTTGAAACCGCATAATTTTTTCCTCCAACACAACTCTACTGCATTTACGATCCTCTAATTCAATCACTGCCTTCTCCATGATGCTCTTTGCAACAATGAAGTTCTCTCTTCCTTCATCTCTTTATAATCGCCGTTTATCAACTGTAGTGAAGCTTGCAATTTTTTTATTCTCATATTTCACTTAATTAAATGACTTCTTAAGAGCCACAATTTCATCTTGCAACGATGGAATCTTCAGCAATTGCCTGGTCGGTCAGACTTGAGATTTCTTCAGATAATCGTACTCTTTCGTATTCACGTTGTTTAATTTCAGGTTACCATCAAGCTCACCAACTGCGATTCTTAGCTTTTATTCATTAGATCCTGCATCTTCCAGCAACCCCTTATGTTTTTTGAGATTTGCCACAAGAACTCCATACTTTTTCTCTTTTGTTGCAATCTCACTGATCATCAAAGAAAACTGATCTTTTAAATCTTCCAATTTTTCAGGCAACTTGGAGTAATTATATTATGATGCCTCCTGTTCCGCTTCCAGGTCCGAGCATTGTTGTTTTAGATCTTGCTTTGACTTTTGAAGTTGGCTGCATTCTTCAATTAGATTTTCTGCCGTGGTTTGTAGCTTTGGATTTGCTGTTTTTGAGATACTCGCACTCCTCTTGATCTTCCAACCACCGTCTTTGCATCTCTTCAAATTTCTCTCTACCTTGCTCAGCTCTTTTGTTTCTCGATTTCAGCCTGCAAACTCACCACACATGTCTCCGAATGTTGTATCTCCAAATGACTCGACTCTCTTTCATCGGTCAAATATCTCAGCGGAGGTTCCAATCCAGCTTTGCGTTCTGACAAGTGCAGATTTTCAACTTCCAGTTGATGCAAATGCCGCTGTAGCTCTCAAAATGCCTCTTTGAACTACAACACCAAACACAACAACTTTCTAACACATATCTGTATAATTGAAAAAATATACAAAATACAGAAAAGCCTGTAGGATCTCATGCTATAACATGACACGATAATTATCACAAAAAAAAACATCTGGACAACGTTTCTGTTTGCTATAAAAAAAACATAAACCACAATGAATAATTTGATTAAAAAAAAAACATGCTTAAGTTACACAATTGTGCCATAAAAATAGTAACAAATAAACAAATCATATCCAGCTTGGTTCAATCCAGCAATGAGGAGCGAGATGTTGTTTTATTCCAGATAAATCACCAAAACTGTCTTGTATGTTGGTGTTATCAAAAGTGTGAAACCTGCGTGTTTTAAATGAATAGTACACTATAGGGTCCCTTAGAAAGAAGATCTTATTTTCCATCTCTGGTGTCTTGGCCTTCGCGCAGAAAGATGACGTACCACAAATAAAAATTGTGTCTCCCCGTAAAGCGTTTACTCTCAGCCATGTTTTTGCACAATTCAACTCAAATACCTCAAGGGATTCTCCAAACCTGCCCATGATGACTCGGAACAGATATTTTTCACGTCTCATCATTTGGAAAGACTCTGGGAAATATGTGGCGCAGCTTGTTGGCGCTTGAACTACATTACGCACCCACGCGTGACTGCGTAGTTTATAAGAATGTATTCCTCCACCCCACCTCAGTCTATAAAGATCTCCTCCACCTTCTCTGCCTATTTCTCTAATATCATGTGTGTCGTCATGCGCAATCAACTCACAAAGATCTTCAAAAATATCTAGTCCTTTGTCCTCCCTCAATGCATACAGATCTCGTCTATAGAACATGAAAGAGTCGAACATCTCACCATCCTTAACATCTAGAGTTAGTTTTAGCCAGGATGGGTTCCCTAATAAAAAGTGGATACAAACCTGATAATACTGCGGGCCCATTGTAATTGCAACAACCATACAATCAGAAGTAGCTGGTGCAGAGAAACTACAGATATCTAAATTATTAGATAACTGTGGAAGTTCACGGATATCACTTGTGAAAGGGTTGAATAACACTAATGATGATGTGTCCAGTTTTAAAATCAACAACCAACCATACCTCGAACACTTAATATGGAAGTCGCAAATCAATTCTTGAGGTGTTTTTATAAAATACTTGTCACCAAACAAGGGATCGGTAAACGTGATGATGCCTTCATGTTTGTCAAACACCATCATCCACGGTGAAAGTAATGAGTACTCTTGCAGTTGCAATCTCTTTGATGCTTTTCCGTTATTCCATTGTATCAAAGGTGCTGCTAAATGACAAGTTTTGCATGTAGAACGAAACTTGAGGTACTCGACACCTTCAGAAAACTTCATTACCATCTCCAAAACATGAAGTGGAAGATTGAGCAGGAGCGATTCATCCTCGTCACCCTTGACTGATCTCAAAATTATATCAACATCCTTGTCATTTTCTTGTTTAGAATCAGCATTATCACTTTCTAACCTACAAAAAAATATGATTTTCAAAAAACAGCAAATCTCTTAAGAGGGATGTCATACAAGTTAATTAATTATACAGTACGATACTAAACTATTATTTGCCAGGTTGTATTTGAAGGTAAATTGTACAAAAAGGTTTATACTTTAGGCCAATATATATATAAGGTATGCAACTCTCTTTTTCTCGGTTTAAGGTATAGAAGTTACATTTTTGTGCATTGTAACGTTTACAATAAAAATCCACTTTCCGAAAGATGTTATCGGTCATTTTTTGGCTGAAATAGATAATTGTGTAATGTATCATTTTAGTTGGGCATCTAAAAGTTATTTAGGCTTTTATGACAGGTAAACTCTTTCGAAACTCAAAAAACCTCACATTTCAGCAAAAATTTAAACCTGAATACCTTTAAATTGAGAAGAAAAAAATGTGAGCTCCAAAAAAGGCTCAAGGTATACTACATTTTTGTACAATTATATATAATTTATGTAGTAAAGGAAAATCCCATTTCAGAGCCAACTTAGAAAAATCAATATGTGAGAAAAACCGGATGGACCGATACAAGAGCTCGATTTTCCCACATAGCAAAATAAAGCGTCCTGATGGGCCAATGAAAGTCAAATTTAAATCTTCTTTAGTCAAAACTGGATCAAATTGATTTAAAAAAACATAAATATGCATGGGTCTGCTTGAGACCTCCTTTTTTTCTAATTGGTTAATAGAAATTACAATCAAATCCAAACCGGCTAATCCAAAATTCAGACTTTGGCGTAAAGTTCTCACTTTCCATAGTGTTTATAAATTTAATAAATACCCCATGCACTTTAAATAACTAAAAGCAATACAATACCTGAGCAGGTGTGATTCAACCTCATGATTTCCCTCTACTGTTGTTCCGACTATCTCATCCTCCCTCTCGCCGTCTTTTTCCTGTTTATAATCTAGATGAAAGCAGTCACTTTCTAACCTACATAAAAAATATGATTTTCAAGAAGATATTTTCGAACTAGAGGAAAATAAATACAAATAAAATCAAATACGCAATACAATACCTGGGCATTGCCCACAATGATATGTGGCTTGTTCCTGATAAATTAGGCATGGAAGATAAAGAGATGGTTTTCTCTTTGACGTGGTATGAGTATATGATTCTTCCGTTATCAAGAACAATATGTATATAACCCCCCAATTCTGATGAGACAATTGCATTGCTGACAAAACATGATGTAGAAAGGTTCACATATAACATAGTGTCTTTGAGGTCTTCGGTTTCTTCCCACGTCATATTATTCTGGTCCAGTTTAAATATATTCACTGCAGCAACTGTATTACGCTTGTCTTTTAAAATTAAAACGATGAACAGATCTGTACAAGATCCTTGCATTTCCATCGAATAGCCTAAACGACCAATTAGCTTATTAGGGCAAGCGAACTCCATAAATGGCAATAAAGTAATCACAACTTCTCCTAATTTCTTCCTTTTACGATCATTAACAAAAATTTTAACCTCTACGATAAATAATCTACTATGAACGGAGTCAGATATGCACCCGTATACCGTACCATTGCAGCAAGTTAGGGAATGTAGCAAACAATCGCTACCGGTTATGATTCTAACTTGTTTAGCATATGTCGATTCGGTCCATCTTAAATCCTTTCTTCTCCCGAGCCTATGGTGCACAAAATTGGGTTTTCCGGATATGGTCAACAAAAGAACGGAATTGAGATGCTCGGGAGGGGCCGACAAACAACAAGTTCCGATATAATCAATAACTCCTGGTGATCCATTAAGATTCAAGGGAGGAAGATCAATAATCTTAAACGTGATTGGGTTCCAAAGAGACCACATGACGTCACGTGGACGCTCGGAGGAGAGAAGTACCCAACAGCCATGAAAACAACCTCGGATACGTTTTCCGAGTAACATAGGGATTCGGCAGGGATAATAAGACATTGGGTCATGTAGGTTGTAGAAAACTTGGTTTTGTGTGTCGTCATCCTCGACGTCAAAGTTCTGAGCAACAAGCCAGGGATATTTAGGAGATAAGGGAGGCATCGGTGAGTGACAAGACATCTCCTTGTGCTTTTGTCCCGTCTTAAGATGTTCTTTGTTATATCAAATGAATATGCCCCTGCGACGTGTCATAGTATTATTAGTTCAAACTCAATCAATTCAGCATTAATATCCGGGAAAGAAAACAAGGAATCTTAAAGCTCATACTTATGTACTCGAAATTTTAAAAGTAGTCTTTTGATAACATCTCATACTTCATGTAACTGATATGCAATTATTTGGTTATAGCTGATAAAATGATCGTGGAAAATCAAACATAACAAATTCAATGTTGGTGTATCAAAAATCAGTAAATTATATTGGAAAGGTAAGTTCCACGAATCAGAAACCTAATGGATAAAATAATCTTACATGGGTCAAGTAAAGGTAAAACCCTCAACATTGTGTAAGACCTGTAAAGTTTGGATTTTTATAAAACTCGTATTTAGATCAACAATATAAAAAGACGCATGTGACATTAAGCATATCAAAGGAACAAGTAAAAGCCTCGATAACAAGTGCGTAAAGACTCGTAAAGCTCGGAAATTCATAAACCTTTTATACAAATCAGATATGAAGAACACAAACATCAAATCAAGAGGTAAAACCTTATAAAAGAGTGGTCGAGACTTGGAAAGCTTGAATTACTATAAAGATTTATAGAAATCAAACATGAAAAAGACAAAATGAACACGAAGTTAAATCTGCTATAAACTTGAAAAGCTTGAATTTTTATAAAGATTTATAGAAATCAAACATGAAAAAGACAAAATGAACACGAAGTTAAAAGGTAAAATCTGCTATAAACTTGAAAAGATTGAATTTTTATAAAGATTTATAGAAATCAAACATGAAAAAGACAAAATCAACAACAGAAACACGAAGTTAAATCAGCTCTAAACTCGAAAAGCTTGAATTTTTATAAAGATTTATACAAATCAAAGATGAAAAAGACAAAATGAACACGAAGTTAATAGATAAAATCAGCTCTAAACTTGAAAAGATTGAATTTTTATAAAGATTTATACAAATCAAAGATGAAAAAGACAAAATGAACACGAAGTTAATAGATAAAATCAGATCTAAACTTGAAAAGATTGAATTTTTATAAAGATTTATACAAATCAAAGATGAAAAAGACAAAATCAACAACAGAAACAACAAATTAATAGGTAAAACTTATAAAGTTTGAATTTTTATCAAGTATTAGAACAAATAAAGAACAGGTTGCAAACAAAACATAAAGAAATGAATGGAAACAATCATAATAATACAATTAAAGCACATAAACACATGATTGCAAACAAATCAATCGAAACAAGCATAATAATACAATTAAATTTGAAAAAACTTAATTCATACCTTAAACTTGAAGAAAAATCCAAACTTGATTCGGAATATCAACACAGGTTTTCGATTCGGAATTAATTATTACTGTAAATGAAATGAAAACCTAAGTTTTCATTTATACTGCAACGAGTGTTTCATAATTGGGGAAGGTTTGTGTGATTTCCTTAAAAGTAAATTATACCTTCCGTCCTTGTGGTTTCCGTCAACTCCGGCTTTTAGTCCTTTGACCGAATACATTATCCGTTGTTGGTCCTTCTCAATAACAAACTTTGCTGTTAATATTAAGAAGGGCTTTTCCTAGGCTCCTTGTTTTCTTTTTCTCTACTGCAACGAGTTTCATAATTGGGGAAGGGCGTACCCTGTAATATCATCTACGTCTTCAGGTGGTCCGAATAGCATAAATCAAGGGCCTTTTCTCCTCAATTCCCACACACACACTTCTAGACACTATTCATTAACATATTTTAGGTCGACTTTTGGGGTGGGGTTCTAAAGGTCATATTTTAACCAGGTTCCACCATTGTAAGAGAGAATTCGTATTATAGCATCCCTATCCATTAACGTTGTAAGATTTTGATGATATCATTACTGATGTCATGATTATTGTTTAGCGTATGCTTTGACTGGGTAACATATGCCTCTTGTTCAACCCTTGTGTTTTGGTAGTATTGGCTTTTTGCAAGATTCCCTTAAGGAGATGAGGTTGACGCCTTGTCCTTTAAACCCTTTTCATAGTCAATGAGCATTTCGTGCAAATCATTAACTTTCTTCCCCGCGCAATGCATATTGAAGTTTCTAACAAAATCGTTAAAGTCCTTGTTAATGGACCTATTGATTAAGTTAATCGCCATATCGTTGTCATTGGGCTTCCCAAGTGCAATGAGCTGTTCCATGTAACCTCTCATTTCCAAATAGTGTGCACTTACGGATTTCCCTGGGGTTTGCTTACAACTATGCAAAGCATCTACTAAATCGTAGATCTCCACAGCTTAAGGCTTCTCAAACATTTCCTTGAGCTCTTCAAGCATGCGCATGGGAGGATAAAGCTCAAACTTCTTTTGAAGAGAAACTGACATTTTCCCAGGCATTAAGTCAAAACATTTATTAGTTAAAAACATTAGATATCGATAATTATAACATGTTAAAATGGCTCTCGATGCCACTGATGGTTTATGAATCTCATAATTACCCCCTCCCCCATATTCAATAAGGGGAATGATAAATTAGATCCATCGTTCAAAATAGGTATGGGTTTCTTTTTCTAAACGTAGATCTGTTGTTAGCCCATACCCTTTTGTCTACCATACTCTCAGCTCTCTCTCTCTCCCTTTTGTCTACCATACTCTCAGCTCTCTCTATCTCTAATCTCTGTAAACATATCTGAATCATTGTATCTTTCTCTAAATCTGATGGGATCGTGTCTGCGTTTTAAGTTTTATAGATTGAAGATCATCTTTCTCTCATATCAATTGGTCTCGGGTATGGCTCCTTAAAATCTCCCTCACAAATAATACATACTATCACATATCTACTATCTCTCTCTCACACGCACACACAGATCCACTAATACGTATCACACATCTATTTTTGATCGGGTATCCGATCTCGCTTTATCATGATGCAGTGTAAGGTGATTCGAGGAACATCAGTAATAAAGATGAGAATCCTGAGTATTCTCAATTTCATTTAAGTAATTAATTCGATTTTTTTGTATTTTTACTTTTTTATATGATTAATATGATTTTGTAACACAGGTATTGATTAGTTTTTTGTAATTGTAATTTGAAAGGCGTCTAAAGAGGAAATTTTTGTATTTTATGGCTCGATGTGATGATCCAACTGGGTATTGGTTTGACTCGGATGTGAGATGGTGGATATGTAAGTCCTAAAACATAAAGGAAGGTAAATATATGGTATTGGTTCAATTTATTTATTTTTCTAATAAATTTTAAGGGGTCATGAGGTTTGCTGATACTTTTGTGGTTTTGTTAGGGGTGTTTAGATTGGCTTATTTTCATATCTTAAGAGGTTTGTTAATTTGGTATTCATTTTCTTATTTAGAATTTAGTTTTTGCCATAATATGTAGGATTTGTTATTTTCGGGTTTTCTTATAAATTTTGGGGCGTTTTTTTCTAGTCGAGTAATTTTATTCATATTGACTTTTGAAGGGTTGATTCATTCAAAGCTTCAATGTTTTTTTTTCTTCTGAATATCTTTAAATTTGTAAGTTTTCTTATTTACCTTGCTACTTAGATTTATGTGCTAACTAGCTCATCGCCCGTGTTAAACACGTGCAGTTCAAGTAAACTTATGTGTATTACTGAAATTAAGATAAATAAACCTAAAATACAGTTTGCCTAATTATTCAATAGAGCGAATTAGGTGGTGCTAAAAAGTTTCAAAATAAGCCACAAAGAAAGAAAGAAAGCATGAACATTACTGATGTTACTTATGCTAGATAGAGGTTGTGTGCACGACGACCGAGTCTCTGTTGGGCGAGGGTTTCTAAATTGGTCTTCCTTTTTAGTTATAACCGACAAAAGGTTAACCTACGTTTGTTGTCAGAAACAAAACCCGTAAGGCAACCATATAAGCAGAATCAAAACCCCCGGACCTAATAATCGCCTAATATAAGTGTAGCCGTAATTTGAATGGTATAATGTGAATTTGCATATTAGGTACCAGATGTTGAGTTTTAGTATAGTAAAGATTTCGCTTTTAGATATTATGGTTAGGAGTAACAGCAACAAACTAAGGGATGTGGGTGTGAACCATTATTAGATAATATGGTTATGAGTAGCATCAACAAAATAAGGGGTGTTTATGCTATGTATCTTGCAAATTCAAGGCGGTAATCATACACGATGTTTTGATAAGCAATTACCAACACTGTCGAATTGTTGTTTATATGATCATCTAGAAGTGATTTTACCACTGAATGGTATCTTAGACCATGATGCTTAATATATGTTATACCACATCAAATTCCTTATCTTATGTTGACTTGGGCGACTACGACAACAGGTATTACGACTATGGGGCGTTGTTGTGGTACAACAAAAGGTTGAAAGGTAGTTCACATAGGAGACGGCCTATGTATAATTTATGCTGCGGTGGTGGGAAAATATTTATGCCAAACATCTGGTTGAAACGTACTTCACATAAGAGAACGACGTCATTCCACACCGACTGATTGAACGACGTCATGCCAAATCTCAGGTCTAAAAGTTTAATTTTGATTAATATAAACTAAATTTTCAATTGAAATTCGCCTTAACTCGTGGATTGCATAACTACCATTCATAAAAGATTTTCAACATGTTTTAGATGAATTTGAAGCAAATAATATTAGCTCCTTCGTTCTCATTGTGGCAAGATATGTCCATATTAATTGTTGTTTCTATGGTAGGTGTGGTTCTTCGCTGCAGCGACTTCGCCTTTCGAATACATAAGGACTCACACATTTCGAATACATGAGAACTCAAATCTATAAGATGTGGCCTTTATTGCACATTACAGGTATAAAAAACTGTATGTATTTTATAAGCATATATACGACGTTTGGCTATGTAGGTAAGTTTTTTTATGAAGGTTTCTTTCAATTAAAAATGAAGCATTTAGTTAATCATCCATTATATTTTTTATAGCATCGTATAAAGGTTTATTCTACAAGTATTATAAAGCCTAAGAAAAGCATAAACATAATAACAGGAAGTGAGTTTAAGCGAGCCTCGTTGATAATCAAGTATAAAGATTGCATTTGTTGTAAAGTATACTACACAAAAATTACCTTAAAAATGGAGATTGAATGATTGATTGACTACATGATAAGGTATTAAATGATTGTATGGTGGTATACATGTTATACATGAATGAGGAGAGTACGGTGTCTCGCAAAACGTCTCAAGTGGTCTTCCTTTAGCTTCGGCACAATGGGTGTCGCCCCAAGTTGTTTCCTATCGTTTATAATGTAGTTTAGATGTGTAGTTTATTGGCTTCTTTTAAATCTATTCCATTAAATGTATAAACTCACACATGCTAAGAATTAACAGTAGTATATATGTTGGGGCTGCACATATTTACTTGCAGCGTCTTTTAAATCTATTTGCTTAAATGTATAAACTCACACATGCTAAGAAATAGCAATACTACATATGTGGGGACTCCACGTATTTACTTACAGCGTCAATAATGCTAAACTGGCCAAAACATTGATGAATCGACTTATGTGTATCAAGACACCGCTACCACAATACATGAAAAAATATTTGAAATTATTATACAGAATGGTTCACTTATTTTTTTGCAATTTTTGCGAGTAGCGCAAGACCAAAATATTGACTGATACTTTAAAATTAAAGTGGCATCACTTTGTTTGTTATAGATGCATCCATATATTGCCATGAAGCCGTACGAAGCACCTAAGGCTGTTGCAATGATCATACAGTGCAGGAAAATGTGAAGGTAAATGGATCATGATGTTGACATTGGAACACATATTTTACACGTAAATGAATAGCTTATCTTAATTCTATATCCTTGGCTTGCATAGTTTAAAACATTGCATCATATGCAGGTGCGAGGACTTTGATAGCTCACAAACTGCAGTTCCAACTTCCAACAAATGCAAAAAAAGGGTACACAACATCGGAGGCGAAAACAGGCCAGGTTTAAAGGCCGTGAAAGTTAAACTCACAGTTTAAGGTCTTATATCTACGTTGTGTACTTTTGTTATGACGATGTAAATATTGATTTTAATAAATTTAGAAGTATCGTAACAGGGTGTCTTAGCATTGGTGTATACATATTGAAAACAATGTTCTGCTAACGAAAAACCCCACGCTCCGCAGCGGAGCGCGGGCTAAAATCCTCGTAATTATAAAACATAAGCAAAGATCAAAGCACGTAATAGCAGAAGCGATTTAACAAGATCATAATAATAACACATTCATAATTAATTGAATTAAGGTTACATACCATTTAGCTAATGCGATTCCACAAAGCAAGAACGAATCTCCAATTATGGTTTATGACGGGTCATTGATTAACCCATTACCGTTTTATTAATCGATCCAAGATACAATCTTTAATGAGATTGTATTACGTTCTTGTACACACGTATAATAACGAGTTTGTTGGAAACTCACTTTATGTGACGACATTTAAGAATTCCCATTAGTTATCATAGTCACACACGCTTAGACTAGACTAGGAACGTTGTATAGTTTAAGCAGCGTGTGTGACTATATATACCCCTCCTTAGCTTCCAAGGAGGGGTGTTGTTTGTGTTTTTCATTCCTTAGTTTAATATATTTTCTATCTTTCACATTCAACCTTTCTCTCTCAACTCAACAATGGCTTCCACCACCTTCCACCACCCACCTAGACCACCGGATTAGCTAATAGCAAATCCACAATTGACATCAGAGCCTCGGTTCAATCCTTGGATCGTGTTATTGTTATTGTTTTGGTGGTCTAAATTTTTTTTTATCTCGAATCTGTTAAAGAAAATTTGTCACGATGTCTTTATGTCATATTTATTGTCTCACTTTGTTTTGCTGTCCAAACTGTCAGTTTTTTTTTGTGATTGTCACATGTACTACTTTCATCTTTCTGGTTCTCTAGTTTATCCAAACTTATTCATATGTCCACTGGTTTCATTTTTCTTGAATCTGGTCAAAATCTATTTTTTCATAAGTCACATGTCTTTTGTGAAGATGATGATAATGGCCAGTTCAGTTAACTAGTAAAAAGGACGGTGTTTGCTTCTATCACAGATTTAGTCTATAGGTATTTTCTTGGGTTTATTTGTGCTATGAACATGAAGATGAAGAGAAACCCAGATCTGCCAGAAAATAAACCAGATCCAGAAAACATGACCCTGAAAAAAAACCCGGCAAAAGTACTTTTGGATAAGAGTTTTCAGATAGGCACATTCCGATGCTATCATTCCGATGGCTATTTAAATCGCATGGATTGCGATGGTATTTTTATGACACATTCCTATGGGTTCGACCTATCTATTGCGATGGGACTCATTCCGATGAGTCACATTGTGATGGGTGGTTTGACCTATCGCAATGGCATTTATAACGTCATGCTGCTGAAATTTTTTAAACATTCCGATGGATGTGAAAAATATTTCGATGGGGTGTTGTCTTTTGAAAACATTGCGACTGAGCACTTAATCACCATCTAGAATCGACTTTAGCATTCAGATGAACAGACCATGTTTAAAAAAACATTCCGACACCTTAACAACACCATCCTTACAACTCTAACAAATCCACCATAATCTAACCTAGTCCCATCGTCACCTAACCTATCTAAATCAGAACATGACTCAAAACTTAAACTTTTTTAGATCTTAGATAAATTTTTTCGTGGTTGCTCATGCAAGTCAAGATCTAATAAGATATATTCACGAATTATTTTTTCTTCTCTGATCCGTGTTTGGTGTTAAACCACTTTTCATTTACGACATCAATCAAGGATTTATAACAACAATCTGTTATAATCCATATCTTGGTTTCGAATTAACCAGACCAAACCCACATGCAATCATTACAACCTTACCCGAGACCATCCTTATGATCTTGAAGAAAATAAAAATCTTGAAGTTCATCACAGGTTTGTTGCAACCTGATTCGATTCAGGTTCGGTGATTTCGAGAAGGATGTGAGTTTGACTTGTGTTAATGGTTGCGTTTATTTGATTCGTGGGTTTGATTTCCCGGTGTGAAGAGTTTCCAGAATGCAAGGAATTATAGATGAGGATTAGAGAGGGCGTAGGTTTAGATGAAGATAATGAGGGGACGGATGTTACTAGATGGGGATGGAGATTTGATGGGGGACGGATTAAACGAGGTGGAGGTGTGAGAGAGGAGTGTGGGGGCGGAGATTGCTAAGATGTTAAGTGATTAGGTTTACTATGAGATTATTAGCGTTGTGATGCTGTTTTATATCCCTTGATTTATGTGGGTCGGGCTTTGAATAACCGCAAATTAGACCACGTCTTTTTTTTATATACAAAATGCTTGACACAATTTATCTGGGTATATTAACAGTTCAACTTGACTATCTCAAACATATATGGGTCGTGTATGGACTGGAAAAGATATGGGCCATGGGCTATCATTTAAAACAAATGTTGGGTCGTATGATTTATTTACACATAATTTTTTTACACAAATTTGTATTTTTGTAAAAACTTTGTGTGTATTAAGTTTACTTCGGTCATTATCGGGACGAGACAACAAGTGCCGTGACAAAGTGACGTGACAAATGTGACGAGAATTAATTTGAGACGAGACCAAGAAAAAATTGGGCGATTTTTTAGTGGCTACAGATTTTGTTTGATCGGGTATTAATTACGTGACGTTGAAGACGGATTTTTTTAAGGCGTGTACTTATTTTATCTTTCATAGATAACTTGCTCGTGCTTAATCTTAGAATGAAGACTTGGTTATCTGGTTTCCGGGTTCGGGGTGGTTGGTTGATGACTCGGATAACTATCACTTAAAGGGGCTACATTGTTGTACTCAGTGTCACGCGCTTAGTCGACGTGGATAATTTCAAGAGGTGTTGTGCTTATAGACTTCTTCAGTGATGCATTGAGTACTTAGAGATTTCTCCACCGTTCTTCATTCAACAATAGTGCAAGCTTAAGTCACAAGATCGAAGGATTTTTATTCAGTTTCACGTTTGATGTATCTGGTTCATTCAATCAGTGGTCACTTCAAATTGCTTTCACGTGGGTTGGTAAAGGTAGCCATGTAGAGTTTATGAGAAGAGATTTTCGATCAATAGCTGATTCTCACAAAATATATAATTCAGCTTATTTATTATTCTCACGAGATTTCAGGTTCACGTGCGTACAATTTATTGATGGTTCCGAGTTTCGAAACCATCAAGGGGGAAGAAGAAGACACATTGAACGCACAACGAGTACACGTGATGTACTTCATACCTTCTTTTGATTTGAAGACATTCCGGGATGACATTTGTCATAGCCGCAGAGAAAATCAGTGTTTTAACTCGTGGCGTTATCAATCTCTAAATGGTACACTACTGATTCGAGGTTTAATTGTTTGATTGTTGCAATTAAACATCATCATTATCCTATATGCATTCCCGAGACTTAATTGACTCTGGTGCATCTCTGGAAGAAGATATGTGCATTTCCGGGACTTAATTGACTCTGGTGTTACGATGTCAACTTCATGAATGGGATAAAGTGTCCACTTTAGTATTTGAGCTTCATAATTGGGATTGATTTACTTTCTTCAACTATGTGGGGGAAGAAGTGTCTTGATTCTTTCTGGTATGCATAACTTGAACTCTCAGGGGGAAGAACAATTTAGAAGAATTATTCAAGCGTGAGAAGAGAAGTTGTTGATCTACTTGGTGTGCCCCAAACTTTTAATCTCTCTTAACAACGTTATCATGTTATATGATGGGATTTGCTTGTTAGATTCCGCTGTGCGCTTAATCATTCTAAGCTTTATTGAAAGCTTTGAAGTTGCTTACGAGGATTGTCGATTTAGGGGGAAGCTATTTAAAAGCTTCTACATCAAGTTTATGTGGCATGAATTAGGGGGAAGTTAATTCAGAAGCTTCTCCTTAACCAGAAGTGTATGGGTTATGTTGGGACTTAGATATCTTGAGTTGATATGACAAAACAAGATGAAAGACCTAATAGCAAATAGTTAGCTTCTATAGTAAGCTAGGGTTGTGATGTAACCCTAGTCCCTCTATTATATAAAGAGGGTACCACCTTGGTTATTATTCATTCATTCACAAACAATGTAAACCAGAGGTGTGTGTGCGTTCTCCTGGTGTCAAGCCTATTAGGCACCAGGAGCAGTAGTTAATAGCATTATTAATAGTAATCTTTATTAGTGAAAGCCTTGTTCTTGGTTATGATTGTGTTCTTTATGTTCCGCTGTGCTTATTACAATCATGATCATGATATCCCAGATGAGTCTAGATCCTGAGACTCAACAAGTGGTATCAGAGCTTGTTGGCTCTCGATCTGGTTGATCTACAAGGTTTTCATTTTATTTTCTGTTTTGAATAAATAAAGCTGCTGATCTAGGGTTTTTCCCAACAAACCCTAGATAATTCGTGCATGATGTTGCTGTTATTGTTCAGTGATTATACTAGCTTTGGTGAGTTGATTCCTGAATCAACGATGAACCCTAGTATGATCTTGGGTGATGGATGATTTTGTGGCTGCCGTGATGTTCTTACAGAAATTCGTTTAGGGTTGTAAAACCCTAGATATGTTTTTATGGAGACGGCAGTAAAGAAGAGCATGGTCTTGATATGATGGAAGCATGGATAAAAAGGACGATGCCATGAACATAAAAAGTACTACTGCTGCTAAAAATAATCGTGTGTGATGGACCACAACATGTGCTAATCAGGTTCATGAGTGGGACGGTTATATCAACATCAAGGAGTGCTATGTGGTACTTGCTGTGAACCAGAAGGTACTTTTTACTTGTTTTGTTTGGATATCTCGTGTGACTCTACGAAAAAGCTATTTATGGTACTGATATTATATGGTCCAATTAATAACTCTTGGACGAGATTTGTGCTAAAGTGAGTTTGGTAAACACGTGTGCTTCTCAATGGAATCTGTTCACTCATGCATAATATATGGAAATAAGTTATTTCCTACGTATAACTTGGAACAAAATATGGGAGGGTCTTATTGTGAAGTGTGAACGTGAGTTATGGGGACTTTGTTGAGACGTGGGGTCATACTCTTATGGCAACGTTTTTAATGGACGTGATTTGTGGGATAAGGTCAAAATACATTTGATTAAAAATAGAAAACAATTGTTTTTTTGTTTGCTATTTTCGAGGGATATGATTCTATCCCCGAGAGGTTTGGTATGTTGGTATCACACGTTTTGGCTTTTAATACTCACGAAATTTCAGCCATTATATTTTGGTATGGGATATTCAGTTTCCCTTTTATGAATAATTTTGACCGTGATTTGTGGGGATATGGTGAAATTGATGCAACGTGTATATATAAAGATTAGGTCAAAAATATGTGATTAAAAATGGAAACTATTAGCTGTTGACTCCTAATCTTTAGGAAATTTAAACGTGGAGTATATGTCTATCATGGAAGCAGTTATATTTTGCGAGATAATTATGGGAACAAGTCAAAGGGCTAGTGTCACATGAAAAATATGTTAAGATGTGTGGATTAGTATTTAAAAGAGGTTATTGACTCCTGATTTTTCGAGATATGAATATCTCTCGTTCATTTTTGGACATGGCTTCTTACGAAAGATATTACATATCAATATTATGTGGGCTGCACAGCATGGGAGTAACTTATGTGGGTTGCAGAGTTTTGGGCTGGGCTATAGCTGGTTGATATTACTTTTGATTGTGTGTGTACAGCTAAACATATTAGTCCTATTATTTGTTTACACGGACAATATTTACAACAACCACAGCAACAGCTTGGCGACAGTATGGTGACAGGTTGGTTAAAAAAAAAAACAAAAGAAAAAAAATGGGGAAAAAAAAGAAGGTAGAAAGGGTTTTGAGATGCTACTGGTAGATTTTCGTTATGCTACTGGTGAGCTATGGTTCCTACGGGTCATATATTACTCATGTTGGTTGTGCTCTCGGTTCCTCTTGGTAATATTCGATGGTTCCTTCTGGTTGAATCATCGGCTCCTACTGGTCGGTTGCTACTAGTCGGGTCCTACTGGTCCGTACCACTGGTCGGTTCCTACTAGTTTGTTCCTACTGCTAGGTGTAGGTTCTTGCTGACTTTCTTCTGGTTCCTGTTGGCTTGTTGTATACTAATTTTCTTTGGCCAGTTTTGGTTCCTACTCGTCACGTAAGATTACTACTTTGATTTGGTGACTAGTCTGATGTCACTACTGTTACTGGAGGAGGAGTTCTCAGCCATCATCATTTCGTTGGGGTGATTCATTGAAGAAGACATTTGATTATCACTTATTTTATGTTGTGGTTGATTTTCACAGGTTTTGTGTTCTTATCATATCATAAAAGGAAGGGAGCACCTTTTAAGATAACTTGCTTGGTTTATATGGTGACGAAGACTTGACATATCTAGCGAAGGGGTACGATCTATTCATATCTTAAAAGGAGTGGTAGCCTTTTTAAGATAGTTTGCTCTATGCGTACATTTGCTATCGCTTGAAGGGGTTACGTTATTGTGCTCAGTGTCTCATTTCTTTGAGGATTTTGTTCGAGCCCGACGCCACGTGGTTAGTGCAAGGCATAAGACACAAGTTTGGGTGATTCCACTTCTTCATCAAATTCGTTATACTTGATTTTCTTCATCAGTGTTCTCTCCATGGAGCCTACTGGATTTGCCGTGCACTTCTTAAGGGGAAGACGATCCTTTTTGAGTTGATGTGACAAAAAGAGGAAGAATGCATGGATCAAGGGGAAGCTTAGCCTTCATCTATATTAGCTTCAGGGGAAGCTTGTGCTTACTGGTTTTGTCAAATCAACTAGGGGAAGATTGTTGGGACTTAGATATCTTGAGTTGATATGACAAAACAAGATGAAGGACCTAATAGCAAATAGTTAGCTTCTATAGTAAGCTAGGGTTGTGATGTAACCCTAGTCCCTCTATTATATAAAGAGGGTACCACCTTGGTTATTATTCATTCATTCACAAACAATGTAAACCAGAGGTGTGTGTGCGTTCTCCTGGTGTCAAGCCTATTAGGCACCAGGAGCAGTAGTTAATAGCATTATTAATAGTAATCTTTATTAGTGAAAGCCTTGTTCTTGGTTATGATTGTGTTCTTTATGTTCCGTTGTGCTTATTACAATCATGATCATGATATCCCAGATGAGTCTAGATCCTGAGACTCAACAGGTTACTTAGCTCGTGCCGTTACAGTATTTCTACTACAAGTTAAAGATGAGTTGTTTTGAAGTCAAAGGCCTTAGAAGACATCATCAGCATTGGATGCTTCATGAAAGCTCTTGTTCTTTATCATTATGTACTTGTTAGGAAAAATATTGTAAGGAATTCTACACGTCGTCCCATGGGGGAAGATTGTTGGAAACTCACTTTATGTGACGACATTTAAGAATTCCCATTAGTTATCATAGTCACACACGCTTAGACTAGACTAGGAACGTTGTATAGTTTAAGCAGCGTGTGTGACTATATATACCCCTTCTTAGCTTCCAAGGAGGGGTGTCGCTTGTGTTTTTCATTCCTTAGTTTAATACATTTTCTATCTTTCACATTCAACCTTTCTCTCTCAACTCAACAATGGCTTCCACCACCTTCCACCACCCACCTAGACCATCGGATTAGCTAATAGCAAATCCACAGAGTTAACCATAATACTAGTACATATAAAATGAGCTTAAGCGTTTAGTGGAAAATCAAACCAACACCCCTAGAGAGGGGCTAGGACTTGATTCAAAAAGCTTGGAAAACAGCTCATTGCTTATTCTAGCTTTTCTAGATGTGCAACCACTTTTATTTGGCAGTCTCTATAGCTTATTTTTCCTTCTTTTTCTGTTTTGAGCTTTATAGATTTTTGATACATTGATTTTGTATGGGTTCTTCTAAATTGTCTCTCGATATCCTCTCGAATTGATCTCGGTTCTAGGTGGAATGATTGTTCTTGGTTACTAAAAAGGGGGATTGGATTTTTAATCTACTAAAGGTTTAAATGCACGAAAAATGTAAACTTGAATTTAAAAGCAATCAAATTAATAACAATTAATAAAAACTTGAATTAAAATTAAAATAAAAATAAAGAAGCAGTAAGAAACAGTAAAACAGTAACACAGTAACACTTAAAGAAAATTGATTCGGAAGTCACCTTGATTCGGACTATTGATCCGGAACTTTTCACCCGGAAGTCTTCATTCGGAACTTTGAAAAATCCTTCACTCGGAACTTTGATTCGGAAGTTAGTTCGGAAGTTCACCCGGAACTTTTCGTTCGGAAGATTGATCCGGAACTTTATCCGGAACTTTGAGTCGGAAGTTTATTCGGAACTTTTAACTGATTCGGAACTTTTAAAGGAAAAACTCATTCGGAACTTTTCAAAAACACATTCATTCGGAACTTTAAACTCATCCGGAACTTTCAGTTCATTCGGAAGATTTGTTCATCTGGAACTTTCAGCTCATTCGGAACTTTCTAACTGACTCGGAACTTTTTGAAAGGAAACTCATTCGGAACTTTTCAAAAACATATTCATTCGGAACTTTCTTGTTCATCCGGAACTTTGGTGTTCATCCGGAACTTTGGTGTTCATCCGGAAGTTTTGTTCATCCGGAACCTGGGAACACTCAAGAACAGAAACTTATACCGAAGAACAAGGAAAACGAGTTTAATCCAAAATCAAGCTAAATAAGCAAAAAGGTTTTACCAAATTAACCAATAATCATTTAACTACCACGAATAACAAATCCCAACAGTAAAAACACGAATTCAACAACTTTTTAAAGATCAAATCAATCAAATAAGAACTTAAGAACTTGAATAAAAAGAGGAAAGATGAACAAGATGAAATGAAATAGATTGATGTATTGAATGATTAAGGTTTTATCAATCACAAAACAAAGATTAAAATTACAAGATTGAAAAACAAAGATCAAAATCACCAAACACCCTAGTGGTGTTGGTGATACCTACGAACAAGAAGGGAGAAAAAGATGGGGAAAAGAAAAACTCAAAAAACTGGCACTATTGTGTGAGGGGTGGACTTTATATAGGCCTTCCTTTTGGTTGGTGAGTGGGTTTTCTCCCGTTCTTCTTGTCTTCTCGTCTTTTCAGAAAAGTTGACGTTTTCGATTCTGATTCGGGATTTGTCGTCGATTAATTTCAACTCGTCTTTAAATTTCTTCGTTTAATAGACTTGAGTTTCTTCGACTTATGTAAATCTTCCATCTTTGGTCCTTTTCTTCGATAAATCTTCGAATAGGTCCAGTGACTTCAAATCTTTTGCATTTCTTGGACACTAGACTTTGTCTTGAGTCTTTTTCTTCCATAAAACCCGTGCAATCCCATGTTTTCTTTAATATTTATTCGGTTGGCTCTGAAAACACAATAAACACAAAAACCACGCATAATTCCAAACAAATGATATTAAATACGTGTTTTGGTCTCGTTTTAGCCAGAATTAAGTGGTAAAAGGATGGGTGTTTTCACACCTATTAAATCCCCTACACTTAACCATTGCCATGCCCTCATGCAATGCTTAGTGATAAAGCAATTTTACACTTTTCTCATAATTAATCAACCTTGGCCTTATTCAAATACTACTAAATAAAAATTAAGGTACTAAAAGAAATTAAAACTTAAAAGGAAACAAAAGGATAGAAAACCATCTTCACTTGAAAATAGCTACATGGAAATAAATTGCAAAGAGATCAATGACTTACATTAGGGCTTTGGTGCTGCGAAGATTTATCACCTCAAGTTTCACGTTCCCCAAACTAAGCTTAAAAACGAGATCATTGTTATTATAAGTTAGTAAATCAAACACTTACTCACATGGCTTAATTAAATGCTTAAACTCCCTTATTCCTAGGTGTATCTCTATTTATTTTTGTCTTAGAATGATCATGAAGATGCATTTTTGGACTTATTTCGATAGTTTATTTAGGCTGAAAGCAAAGTAGGACGATTTGATCAATAGTTAGCTAAAGGACAAAATCTCTTAAAACTGCTTCTCGGATATCAAAAAGTTCATATCTTGGCATAACTCGGTTCACGATTTGAGACCTTTCTCGGGCCGATATTTGGCATGTACTTCATACTTCATATCTTGAGAGACGTGCTTGAGATAATGGTCTTCTCATCGTTAATAGAGTTTCTTCACTTGGAGACTTTTGAGAGGTACTCCAACTTTGTTGACCACGACTTCATGATTATTTCTTCAATCTCTATTTGGGATTTTGAGATACAACGATCCGCCTCCTTTTCGGACTTGGATCTATTTATCCTCATACCTTGTTAGGGTCTTTTCGGATAGACTTCTCCATCATCTTTATGGGAGTTGATTGCTTTTCGTCGTGAGTCTTGATCCTTCATATTGACTTTGGGAATAATGCTTTTCACATCACCTTGGATCTTTAGCAATAAAATGGAATCCTCATGCCTTGTTAGGGCCTTTTCGGACTCGCCAATTTTCGCACCCCGCTTCATAAGTTATGCCTTGGCTATGAACTCTTATCATTACTGAGCAACTTTTAAACGATATTGGGCTAGAAGCTAAGTAACTTTTCAAATCGTACGACCTTACTTATTGCAGATAAATTATTAGCAAGTGATGGGAGAATAGGCAAATAATTACACCAAGTGAGCTTGTGCAAGAATACCGACTTATAATTGACTCTATCATTTCTCGTTCTCCACAATTTAAATTCTCAAGTAATGAGACTCGTGGATACTTAGCCTAATAAACCAATTAAGGTCTACATGGTTAAGGATACTAGCTAGAATAAACTTGGATAAGTCTATTCGGGTTGAGTCAAAATAAACGCAACGGGCCTAATATGTCAAAGACTTCTAAACTAGCTACACCACTTTATTAATATTTTTGACTTTATTGCGGAATATATACATATGAAAGCAAAGATAAAAATTTAAAAATTACGACTAAATGGCCAAAGTTAATAAAAAATTTGAAAAATGTTGAAAAATATGATTTTCCGGTTGAATGAAGGCATTTTCATGGGAAAGTCCACTTAAAACTTCGATAGAAGTCCCCCTACACTTAAGATAAACATTGTCCTCAATGTTTAAGCATGTGGGAAAAGTCTCCCCTACACTTATGACATTGTGCACGTTGGTTAACTCAAGTTAAGGAAGAGACGACTAAAGTGATCAATTTCAAATGTGAGTATGAAGAAAATTGAATCACGATAGTTGAGAGATAGAACCGGATTTCGGATAACACGGGAGCACGGTTCTTCAAAGACTCCAAGTGTGCACTTATCCCTGTAATCACATCACCACACAAAGAAAAAGAACCTAGAGAGGTCCCCCTACACTTAGGAGGTTAAAACATAAAAGGATAGATACTCGGGCTGCCTCCCGAGGAGCGCTTGTTTTTGATAACCGAGTCACGAGCCTGACTCGACCCAAATTTAGTTCATGGGGAACGTGGTGAGGGATGGAATCACCTCCTGAGAGGTGTCCTCACCAAAGTACAACTTCACTCGTTGGCCATTCACCTTAAAATTAGGTCCATCAGGTTGAGCGAGCTCGAGAGTACCATATGGAAAAATTTGGGCAATGGTGAATGGGCCGGACCAACGAGATTTTAGCTTGCCCGAAAAGATTTTCAACCGAGAGTTAAAGAGTAAAACTTTATCTCCAACATGGAACTCTCGGTTCTTAATCTTAGAGTCGTGAATGAGCTTAGTCCTTTCCTTATAGATCAAAGAATTTTCATAAGCCTCATTACGGAGTTCATTGAGCTCATTGAGTTGGATCTTGCGTAGGTCACCGGCTTTGTTGATATCAAAATTAGCCCACTTCAAGGCCCAGTAAGCCTTGTGCTCCAACTCAATGGGGAGGTGGCACGCTTTCCCGTACACGAGACGATATGGTGTACAACCAATCGGAGTCTTGTAAGCAGTATGAAAAGCCCACAAAGCATCATCAAGTTTATCAGCCCATGAGGCATGATGCTCTCCCACGGTTCTTTCCAGAATTCGCTTTAGTCCTCGGTTGGATATTTCAGCCTGGCCATTAGTTTGTGGGTGGTAGGCTGTGGAAAGACGATGATTTACACCATACTTAGCCATGACTCTTGCGAATTGGTCATTGCAAAACTGAGTCCCACGGTCACTAATAATGGCACGAGGCACACCGAATCTAGCGAATAGAGCTTTCAAAAAGTTACAAACCACCCTTGCGTCATTAGTAGGTAAAGCTTTGGCTTCGACCCACTTTGAAACGTAGTCAACGGCTACAAGGATGTATTTGTTTCCTTTAGAAGAAGGGAATGGCCCCATAAAGTCGATACCCCAAACATCAAAGATTTCACACTCTTGAATGTTCTGAGGCATCTCGTCTTTATGTGTGATCGTGCCTTGTTTTTGGCAATCATCACATCGTTTAACCATATTGTGAGCGTCACGATATATGGAGGGCCAATAAAATCCCGAATCAAACACTTTTTTAGCGGTGTAGTTGGGACCAAAGTGACCACCGGTAGGTCCTTTGTGGCAAGCATCAAGGATTTCTAAAGCTGCCGGTCCATCAACACATCGGCGGATAATCAGGTCGGCACATTGTTTGAATAGGTAAGGGTCGTCCCAAAAGTAAGTCTTAATGTCGGTGAAGAACTTTTTCTTTTGTTGGGACGTTAACCCTTCCTTGAGAATTCCACCCGCCAAGTAGTTTGCAAAGTCCGCAAACCACGGGGTTTCATCGGAATTCGAATTTATAGACATTAAGGTCTCCAAGGGAAAAGAATCATTGATTTCTTTGTTCGGATGATCCCCTTGGTAAGGATCCTCAAGTCTGCTGAGATGATCCGCGGCTAGGTTTTCAGCTCCTTTTTTATCGCGAATTTCGATTTTAAATTCTTGGAGTAGCAAAACCCAGCGAAGAAGTCTTGGTTTGGAATCTTGCTTTGTCAACAAGTACTTCAACGCGGAATGATCGGTGTACACAATTGTTGTAGAAAGGACAAGATAGGGGCGGAATTTTTCAAAAGCATAGACAACAGCTAAAAGCTCTTTTTCTGTTGTCGTATAATGCAATTGTGCCCCCGTCATTGTCTTGCTAGCGTAATGGATTGGTTGGAAGTGTTTGTTCAATCTTTGTCCCAGAACCGCTCCAATAGCAAAATCACTAGCATCGCACATCAACTCAAAAGGAAGCTCCCAGTTAGGGGTAACCAAGACGGGTGCCTTAGTTAGCTTATCCTTAAGGGAGTTGAAGGCTTCAAGACACTCTTTAGAAAAGATAAAAGGAGTATCTTTTTCCAAGAGGTGGGTCATCGGGCGAGCGATTTGAGAAAAATCTTTGATGAATCGACGGTAGAAGCCCGCATGACCCAGAAAACTTCTCACACCCTTCACGGTTGAAGGTGGAGGCAACTTAGCGATAACATCGACTTTAGCACGGTCTACTTCAAGACCGGCTTTGGAAATCTTGTGTCCCAGCACGATGCCTTCTTTTACCATAAAATGGCATTTTTCCCAATTCTGAACAAGGCGAGTGTCTTCGCACCGCTTAAGCATACGTTCCAAATTGGCAAGTCAAGAAGAGAAGGAATCCCCGAAGACCGAGAAATCATCCATGAAGACTTCCATGGTTTGTTCAACCATGTCATGGAAGATAGCTAACATACACCTTTGGAAAGTCCCGGGGGCATTACATAAGCCAAAAGGCATTCTTTTGTACGCAAATGTGCCATAGGGACAAGTGAATGTTGTCTTCTCTTGATCTTGGGGATCGATGGGTATTTGGAAATAACCCAAGAAACCATCAAGAAAGCAGTAATATTCATTACCTGCTAAACGTTCAAGCATTTGGTCCATAAAAGGTAGAGGGAAATGATCCTTTCTCATGGCATCATTGAGTTTGCGGTAGTCTATACAAACTCTCCACCCAGTAACGAGACGAGTGGAAATCAACTCGTTGTGTTCATTGGGAACAACGGTTATTCCGCCCTTCTTGGGCACACAATGGATTGGACTAACCCATGGTGAATCCGAAATAGGGTAAATCATACCCGCATCAAGAAGTTTGATAACCTCTGTTTTGATGACTTCATGGATTTTTGGATTCACCCTTCGTTGACTTTGAATTGTGGGCTTAAAGTCGTCCTCCATGAGAATTTTGTGTGTGCAGAAGTGAGGATCAATTCCGCGAATATCAGAAATTTTCCAAGCAATCGCCTTTTTGTGATCTTTAAGCACGGCGATGAGGCGAGATTTTTCTTCTTCCTTCAAGTCCTTCGCGATAATGACGGGCGACTTCTTCTCTTCTTCAAGGAACACATACTCGAGATGGGGCGGCAACTCCTTAAGTTCTAAATCCGGAGGATGTTCGACGGGAGGCGTTTTCAAAGTCGGAGTATCGATAGCAATAACCGTGGGAGATGGAGGAGAAGGATTGTCTTCGTTGAGAAGGTTGTCAAAGAAATGCATGTCTTCTTCCCCATCGGTGGGAGAATCATCAGTAGCTAAATTCACATCTCCCATGGTGTCTTCAAGATTGTTCCAAAACAAATCACTATCTCCAAATAGAGACAATGATGAATCAATAGAGGCAACGGTTTCAACATTGGGAAGAGAGGTAGGAATACTTTTGCAAGCATTTTGGAAGTGTTCTTCACAAGCCTCATCAAGAACGTCAATACAATTAACACTCTCGTTTGAATAAGGTTGTTTAGACAACTTTCCCATGTTGAAGACGATTTTATCGTCACCCACTCTCATGATAAGCTCACCGGCTTCAACATCGATAAGAGTGCGACCGGTCCTCAGGAATGGACGACCCATGATCAAGGGAACACGAGGGTCCATCTCGTAGTCGACGACGACGAAATCGGCAGGAAAAGTGAATTTGTCGACTCCTACAAAGACGTCTTTGGCTATCCCTACTGGATAAGCAACCGTACGGTTAGCTAATTCCAAAGTCATTTTGGTGGGGACTAGCTCAGGGAGAGATAATTGCTTCCAAACGCTCAGAGGCATAAGATTAATACTGGCACCTAGATCGGCTAGGGCCATGCAATTCTCTACTCCCGGGAAATTGCAAGGGATTAAGAAACGACCCGGATCACCAAGATTGGTTGGAAATTTCCTTAAGAGCACTGTAGAGCAATTCTCATTAAGTTGGGTGTTGGCGATATCAAGAAGCTTTTCCTTGTCGCTCAGAAGATCTTTAAACATTTTCGCGTACTTAGGCATGTGAGCGAGAGCCTCAGCGAAGGAGATATTGAAATTCAGTTGTTTAAACATTTTAAGAAAGTTCGAAACCTGAATATCGTCCTTGCTTTTAAGCTTCTCTTTCCTCAACCTAGATGGATAAGGTATATTGGAAGAAGAGGAAGGCTTTGGGAGAATAGGATCACTCACATCCTTGGGTGGAGGAGGGGTAGAAGTAGGAGGTGGATAAATTGGGGAAGGAGAAGGATGAGGAATAGGAGCAGGTGACTCGTTCTCCTTAGTCACAACCACTGGTGGAGGTTTAGGAAGCTCGGGTTCCTTGGTACCTTTGCCACTGCGAGTACTGATTGCTTTCATCTCTCCTCTTGGATTCGCAACGGTGTTACTCGGAAGAGTACCCGAAGAAGAGGGTTGATTACCTTGGAAGAAACTAGCCATCATGTTCTTCAAGTCATTTGTTTGGCTATCCAACGTATTTCTCATGTCGGCTCTCAGATCGTTCCCTTGTTTGACCAGGTCTGCTTTCAGGTTGAGCACTTCTCTCTGAAGATTTCCCACTACCACATCGTTAGTCCTCATATAAGTTTCCACTTCTTGGTGAAGAGCGGTGGGTTGGTTGGGAGGAGCATTGTATGCAGGTGGTTGATAAGCAGGTTGCTGGTAGACTTGGTTGTTTCGTTGAGGTGGTTGTTGCTGCTTGTGAGGAGGGATGTATGGTGTACGAGGTTGTTGTTGTTGTTGAGGAGGGCGATTGAGGTTTTGTTGTTTGGAGGAAAACCGGGTGGTGAGAGGTAGTTGTTGGAGCGGTAGCTAAGCAAATTACGGTCACCTTGAGGTCTAGCTTGATAAGCAGGTGGAGGATAGGTGCCATATGCTGCATTCACATTTTCAGCAGGGTAGTCTTGGGTGGCGGTACAAGTGGTGTAAGAGTGAGGACCACCGCATATCTCGCATGGTTGGCTAACAGCATTGACTTGAGTGTTTTTAGCGTTGTTGCTGTTGTTGTTGTTGACGGTGTGGGTAACAAGCGATTCAAGAAGCGTAGTGATTTTGTCCAGTCGCTTGTCGCTGTCACTAGTGCTAGCACTAGCGACATTGGTCCGAACACTCTTGGTTTGCACACGAGACTTATTCTCAATGATATCCCAAGAAGCATTGGAAGTCTTAGCCAAAAGATTACCCCCCGAGGCACTGTTTAGTGAATCTTGGTCACTCATGCTTAAACCATTGTAAAAAGTATTAATTTGATGCACTTTGGTAAAACCATGTTGTGGGTATTTTCTTAAAAGATCTTTAAAACGATCCCAAGATTCACTAAACGACTCATCGTACTTTTGTCCAAATTTTATGATTTCATTCCGCAAAGCGGTAGTACGAGAGGGTGGGAAAAAGTAATTGATAAACTTGGTCTCCAAATCCGTCCACGAGAGAATACTCTGTGGTGGTTCCTTAGCAAGCCAATGCCGGGCTTGTCCCTCTAAAGAAAAGGGAAAAAGTTGTAGACGGATTACCTCTTGTGGAACACCATTGAATTTGACCGTGTTGGTGAGTTGCAAGAATCTCTTGATGTGGTCATGTGGGTCATCAATGGTACGCCCCAAGAATGGTTCAGCAGAGACCATCTGGATAAAGCCTAATTTGAGCTCAAAGTTGTTGGCGGCAATTCGAGGTATGACAATTGGATCAGTGTTGCCATCTACATGAGCTTGCAGCAGTTCAATCATCGGGCGATTATCCGGTAGAGGCTCATTGTTGTTGTTATTATTCATGTTGTTGAAAGGTGGGTTGTTGTTGTTATTATTGTTGTTTGGGAGGTGGTATGTTGTTGTTGTTTTGTACACCGGCCATGTCTAAGTGATCGAGAGGCTCGGGCTCTTGATAAGACGTTGATCGAGTGCGCATACACCTGCAAAAGAACTAACAAGAGAAAAGCAAAGCAAAAATATTTCTGGTTTTTTATATTTTTTTACTTTTTTTTAGGATTTTTGAAAATTTTATATTTTTTTTTGTGTTTTTGAAAGTTTTTATGAAAAAGTAACGTTCACAGGGAACGGATCCCAAAATCCAAGTTCTCACAAAAAACTTTTTATCTTAACGAGAAGAGCCGGCAGCGGCGCCATTTGATACATTGATTTTGTATGGGTTCTTCTAAATTGTCTCTCGATATCCTCTCGAATTGATCTCGGTTCTAGGTGGAATGATTGTTCTTGGTTACTAAAAAGGGGGATTGGATTTTTAATCTACTAAAGGTTTAAATGCACGAAAAATGTAAACTTGAATTTAAAAGCAATCAAATTAATAACAATTAATAAAAACTTGAATTAAAATTAAAATAAAAATAAAGAAGCAGTAAGAAACAGTAAAACAGTAACACAGTAACACTTAAAGAAAATTGATTCGGAAGTCACCTTGATTCGGAACTATTGATCCGGAACTTTTCACCCGGAAGTCTTCATTCGGAACTTTGAAAAATCCTTCACTCGGAACTTTGATTCGGAAGTTAGTTCGGAAGTTCACCCGGAACTTTTCGTTCGGAAGTTCACTCAGAAGATTGATCCGGAACTTTATCCGGAACTTTGAGTCGGAAGTTTATTCGGAACTTTTAACTGATTCGGAACTTTTAAAGGAAAAACTCATTCGGAACTTTTCAAAAACACATTCATTCGGAACTTTAAACTCATCCGGAACTTTCAGTTCATTCGGAAGATTTGTTCATCCGGAACTTTCAGCTCATTCGGAACTTTCTAACTGACACAGAACTTTTTGAAAGGAAACTCATTCGGAACTTTTCAAAAACATATTCATTCGGAACTTTCTTGTTCATCCGGAACTTTGGTGTTCATCCGGAACTTTGGTGTTCATCCGGAAGTTTTGTTCATCCGGAACCTGGGAACACTCAAGAACAGAAACTTATACCGAAGAACAAGGAAAACGAGTTTAATCCAAAATCAAGCTAAATAAGCAAAAAGGTTTTACCAAATTAACCAATAATCATTTAACTACCACGAATAACAAATCCCAACAGTAAAAACACGAATTCAACAACTTTTTAAAGATCAAATCAATCAAATAAGAACTTAAGAACTTGAATAAAAAGAGGAAAGATGAACAATATGAAATGAAATAGATTGATGTATTGAATGATTAAGGTTTTATCAATCACAAAACAAAGATTAAAATTACAAGATTGAAAAACAAAGATCAAAATCACCAAACACCCTAGTGGTGTTGGTGATACCTACGAACAAGAAGGGAGAAAAAGATGGGGAAAAGAAAAACTCAAAAAACTGGCACTATTGTGTGAGGGGTGGACTTTATATAGGCCTTCCTTTTGGTTGGTGAGTGGGCTTTCTCCCGTTCTTCTTGTCTTCTCGTCTTTTCAGAAAAGTTGACGTTTTCGATTCTGATTCGGGATTTGTCATCGATTAATTTCAACTCGTCTTTAAATTTCTTCCTTTAATAGACTTGAGTTTCTTCGACTTATGTAAATCTTCCATCTTTGGTCCTTTTCTTCGATAAATCTTCGAATAGGTCCAGTGACTTCAAATCTTTTGCATTTCTTGGACACTAGACTTTGTCTTGAGTCTTTTTCTTCCATAAAACCCGTGCAATCCCATGTTTTCTTCAATATTTATCCGGTTGGCTCTGAAAACACAATAAACACAAAAACCACGCATAATTCCAAACAAATGATATTAAATACGTGTTTTGGTCTCGTTTTAGCCAGAATTAAGTGGTAAAAGGATGGGTGTTTTCACACCTATCACTTTTGTAGTTAAACTTTTACTAGAATTCGACCATTAGCTTATTTCTATCTTGTGCTTATTTCATTTTCAGCTTATTTCTTGTTAGCTTTTTGAAGCTTTTATAATTCATGTGTATCTATAAGCCCAAACAAGTATCCTTTCCAATTTTCAGCCTTTGAAACACACAAAATAGTCAAGTCGACTATTTTGTCGTTTTGTGAAATAGGCAAAGTGATTGGGTTGATGTTATTCGACCAACTTTTTTGTAAAAAAAAAATTTGCATTGTCTTTTTAAGCCCAAAATAGCAATGCTTGTCAATTTTCAGCTTATAAGGTTGTGAAATAAGCTTTTGGGCTTATTTCATATAGCTTATAACTTATTTTGATAACATGAACTTTAGTTTTTCAAAATTTCTTTTCATTTTTAGCTTAATCGACCCAAAAGAAGGTTCTGTGCCAATTTTCAACTTATCAGCTTAAGTGATTTAAGCCCATTTGGGGGCCCAAAAGGATTTTCAGCATTTTTGTTTTTAATTAGTTAAAATAAATTAGTTTTGAACATTTTAAAATTTCAAAGAATGTTAACATTATTTTGTCTCGATTTGCGTAAAATCGTAATTTGTCTTAGTTTTTAGCTGTCTTATTGTGAATCGTCTTTTCTTTTTAAATCTATTTTCTTGCCATTTTGTGACTAATCCAAATACGTTTTATTGGCATACCATTCTCCTCGACTTATAACGAACTCGTGGTTTTTGAATACATTCGCGGTTTTCCTGAATCGTGAACCATCTTTATATACTACACTAAACTTGCAACTATCAATTATGCTCGGGTGGAATGTGGAGGTGGCTTCATTGATGGTGGGGGATCAAACGCGCAAAGCTATCCACACGAAAATTATTCATTTAGCCACTAACAAACCTACATATGTTTCTTTTACGTATGCAAATAATAACTACATTGTTAGAAGGTAACCTTGGCATGAAGTTGAAGGGCACAAACTGGTTACATATTGATAGGTGTGAAAACACCCATCCTTTTTACCACTTAATTGCAATAATAACCGAGCCAAAACGTGTATTTTATGTCATTTATGTCGGAATTATGCGTGGTTTGTGTTTTTGTTGTGATTTAGGACGAAAAGGTGAAAAATGGAGAAAACACGGCATTCACGGGCTTTTATCGAAGAAAAAGACGAAAAATGAAGTCGAAAGATCAAGAGTGGAAAAAGAACGGAAGTCCAAGACCAATTCTGAAGATTTATCGAAGAAAAAAGTCAAAGGACGGAAGTTTACTAAAAAGCCGAAGAACTCGAGTCTTATTTATAAAGAAAAATCAAGACGAGTTAAAGAAATCCCAAGACAAAGTCCAAGATTAACAAAAGATAAAGAAGAAAAGGACTTAAGTGTGCAATTAAGGCAAAGAGGAAAGAGGGAGGAAGCTTCTTAAGCTCCTCCCTAATCACCCCTATAAATAGATTAGGCCTAGTTCATTTTCATGTTGTTGGGTGGTTTGACAAACCACCACTTCCACCATTTTTATTTCTTGTTAATTACTTTCTTGCTTTTTAATTTCATGTTATGCACTTTTAATTCAAGTAAGTCTTTTAATTTTTGAATCTTTTCTTTTAATCAAGTTCTTATTTTTAATCATCTTCTTCTACCTTTCTTATCTTGCTTATCTTTGATTCATGTTCGTCTTTGATCTTTATTTCATCCTAATGCTTATTTGATTTTAAGTTTTCTTAAAAGTATTCATCTTTTTATAATTTGATCTTAAAGTTTGTTTATTTTAAGTTTGATAAGTTGATGTTCGTGCTTATTAAGTCCGTTTCATTATTGTTTCGTTCTAGTTTTGGTGTGAGCTTATTACCATAGCTTATTTCCCTTTGCTTAAGTTTCGGGTCAAAAGAGTAATCGGAAAAGGTACTAAACCCTTTTCCGATCTGTTATTCCGAGCAAGCCACCCATTATTCTGATCTGTTGATCAGAAAAGGGTTTCACTCATTCCAATTTGACATGTTTTGGTATTCCGATTGTAGCTTATTTCATGATATTCCGATTACTTGCTTTGTTAACATTCTGATTTGAGCCTTCGTGTAATATTCCGATTGGTCGTTTTAGAGTATTCCGACCTGAGCAATTTTAGTACATTCCGATTAGCACATTTCCTTATTCCGATGGCCAATTTCCTTCTATATTCCGATGAGTCCTGCTTTGTCACTTTCCGATGGGATACATTCCGATCGGATTCTGATTGTATTCCGATCGGGTGTATTCCGATTGGATGTTTTGTTTTGTTTTAGTGTTATGCTTGTTTGTTTTTCCGCCACTTCACTCGTTTTGTCTTTAGTCTATTTTCATTACGTCTTGCATTTTTATTTAATTGTCAATTTACTTTTCGTTAAGCTTTAATTTTACGTTATTTAAATTCTCATCATTTACTTTTAACGTTTTAAATATTGCACCGTTTTACGTTTCAACTAGTTTTAGTTTCAATTACTCGTCATTTAATTTTAAGTCTTGCACATTTATTTTACCAAAACCAAAAATATTTGATTCACCAAGAACAACTAATCTCACACAATTAACCGGAAATCAATTCAATTAGACACCGAGAAAACGAACTTTTTCAACTAGTAAAATCTCTACATTAAAATGGCGCCGCTGCTGGCTCTTCTCGTTAAGATTAACAGTTTTTTGTGAGAGACGCGTTGGCTTTTGGGATCCGTTCACTTGTGAACGTTATTTTTCGTGTCTAAAATTTTCAAAAAAAAAAAAAAAAAAATCCAAAAAACATTTAAAAATCTTTAAAGGCATTTCTTTTTCAAAGTTTTGCACCAAAAATATTCTTCTTGCTCATCTATTTTTCTTAATGGATTCTTATGTCTATTGCGTTGGGTGCGGGAGACGATTGTACGGGAACGACTCATGTCAATGGTGTACATGTGAGCGGTGTGGCAACGATATCAACAATACACAATTCATAAGCGGATTTTACCCTTTGTGCAACTCGACTAATTCGTCCTTTTTGAACCCACCTACTCTTTCACCGTGCATCTATTGTGGAAGCGATTCTCATTGGCATGTTTCGTGCCCGGTTCGATACCCGTATGGTCACAGACAAGAACCGGGGTACAATTATGACAATGATAATAGCTATCCACAAGACGCACCCGATCTTTCTCCTTACCCATTTTGCAACAACTGTGGGGGTCCTCACGATACCTCTTATTGTCAACCAATGAATTATTATGAGGCAGATCCGTGTCCTCAATTTTCTTCACCGATGGATTATTATGAACCAAACCCGGTTTCTAATTTTTCTCAACCGATGAACTACTATGAGCCACACTCATGCTATAATTCAGGTTTTCAACATTTTGCACCCCCACCACACCCCATCGATCATCAACCCTCCTTCGAACAATTGAGATCCAATGAACAATGGGACACTCTTGTTAAGAAAAGTCAACAAATTCAAGAAGCTTGCAACAAGATCATCGAGAAATGTCAAGAGGATCAACAACAGGGGCAAATATCGAATATCGAGACTTATACTCCTCCTCCGGTGTATCCATACTATTACGATGATGATGACGATGAGCCTACTATTTCTTGGAATGATCTTACTGCTCAATGTCCTAGTGCTATTGTCATCCCTCCTCTCAATATCCCAAACGTGTCCAAGGATTGTGACACATTGAGTAAGCTTAGTGATGTTGGTCTTGATAAAGTGTTTGATGATGAGGTTCGTGACTTACCTGCTATGGAGCCTGAGGACGACGTTGCTCTCACAAAAGAGGTCGATCCTAATGATGTCGATTTTTCTCCAAGCTATGAGAATTTCACTTTTGAAATTTCTCAATCTCCACCGGGCGATGCAGACGATGACGATCTATTCTCTCCGGTTTACGAGACGTTCACCGATGAACATGATCTTGTGGATAAGGTGGAAGACGTGCTTCTTCGCGATAGATTACGGAAAGTTCATCTTCTTATTGCTCAAATCGAAGAGTTGACTTCTCCTTCTCTTTCAAAATCTTTACCTCCATCTATTCCTCCCGTTGAAGATAATGACCCATTGCTGGAAGAAATCGATATCCACTCCATCCCTCCAGGTATTGATGACTCTGACACGGAGGGGGACATTATTTTTGATAATTTGCTGCAGGAAGATATTGTCCCAAGTCCCCCTCCCGAGCACCTTTCATCCTCCCCTTTAGCCACTATCACAGAGGATGAGTGCTTTGACCCGGGAGGTGACATTGATTATGCTATGATTGATAACAATACGGCTTTGCCACTTGCTTAGCCTCCATTGTCTTTGGGGGAGGACAATGTGCTTACTTTACCCACCCCATCTCCCGTGGATCTTGAATTCACATACTATACGTATGTCGAAAGGACCTTTCTTCCTTTCAAGACTTATCCCCCCGCCTCTCCTTTGTTGATGTCAACCGGGAACGAGGACAAGGTCTTTGATCCCGGTATCACATTCGAGGCTTCCCCATGGACCATTTAATTCAGGGACGAGTCAGGCTCGTGACTCAGTTAATATAAACAAGCGCTTTTTGGGAGGTAACCCAATTATCTATCTATTTTCAACATAAGTGTAGGGGGAGCCCCGTGGTGTTTCTTGCTTTCTTTCTTATCATGTGCAGGGATTAGAGCTTCAAAGACACACTCTTGATGACTTTTGACGAACCGTGATTCCGTGTTCCCTTTTTCCCGGTTCTATCCTAAACTCTTTCCGATTCACTATTTTATATTTCTCAATATTAAAATAGGAATCTCTTTAGTTGTCTTTTCCTTAGCGAGATTTAAACAACGTGCATAATGTCCTAAGTGTAGGGGAGTTTACTCCCACATGCTTAAACATTGAGGACAATGTTTATATTAAGTGTAGGGGGACTTCTATCGAAGTTAAGTGGCCTTTTCCTTGTATTTGTCCTCATTTTAACCGGAAAATTTGATTTTTCGACATTTTTCAAAATTTTTAATCTATTTTGGCCTAGTTGTAGTCTCCTTTATTTTTGTTACTTTCTAGCATTTTAATAAAATGGTTTTAGCAAGTTTAGATATCTTAGGTATATTAGGCCCGTTGTGAATATTTTGACTCAACCCGAGTTTACTTATCCAAGTTCACTCTAGCTAGTATCCTTAACCATGTAGACCTTAATTGGTTTATTAGGCTAAGCATCCACGAGTCTCATTCCTTGAGATTTTAAATTGTGGAGAACGAGAAATGATAGAGTTGGTTACAAGTTTGGTATTCTCTCATTAACTTATGTGAGTTAATTATGAACTTTTTCTCCCATCACTTGCTAATAAATTATCTGCAATAAGTAAGGTCGTACGATTTGAAAAGTTACTTAGCTTCTAGCCCAAGATCGTTTAAAAGTTGCTCGGTAATGATAAGAGTTCATAGCCAAGGCATAACTTATGAAGCGGGGCGCGAAGATTGGCGAGTCCGAAAAGGCCCTAACAAGGCATGAGGATTCCATTTTATTGCTGAAGATCCAAAGTGATGTGAAAAGCATTATTCCCAAAATCAATATGAAGGATCAAGACTCACGACGAAAAGCAATCAACTCCCATAAAGATAATGGAGAAGTCTATCCGAAAAGACCGTAACAAGGTATGAGGATAAATAGATCCAAGTCCGAAAAGGAGGCGGATCGTTGTATCTCAAAATCCCAATTAGAGATTGAAGAAATAATCATGAAGTGGTGGTCAACAAAGTTGGAGTACCCATCAAAAGTCTCCAAGTGAAGAAACTCACTCTATTAACGAAGAGAAGACCATTATCTCAAGAACGTCTCTCGAGATATGAAGTATGAAGTACATGCCAAATATCAGCCCGAGAAAGGTCTCAAATCGTGAACCAAGTTATGCCAAGATATGAACTTTTTGATATCCTGAGAAGCAGTTTTAAGAGATTTTGTCCTTTAGCTAACTATTGATCAAATCGTCCTACTTTGCTTTCAGCCTAAATAAATTATCGAAATAAGTCAACAATGCATCCTCGTGATCATTCAAGACATCAATAAAATATAAGAGATACTCGTAGGAATAAGGGAGTTTAAGTGATTAATTGAACCACATGAGTAAATGTTTGTTATGCTAACTTGTACTAACAATGATCTTGTTTTTAAGCTTGGCATGGGGAACGTGAAACTTGAGGGTGATGAACATTCATGACACACAAGCCCTAATGTAAGTCTTAGATTTCTTTACAAGTTTCTTCCTTGTTGCATCTTGTTATTTTCTATCTTTTTGATTTCTCCTTAGTTGTTTAATAAAGGACAAGGTAGGTTGATTATGATGGAAAATGTAAAACGTGCTTTGTAACTAATGCATTGCATGAGGACATTGCAATGGTTAAGTGTAGGGGATTTGATAGGTGTGAAAACATCCATCCTTTTTACCACTTAATTGCAATAATAACCGAGCCAAAACGTGTATTTTATGTCATTTATGTCGGAATTATGCGTGGTTTGTGTTTTTGTTGTGATTTAGGACGAAAAGGTGAAAAGTGGAGAAAACACGGCATTCACGGGCTTTTATCGAAGAAAAAGACGAAAGATGAAGTCGAAAGATCAAGAGTGGAAAAAGAACGGAAGTCCAAGACAAATTCTGAAGATTTATCGAAGAAAAAAGTCAAAGGACGGAAGTTTACTAAAAAGCCGAAGAACTCGAGTCTTATTTATAAAGAAAAATCAAGACGAGTTAAAGAAATCCCAAGACAAAGTACAAGATTAACAAAAGATAAAGAAGAAAAGGACTTAAGTGTGCAATTAAGGCAAAGAGGAAAGAGGGAGGAAGCTTCCTAAGCTCCTCCCTAATCACCCCTATAAATAGATTAGGCCTAGTTCATTTTCATGTTGTTGGGTGGTTTGACAAACCACCACTTCCACCATTTTTATTTCTTGTTAATTACTTTCTTGCTTTTTAATTTCATGTTATGCACTTTTAATTCAAGTAAGTCTTTTAATTTTTGAATCTTTTCTTTTAATCAAGTTCTTATTTTTAATCATCTTCTTCTACCTTTCTTATCTTGCTTATCTTTGATTCATGTTCATCTTTGATCTTTATTTCATCCTAATGCTTATTTGATTTTAAGTTTTCTTAAAAGTATTCATCTTTTTATAATTTGATCTTAAAGTTTGTTTATTTTAAGTTTGATAAGTTGATGTTCGTGCTTATTAAGTCCGTTTCATTATTGTTTCGTTATAGTTTTGGTGTGAGCTTATTACCATAGCTTATTTCCCTTTGCTTAAGTTTCAGGTCAAAAGAGTAATCGGAAAAGGTACTAAACCCTTTTCCGATCTGTTATTCCGAGCAAGCCACCCCTTATTCCGATCTGTTGATCGGAAAAGGGTTTCACTCATTCCAATTTGACATGTTTTGGTATTCCGATTGTAGCTTATTTCATGATATTCCGATTACTTGCTTTGTTAACATTCCGATTTGAGCCTTCGTGTAATATTCCGATTGGTCGTTTTAGAGTATTCCGACCTGAGCAATTTTAGTACATTCCGATTAGCACATTTCCTTATTCCGATGGCCAATTTCCTTCTATATTCCGATGAGTCCTGCTTTGTCACTTTCCGATGGGATACATTCCGATCGGGTGTATTCCGATTGGATGTTTTGTTTTGTTTTAGTGTTATGCTTGTTTGTTTTTCCGCCACTTCACTCGTTTTGTCTTTAGTCTATTTTCATTACGTCTTGCATTTTTATTTAATTGTCAATTTGTAACACCCCCAAATTTATACAACACAGTACAGCGGAAGACTAGTTGGTGTTACGGGATAACACATTACTCACATCATAGACAACGCATAAAAATCGCGTCGTTTATTTGTAAATCATTTCCATTCATAATTATCAAAGTTACATCGGTCCCAAGTCATTATATTTTATACAAAGTTTTACAAAATATTTGAATGGAAAATATTGTTTAAGTCCGGGCCATGAATTCTTGTTGTCTTCCCGAGAATTACCTTCAAGTACCTGAGATAAGACATGTTAAAAGAAAAGGTCAGCGATAACGCCGAGTGAATTCATAGAGTTTAGTAAATTCCATCAATATAACTTTGGTATAAAATTTGTACCAAAAATCAATTCATACAAATCATTGTAATAGGCCGTAAAATAGCCAAAATCATTTTATACAAATCTTTGTAATAGGCCATAAAATAGCCAAAGTCATTTTATACAAATCCTTATCGAAAATCATAATATAGGCATTTGCCTTAAAAATCATTATACGAGCCAATGTCGTAAAAACATCATACAATACGTCTTATGACGTTGTATAAAATCAAATAAAAACCGTTATATGAATATGGTTATGAAAACCAAAATACAATCATAATATCAATAGTATGACCCAGTATTGCTAGTCAGGCAATACATCGTAATTCGGAGCGTCTAATAGTATTTCGTTAGTTTTTGGATTATTACAAGCCGCATGACATTGTTACCTTACTAAACCAAAACGGGTAGCTAACCCGATACCAATTTTGCCCATCTAAAGTAGCGTGTCGTCACAAAGGTCACGCTATGGAAATCTTCTCATACATTAATTCGCTTACCAATCAATGTGGCACGACGGGGATCAACCGCCAAGGCGCGAACTGGGGTGATCGTCCCCAAATAGTACTATTAAATGCATAAGCGTCTACCAACTCCCGGTAGTTCACAATTCATGCTAATGGGACTTTTAGTGACATAACCTAACTTTAATAATCCATTTTATTTCATCTATCGGGTCCATTAATCATTTATTGGGTCATACAATCGGGTCATTCAATCATTCGGGTCCAAAATCGATAAACAAACAATCGGGACAAATGGTGTCCTATTTTATAAAACTAACATGTTATCTCCCTCGCGGGTTTATAAAACATTTATAAAACATTTAAAAGAGTGCGAGGCTATGAACTCACATTGATGTGGGAAGGCGGGTTATCGGCAATTCGGACGTACGGCACGTGCTTCAATCACGGAAACCTAGACAAATAATACTCGGTCTTAGACGTTTGTCCAATGAATTTATAAAAATAACAATTATGTATACATATGATGATTATATATATATATAATGATCAAGTGGGTTTACATATTCTCGTTTACTCATTTTAGTGTTATGTGTCGGTAACGTTTATACTAGTTTACTAGTTTTACCTATTTATGTATTTTAAGTCCAATAAACTTATTATAAGTTATTTAACTTATTTTAATCCATTTTGTACTTATATTATCAGTACATACACTTTAAAAGTTGGGCCCAAATGGGTTAAGCCCAATAATAAGTTTATAAGTGTTTTAGTCCATTTTTGTTGTATTGTTAGTCCAATAACGTTAATTTAGTCCATTAACGTCCGTATGTCTTATAGTTTGGGTTTTATCGGTTTTTACTTGTTATACATGTTTATATATCAGTATATAAGTTTTATAAAGTTTACATTAGACGGGTCCAACCATCTAAGTTTTATTTAACAAAAACGTTAATTTTACGGTGATAGCCGAAAAAGTCGTAAAAATCAAGTTTATAGTTTTACAACTTATAAAACTTAACAAGTTACCATTTTTTATAAAATGTCCACTTATTTAACCTTTTACATACTTATATAAATAAAATCCATAAGTTAGTGGGTTTTTATTTTACATTTTATACTATTAAATTTTGAGTGCTTATATAATAGTAATATACTTTAATTTTCAAAAATCTGATTTTTATCTTTACTTCCACCAAAACTGCCATATCTTGAGTTCTATATGGAGATAGAAGCTCAAATTTTTATCACATAAACTACATGATATGTGCTACATTTAACTCTTCTATAGCTACTGTTGAATCATCTTCTAAATATTTTCTAAAAATCGTCCAAAACAGTAACTTCAGATTTACACCCTAAACTTGTTTTGATCATATCTCACTCATTACAATGATTCCATTGCATGGCCAACTCTCACATGTGTACAAGACATTTAGCTTACTGTAAATGGATTCTACTTCACCATTTCATCAGTTCATAACATGTTTCCTTACTGTTTTATACAGCCAAGTAAATTAATCAAGATTTTAACCTTGTTTCATATGGTTTTTCACCTTTTTAATTATGTTTATCAACAACAAATCCCCACATAACATTTTTATCATCATATAATCATCATATACATATACAATAGGAAATAAAATACATGATTTCATAATCAAAATAACAAGAAGATGAGGAGGACAATCTTTATACCACCATGATGATGTAGGTTGATCAAAACATGGATTTTTGATGGAGAAACTTGTGCTTAGCCAACACCATCTTCAAGAACACCATTCTTCATGAACTCCTTGTAGAAAATCAGCCTTAATACTCCATGGAAACTCCTCCTTGGATGTTATAACTTGCATCAATTAATAGGGTTTTAAAAGGGCTTCAACATGTATGTAAATAACATGAGATTTTATGGTAGAATCAAGATCAAGTGATGGTGGTTTGTGGTGTGAAATGGGACGGCTTAAGAGAGTAGAGAGGAAATTTTTAGGTGGTTTGCATGTTGCAAATGAGGTGTGTGAGAGTTGCAAATGGTTTTGGGGAGTTGTTAGCTTACAAAGTAAGCTTAAGTTTACAAGTGTAAACTTGTTATGTAAGTGTTGACACCTCAAATGGTGTAGTGGTTTGTTAAGCCGGTTTTGGGAGTGGGGTGGGACAAGTGTCCCACTTGTCTCATCCCATTTATTTACGGGTACTCCTCGATTCTAGTTTCCTCAATTTGCGTGCCCTCGGGTCGTTTTACGAAAAACGTTTTTATAAATTATGAATCGACGTCACAAAACGAATCCAATAAAAATTGTCTCATCAAAAACGGAGTTCGAAAACGTAAATACGTAATCCTAAGGTTTCCGGTTTAGTCGTAAAGGACGTTAAAATAAAATCGTAAGTCCTAATCTCTTCTCGTAAATTTGTGAGTTTATGAACCAACACAAATTTAAAACTCCAAAATAATATTTACGGATAAATTTATTTTCTGAAATGTCGGACTGCCACCAAAACGGTGTATGTAAACGTAAGCACGTAACGTTGAATCCTCCGGTTTAAACGTAGTCGATGCTACTTTAAGACGTAAATCCAAATTTCTTCCCAAAAATATGTGAGTTCATATTGTAACATTAAAATAATGTTTTTAAATGATAATCAAGAATAAAATATCAACCATAAATTGACGGATTGTCACACAATTTACTTTTCGTTAAGCTTTAATTTTACGTTATTTAAATTCTCGTCATTTACTTTTAACGTTTTAAATATTGCACCGTTTTACGTTTCAACTAGTTTTAGTTTCAATTACTCGTCATTTAATTTTAAGTCTTGCACATTTATTTTACCAAAAACAAAAATATTTGATTCACCCAGAACAACTAATCTCACACAATTAACCGGAAATCAATTCAATTAGACACCGAGAAAACGAACTTTTTCAACTAGTAAAATCTCTACATTAAAATGGCGCCGCTGCCGGCTCTTCTCGTTAAGATTAACAGTTTTTTGTGAGAGACGCGTTGGCTTTTGGGATCCGTTCACTTGTGAACGTTATTTTTCGTGTCTAAAATTTTCAAAAAAAAAAAAAAAAAAAAAAAAAAAATCCAAAAAACATTTAAAAATCTTTAAAGGCATTTCTTTTTCAAAGTTTTGCACCAAAAATATTATTCTTGCTCATCTATTTTTCTTAATGGATTCTTATTTCTATTGCGTTGGGTGCGGGAGACGATTGTACGGGAACGACTCATGTCAATGGTGTACATGTGAGCGGTGTGGCAACGATATCAACAATACACAATTCATAAGCGGATTTTGCCCTTTGTGCAACTCGACTAATTCGTCCTTTTTGAACCCACCTACTCTTTCACCGTGCATCTATTGTGGAAGCGATTCTCATTGGCATGTTTCGTGCCCGGTTCGATACCCGTATGGTCACGGACAAGAACCGGGGTACAATTATGACAATGATAATAGCTATCCACAAGACGCACCCGATCTTTCTCCTTACCTATTTTGCAACAACTGTGGGGGTCCTCACGATACCTCTTATTATCAACCAATGAATTATTATGAGCCAGATCCGTGTCCTCAATTTTCTTCACCGATGGATTATTATGAACCAAACCCGGTTTCTAATTTTTCTCAACCGATGAACTACTATGAGCCACACTCATGCTATAATTCAGGTTTTCAACATTTTGCACCCCCACAACACCCCATCGATCATCAACCCTCCTTCGAACAATTGAGCTCCAATGAACAATGGGACACTCTTGTTAAGAAAAGTCAACAAATTCAAGAAGCTTGCAACAAGATCATCGAGAAATGTCAAGAGGATCAACAACAGGGGCAAATATCGAATATCGAGACTTATACTCCTCCTCCGGTGTATCCATACTATTACGATGATGATGACGATAAGCCTACTATTTCTTGGAATGATCTTACTGCTCAATGTCCTAGTGCTATTGTCATCCCTCCTCTCAATATCCCAAACGTGTCCAAGGATTGTGACACATTGAGTAAGCTTAGTGATGTTGGTCTTGATAAAGTGTTTGATGATGAGGTTCGTGACTTACCTGCTATGGAGCCTGAGGACGACATTGCTCTCACAGAAGAGGTCGATCCTAATGATGTCGATTTTTCTCCAAGCTATGAGAATTTCACTTTTGAAATTTCTCAATCTCCACCGGGCGATGCAGACGATGACGATCTATTCTCTCCGGTTTACGAGACGTTCACCGATGAACATGATCTTGTGGATAAGGTGGAAGACGTGCTTCTTCGCGATAGATTACGGAAAGTTCATCTTCTTATTGCTCAAATCGAAGAGTTGACTTCTCCTTCTCTTTCAAAATCTTTACCTCCATCTATTCCTCCCGTTGAAGATAATGACCCATTGCTGGAAGAAATCGATATCCACTCCATCCCTCCAGGTATTGATGACTCTAACACGGAGGGGGACATTATTTTTGATAATTTGCTGCAGGAAGATATTGTCCCAAGTCCCCCTCCCGAGCACCTTTCATCCTCCCCTTTAGCCACTATCACGGAGGATGAGTGCTTTGACCCGGGAGGTGACATTGATTATGCTATGATTGATAACAATACGGCTTTGCCGCTTGCTCAGCCTCCATTGTCTTTGGGGGAGGACAATGTTCTTACTTTACCCACCCCATCTCCCGTGGATCTTGAATTCACATACTATACGTATGTCGAAAGGACCTTTCTTCCTTTCAAGACTTATCCCCCGCCTCTCCTTTGTTGATGTCAACCAGGAACGAGGACAAGGTCTTTGATCCCGGTATCACATTCGAGGCTTCCCCATGGACCATTTAATTCGGGGACGAGTCAGGCTCGTGACTCGGTTAATATAAACAAGCGCTTTTTGGGAGGTAACCCAATTATCTATCTATTTTCACCATAAGTGTAGGGGGAGCCCCGTGGTGTTTCTTGCTTTCTTTCTTATCATGTGCAGGGATTAGAGCTTCAAAGACACACTCTTGATGACTTTTGACGAACCGTGATTCCGTGTTCCCTTTTTCCCGGTTCTATCCTAAACTCTTTCCGATTCACTATTTTATATTTCTCAATATTAAAATAGGAATCTCTTTAGTTGTCTTTTCCTTAGCGAGATTTAAACAACGTGCACAATGTCCTAAGTGTAGGGGAGTTTACTAACCACCACTTCCACCATTATAAATAGATTAGGCCTAGTTCATTTTCATGTTGTTGGGTGGTTTGACAAACCACCACTTCCACCATTTTTATTTCTTGTTAATTACTTTCTTGCTTTTTAATTTCATGTTATGCACTTTTAATTCAAGTAAGTCTTTTAATTTTTGAATCTTTTCTTTTAATCAAATTCTTATTTTTAATCATCTTCTTCTACCTTTCTTATCTTGCTTATCTTTGATTCATGTTCATCTTTGATCTTTATTTCATCCTAATGCTTATTTGATTTTAAGTTTTCTTAAAAGTATTCATCTTTTTATAATTTGATCTTTGTTTATTTTAAGTTTGATAAGTTGATGTTCGTGCTTATTAAGTCCGTTTCATTATTGTTTCGTTATGGTTTTGGTGTGAGCTTATTACCATAGCTTATTTCCCTTTGCTTAAGTTTCGGGTCAAAAGAGTAATCGGAAAAGGTACTAAACCCTTTTTCGATATGTTATTCCGAGCAAGCCACCCCTTACTCCGATCTGTTGATCGGAAAAGGGTTTCACTCATTCCAATTTGACATGTTTTGGTATTCCGATTGTAGCTTATTTCATGATATTCCGATTACTTGCTTTGTTAACATTCCGATTTGAGCCTTCGTGCAATATTCCGATTGGTCGTTTTAGAGTATTCCGACCTGAGCAATTTTAGTACATTCCGATTAGCACATTTCCATTATTCCGATGGCCAAATTCCTTCTATATTCCGATGAGTCCTGCTTTGTCACTTTCCGATGGGATACATTCCGATCGGATTCCGATTGGATTCCGATCGGGTGTATTCCGATTGGATGTTTTGTTTTGTTTTAGTGTTATGCTTGTTTGTTTTTCCGCCACTTCACTCGTTTTGTCTTTAGTCTATTTTCATTACGTCTTGCATTTTTATTTAATCGTCAATTTACTTTTCGTTAAGCTTTAATTTTACGTTATTTAAATTCTCGTCATTTACTTTTAACGTTTTAAATATTGCACCGTTTTACGTTTCAACTAGTTTTAGTTTCAATTACTCGTCATTTAATTTTAAGTCTTGCACATTTATTTTACCAAAACCAAAAATATTTGATTCACCAAGAACAACTAATCTCACACAATTAACCGGAAATCAATTCGATTAGACACCGAGAAAACGAACTTTTTCAACTAGTAAAATCTCTACATTAAAATGGCGCCGCTGCCGGCTCTTCTCGTTAAGATTAACAGTTTTTTGTGAGAGACGCGTTGGCTTTTGGGATCCGTTCACTTGTGAACGTTATTTTTCGTGTCTAAAATTTTCAAAAAAAAAAAAAAAAAAAATCCAAAAAACATTTAAAAATCTTTAAAGGCATTTCTTTTTCAAAGTTTTGCACCAAAAATATTATTCTTGCTCATCTATTTTTCTTAATGGATTCTTATGTCTATTGCGTTGGGTGCGGGAGACGATTGTACGGGAACGACTCATGTCAATGGTGTACATGTGAGCGGTGTGGCAACGATATCAACAATACACAATTCATAAGCGGATTTTGCCCTTTGTGCAACTCGACTAATTCGTCCTTTTTGACCCACCTACTCTTTCACCGTGCATCTATTGTGGAAGCGATTCTCATTGGCATGTTTCGTGCCCGGTTCGATACCCGTATGGTCACGGACAAGAACCGGGGTACAATTATGACAATGATAATAGCTATCCACAAGACGCACCCGATCTTTCTCCTTACCCATTTTGCAACAACTGTGGGGGTCCTCACGATACCTCTTATTGTCAACCAATGAATTATTATGAGCCAGATCCGTGTCCTCAATTTTTTTCACCGATGGATTATTATGAACCAAACCCGGTTTCTAATTTTTCTCAACCGATGAACTACTATGAGCCACACTCATGCTATAATTCAGGTTTTCAACATTTTGCACCCCACAACACCCCATCGATCATCAACCCTCCTTCGAACAATTGAGCTCCAATGAACAATGGGACACTCTTGTTAAGAAAAGTCAACAAATTCAAGAAGCTTGCAACAAGATCATCGAGAAATGTCAAGAGGATCAACGACAGGGGCAAATATCGAATATCGAGACTTATACTCCTCCTCCGGTGTATCCATACTATTACGATGATGATGACGACGAGCCTACTATTTCTTGGAATGATCTTACTTCTCAATGTCCTAGTGCTATTGTCATCCCTCCTCTCAATATCCCAAACGTGTCCAAGGATTGTGACACATTGAGTAAGCTTAGTGATGTTGGTCTTGATAAAGTGTTTGATGATGAGGTTCGTGACTTACCTGCTATGGAGCCTGAGGACGACGTTGCTCTCACAGAAGAGGTCGATCCTAATGATGTCGATTTTTCTCCAAGCTATGAGAATTTCACTTTTGAAATTTCTCAATCTCCACCGGGCGATGCAGACGATGACGATTTATTCTCTCCGGTTTACGAGACGTTCACCGATGAACATGATCTTGTGGATAAGGTGGAAGACGTGCTTCTTCGCGATAGATTACGGAAAGTTCATCTTCTTATTGCTCAAATCGAAGAGTTGACTTCTCCTTCTCTTTCCAAATCTTTACCTCCATCCATTCCTCCCGTTGAAGATAATGACCCATTGCTGGAAGAAATCGATATCCACTCCATCCCTCCAGGTATTGATGACTCTGACACGGAGGGGGACATTATTTTTGATAATTTGCTGCAGGAAGATATTGTCCCAAGTCCCCCTCCCGAGCACCTTTCATCCTCCCCTTTAGCCACTATCACGGAGGATGAGTGCTTTGACCCGGGAGGTGACATTGATTATGCTATGATTGATAACAATACGGCTTTGCCGCTTGCTCAGCCTCCATTGTCTTTGGGGGAGGAAAATGTGCTTACTTTACCCACTCCACCTCCCGTGGATCTTGAATTCACATACTATACGTATGTCGAAAGGACCTTTCTTCCTTTCAAGACTTATCCCCCCGCCTCTCCTTTGTTGATGTTAACCGGGAACGAGGACAAGGTCTTTGATCCCGGTATCACATTCGAGGCTTCCCCATGGACCATTTAATTCGGGGACGAGTCAGGCTCGTGACTCGGTTAATATAAACAAGCGCTTTTTGGGAGGCAACCCAATTATCTATCTATTTTCACCATAAGTGTAGGGGGAGCCCCGTGGTGTTTCTTGCTTTCTTTCTTATCATGTGCAGGGATTAGAGCTTCAAAGACACACTCTTGATGACTTTTGACGAACCGTGATTCCGTGTTCCCTTCATCCCGGTTCTATCCTAAACTCTTTCCGATTCACTATTTTATATTTCTCAATATTAAAATAGGAATCTCTTTAGTTGTCTTTTCCTTAACGAGATTTAAACAACGTGCACAATGTCCTAAGTGTAGGGGAGTTTACTCCCACATGCTTAAACATTGAGGACAATGTTTATATTAAGTGTAGGGGGGACTTCTATCGAAGTTAAGTGGCCTTTCCCTTGTATTTGTCCTCATTTTAACCGGAAAATTTGATTTTTCGACATTTTTCAAAAATTTTAATCTATTTTGGCCTAGTTGTAGTCGCCTTTAATTTTGTTACTTTCTAGCATTTTAATAAAATGGTTTTAGCAAGTTTAGATATCTTAGATATATTAGGCCCGTTGTGAATATTTTGACTCAACCCGAGTTTACTTATCCAAGTTCACTCTAGCTAGTATCCTTAACCATGTAGACCTTAATTGGTTTATTAGGCTAAGCATCCACGAGTCTCATTCCTTGAGATTTTAAATTGTGGAGAACGAGAAATGATAGAGTTGGTTACAAGTTTGGTATTCTCTCATTAACTTATGTGAGTTAATTATGATCTTTTTCTCCCATCACTTGCTAATAAATTATCTGCAATAAGTAAGATCGTACGATTTGAAAAGTTACTTAGCTTCTAGCCCAAGATCGTTTAAAAGTTGCTCGGTAATGATAAGAGTTCATAGCCAAGGCATAACTTATGAAGCGGGGCGCGAAGATTGGCGAGTCCGAAAAGGCCCTAACAAGGCATGAGGATTCCATTTTATTGCTGAAGATCCAAAGTGATGTGAAAAGCATTATTCCCAAAATCAATATGAAGGATCAAGACTCACGACGAAAAGCAATCAACTCCCATAAAGATCATGGAGAAGTCTATCCGAAAAGACCCTAACAAGGTATGAGGATAAATAGATCCAAGTCCGAAAAGGAGGCGGATCGTTGTATCTCAAAATCCCAATTAGAGATTGAAGAAATAATCATGAAGTGGTGGTCAACAAAGTTGGAGTACCCATCAAAAGTCTCCAAGTGAAGAAACTCACTCTATTAACGAAGAGAAGACCATTATCTCAAGAACGTCTCTCGAGATATGAAGTATGAAGTACATGCCAAATATCGGCCCGAGAAAGGTCTCAAATCGTGAACCAAGTTATGCCAAGATATGAACTTTTTGATATCCCGAGAAGCAGTTTTAAGAGATTTTGTCCTTTAGCTAACTATTGATCAAATCGTCCTACTTTGCTTTCAGCCTAAATAAATTATCGAAATAAGTCAACAATGCATCCTCGTGATCATTCAAGACATCAATAAAATATAAGAGATACTCGTAGGAATAAGGGAGTTTAAGTGATTAATTGAACCACATGAGTAAATGTTTGTTATGCTAACTTGTACTAACAATGATCTTGTTTTTAAGCTTGGCATGGGGAACGTGAAACTTGAGGGTGATGAACATTCATGACACACAAGCCCTAATGTAAGTCTTAGATTTCTTTACAAGTTTCTTCCTTGTTGCATCTTGTTATTTTCTATCTTTTTGATTTCTCCTTAGTTGTTTAATAAAGGCAAAGGTAGGTTGATTATGATGGAAAATGTAAAACGTGCTTTGTAAATAATGCATTGCATGAGGACATTGCAATGGTTAAGTGTAGGGGATTTGATAGGTGTGAAAACACCCATCCTTTTTACCACTTAATTGCAATAATAACCGAGCCAAAACGTGTATTTTATGTCATTTATGTCGGAATTATGCGTGGTTTGTGTTTTTGTTGTGATTTAGGACGAAAAGGTGAAAAGTAGAGAAAACACGGCATTCACGGGCTTTTATCGAAGAAAAAGACGAAAGATGAAGTCGAAAGATCAAGAGTGGAAAAAGAACGGAAGTCCAAGACCAATTCTGAAGATTTATCGAAGAAAAAAGTCAAAGGACGGAAGTTTACTAAAAAGCCGAAGAACTCGAGTCTTATTTATAAAGAAAAATCAAGACGAGTTAAAGAAATCCCAAGACAAAGTCCAAGATTAACAAAAGATAAAGAAGAAAAGGACTTAAGTGTGCAATTAAGGCAAAGAGGAAAGAGGGAGGAAGCTTCCTAAGCTCCTCCCTAATCACCCCTATAAATAGATTAGGCCTAGTTCATTTTCATGTTGTTGGGTGGTTTGACAAACCACCACTTCCACCATTTTTATTTCTTGTTAATTACTTTCTTGCTTTTTAATTTCATGTTATGCACTTTTAATTCAAGTAAGTCTTTTAATTTTTGAATCTTTTCTTTTAATCAAGTTCTTATTTTTAATCATCTTCTTCTACCTTTCTTATCTTGCTTATCTTTGATTCATGTTCATCTTTGATCTTTATTTCATCCTAATGCTTATTTGATTTTAAGTTTTCTTAAAAGTATTCATCTTTTTATAATTTGATCTTAAAGTTTGTTTATTTTAAGTTTGATAAGTTGATGTTCGTGCTTATTAAGTCCATTTCATTATTGTTTCGTTATAGTTTTGGTGTGAGCTTATTACCATAGCTTATTTCCCTTTGCTTAAGTTTCGGGTCGAAAGAGTAATCGGAAAAGGTACTAAACCCTTTTCCGATCTGTTATTCCGAGCAAGCCACCCCTTATTCCGATCTGTTGATTGGAAAAGGGTTTCACTCATTCCAATTTGACATGTTTTGGTATTCCGATTGTAGCTTATTTCATGATATTGCGATTACTTGCTTTGTTAACATTCCGACTTGAGCCTTCGTGTAATATTCCGATTGGTCGTTTTAGAGTATTCCGACCTGAGCAATTTTAGTACATTTCGATTAGCACATTTCCATTATTCCGATGGCCAATTTCCTTCTATATTCCGATGAGTCCTGCTTTGTCACTTTCCAATGGGATACATTCCGATCGGATTCCGATTGGATTCCGATCGGGTGTATTCCGATTGGATGTTTTGTTTTGTTTTAGTGTTATGCTTGTTTGTTTTTCCGCCACTTCACTCGTTTTGTCTTTAGTCTATTTTCATTACGTCTTGCATTTTTATTTAATTGTCAATTTACTTTTCGTTAAGCTTTAATTTTACGTTATTTAAATTCTCGTCATTTACTTTTAACGTTTTAAATATTGCACCGTTTTACGTTTCAACTAGTTTTAGTTTCAATTACTCGTCATTTAATTTTAAGTCTTGCACATTTATTTTACCAAAACCAAAAATATTTGATTCACCAAGAACAACTAATCTCACACAATTAACCGGAAATCAATTCGATTAGACACCGAGAAAACGAACTTTTTCAACTAGTAAAATCTCTACATTACATATAATGAACCATGGGTGCTAGTGGGGGATTTTAACGCTGCATTGATTACGTAAATATCTCCTCGAGTTCATCGACTATGGAATGTGGCAATGAATGACTTTAAGGATTGTGTGGTGAATACTAAAGTGATCGACATCACTTTTACGGGCCTACAATATACGTGGAATAAAAAAACTAGGAGTGGGAGTGGGTTATTAAAGAAGCTTGACCGTGTAACGGCCAACCTTGAGTTTACAAATTCATTACCTCGGGTATATGCCATCTTTCAACTTACCGTATATCTGATTACTCCCCTTCAGTGTTAAGAATTCCTAACCTTGTAAAGCCGAAACCATTTAAATTCTTCAACTTCTTGGCTCATAAGGATAATTTTTTTTGAGATTCTCGCTAGTACATGAAGTTACGTTGTTAATGGGTAAAACATGTGTTGGGAATTATTATTAAGCGTCAAGTACCGTCAGTGTAAACTTAAGTACTGTCAGTATCTTTCAAGTACCGTTAGTGTTAACGCGGTACATAGTATGTACTACTACTTATAAAGTAAGTACTGCTATATTATTTAGGACGAATATATATTTGTATAAGATATGTCATAGTTTATAGTAAGAGTATATCTTATGTGATATACTTAATAGTTAGAATATATATAATATATCGTATGTGATATAGTTATCTTTATAGAATATTCTAAGGATTCTAGGGTTCCTTACTCTATAAAAGGAACATAGGTACGATGACATTCATGTACCTCATTCAAGTCGATTAATAAGATAATCGAATAGTTAATAGTAATTCTGTTCTTATGTGCTTTATAAGTTAGATTCCGCATAACTTATTTAGTGTGAGTAAGAGTTCTCACAATGTTTTAGTTTGATTACAAACTACTATACTAGTTCTTAACAGAATATAGATCCAACCAAAGGGATCAACAAGTGGTATCAGAGCTTGTTGAGAATCTCTGAAAAAGAAGAACACAAACCCTAAACACTCCACTCACTCCAAAAACTCAATGTCTCAACCTGGTGAAGACCCTCACTTGGAAGATATTCCAGATCCTGATCCAATACCATAGGGACAGCCTCAAGTCGTGCATCCTGCACCACCACAAGGTGTTCAAGCCGTAGATGCTGTAGTTACTCCTTCAACTACAACACCTTCCCATACTCTTTCTGCTGTCAAACTCCCAGTTCTCAAGGGTGATAACTATGAGCCATGGGCTATGCAGATGGAACATTACTTGAATCACGCAGACTATACTCTGTGGCAAGTTATTAGGAATGGGAATACACCTAAGAAGCTGTACTGGTTACCTGATTGTACATGCTATGCTCTACCTGCTGTGACTGCAGAAGAGATACAAGTAGAGACCAGAGAAAGAAAGGCTAGAATTGCTTTAGCTATGGCACTTTCAGAACACATCTTACCTAGATTTCATCATTACAAAGATGCAAAGGCTATGTGGGAGGCTATCAAGCTTAGATTTAGAGGCAATGACTAATCTAAGAAGATCAAGAAGATTGTTCTTAAGAAAGAATTTGATAACTTCTCAATTTCCAGTGTAGAAGGAATCTAAGGTGGCTATGGAAGGTTCAGTAAGTTGCTGATTCAACTGGCAGTTTATGGACTGATAATTCCTAATGAAGAAGCTAACCTGAAGTTCTTAATAAGTGTTCCACAAGAATGGAAAGCAATGGCTATGAACTTCATCACAAGGGATGATTTGGATGCAATTCCTTGTGATCATCTCTACAACAATCTTAGAGCTTATGAGATGGATGTTAAGAGCATTGAGGTGACCAACACAGCAGCAACAACAAAGTCTAACTTGGCTTTTGTGTCAGAAGGTAATGGCAGTACTTACTTCCAAAATACCACTGGTGGATCAAGCAGCGGTACTTACTTCCAAAATACCGCTGGAGGACACACAAGCAGTACTTACTCACCAAGTACTGAAAGCAGTCCTATGATCTCCCAAAATCCACAAGGGAGATCTTCACCATTGTTTAGTGACAATGACGCCTTCTCATTCTTTGCTGGACAAGACAACAGATCAAGACTAACTCTCAATGACTTGTTCCAAATGGATGATGCTGATGTTGAAGAGATGGATCTCAAATGGCAAGATGCTATGATTTCAGTGAGATCTAATAGGTTCTTTAAGAAGACTGGAAGGAAGATGACTGTTGATCCTAATGAACCATTAGGATATGACAAGTCAAAAGTTGGATGCTATAATTGTGGAAGGAATGGACACTTTGCAAGAGAATGCACTAGAGACAAGGCTGAAAGTAGCAGTCAGAAGTCCAAGCACAACAATAGAACCAGTCGAAGGATTATTGAAAGTGTTCCAAAAGGGAACAACAGGAATCCCAAAGGAGCCAAAGCATTAGTGACTACTTTAGATGGAGTGGTGGATTGGACAGAAGATGAGGAAGAAGAAGAGCTTGGTCTAATGGCTCTCTCACATGAAGATACCGAGGTACATCCTTGTTCTAAAGACTGTATTCTTAAATTTAATAGTTTAAAAGTAGAACTAGATGAACAATATCAAAAGGTCAACACATGCACTATAGAATTAGATGCTTTTAGGTGTTGCTAAGTTAGGAGAAAATATAGTTTTATACAAAAAGGGTCAACAAAACTATAAAGAGAAAATTAGAATTTAAACTCTTCGAATGAGGGAAAAAGATGTGGAAATTAAAGCTTATGAAAGACAACTGTTGAAAGTGTCAGCAAAAATTGAAGTTTTAAAAAACAGTCTTTATAATGAAAGGGAAGTGATTAATCATTGGAGAAAGTCCTCTAAAGGATTAAGTAAGCTGATTAATTCACAAATGGGGTATTATGATAAGGCAGGCCTAGGATATATTGAGAACTAACCTGGGATAACCTTAAATGACAAGGACTTATCAAAAGGGATTTTTGATAGCTCTAGTGAGACAGATAACACACCTGAAAATGATAGGTATGCTGAAGGAATGAAAGCAGTTCCTCCACCATTATCAGGAATTTTCATGCCCCCTAGTAATGATACAATATTAGAGTTAGATGAATCAAAAGGTGTTGATGATTCAAACTCTAGTTCTTTGACCTAGGCTAAATTTGCTGTGACCAAAAACATTGTTTATCCTCCCTTAATGAGCATATTTGTGCCGGAAGGACATGTCTTTGAAACTAGTTCTGCTCCCAAGCAGGTAAAAACTCCTAGCAAGACCTTGGATAAAAATGTTGAACATAATCAAACCAAGAGGGTGGGATAGGTTTTGAGAAGCTTAAGTCAAAACAATCTTTTGGATCTTCTTTGAAAAGAAAAGGATGTTATGTTTGTGGTAGTCTAAGTCATTTTATCAAAGATTGTACTTTGCATGAAGATAAAATTGTAAAACAAAAGGCTGCACAAAAGGTCACAAGAAACAGTAAGGCACAGGTAAAAAGGCAGTTGGGACCAAAAGATGACAAACCTAAGTTTGATCATACTAAGAAAACAGGTGTAGGAAAGGCCGAACAAACTTTCAACCCTGAAGACTTCATTCCAAGAGCAGTACTTATGAAGCAAGGTCTAATACCTTTGAAATCTGGTAAGCCAAGTATTGGCAAACCCAGAACTGCAAGTACTGCTAAGCCAAAGGTAAATACCGCTGGTCGAAAGTTTGCTAAATCAGAGTCCCAAAAGACTTCTAAGGATGTAGTTGAACAAGTTAGGACATCTAGAAGTAAGCCAAGTAACAAACCAGTGAAAAAGTGGGTTCCTAAAAGTGAAAAGTCAATGTGTTCAGACAAGTACTGCTAAAACGGTACTTAAGCCAAAATAGTACAAAGATAATGAACCTACTTATGTCTTTGATTATGTGACTGGAACCATGGGGTATAAGAGTGTGTGTAGTCTTACTAGAAAAACTATCTATCAAACTCTTAAGTATGTAGGTCCCACAAGATCCGAGCCAAATATGGCATGGGTTCCTGTTAAAATTTGATATGTTTTGTGTATGTGCGGGGGCATCTAATTGATGAATTGAAAGATAAAGGAATAGTGGATAATGGATGCTCAAGACACATGACAGGAAACAAAGATTTCCTTGCTGAATTTGAAGAATTCAGAGGTGGACCAATAGCCTTTGGAGGTAGCAAAGGTAGAATCACTGGCAAAGGAAAAATCAATACAGGGAAGTTGGAATATAAAGATGTGTTCTTTATAAAAGAATTGAATGAATTCAATCTCTTTTCTGTATCACAAATGTGTGATAAGAAGAACAAGGTGCTGTTTACATATACAGGCTGCTTGGTGCTCTCCAAAGACTTTGAGATGCCTAAAGAATCTCAGATACTGCTCAATGTACCCAGGCAAGAAAATATGTACACCTTTAATCTTCAAACTATTACTCTAACAGGTAGAATAACATGTTTGCTAGCTAAGGCTTCTAATGATGAGTCTAATCTGTGGCATAGGAGGTTAGGTCATGTGAATTTCCAGAATCTTAATAGGTTAGTGAATAAGAATTAGTGGTTTACCTAACAAATCTTTTCAAAATGATTTCACATGCACTGCTTGTCAAAAGGGTAAGCAACATAGAGCTTCTTGTAAGACCAAGACTGTCAATACTGTGACAAAGCCTTTGCAACTTTTGCATATGGATTTATTTGGTTCAGTTTATGTTAGAAGCATTAGCCATAAGACTTTTTGTCTAGTCATAACTGATGATTATAGTAGATTCAGTTGGGTTTTCTTTTTAGCCCTTAAAAGTGAAACCAAGGATTTGCTTAAGGATTTTATCATTTTAGTTGAAAAGCAATTCACTAAAAAGGTATTAATCATTAGGATAGATAATGGAACAGAATTCAAGAATGCTAAATTTGATGAATTCTGTAGGTCTAAAGGCATCAAGAGACAATTTAGTAATCCTAAGACTCCACAACAAAATAGGGTAGCTGAAAGGAAGAATAGGACACTAATTGAGGCTGCTTGAACAATGCTGGCTGATTCCATGTTGCCAAATACATTTTGGGCAGAAGCAATCAATACTGCATGTTATGTGTTAAATAGAGTCTTTATGACCAAGCCTCAGAATAAGACACCTTATGAACTTTTGACTGGTATTAAACCAATCATAAGTTATTTTAGACCTTTTAGGTGTCATGTGTCTATACTAAATACTCTTGATCACTTGGGAAAGTTTGATGGTAAATCTGATCCAAGATATCTTGTAGGATATTCAATGCAAAGTAAAGCATATATGGTTTATAACTTGGCATCTAAAAAGGTTGAAGAAAATGCCCATGTTAATTTCTTAGAAAATAAACCCAATGTTCCAGGAATAGGTTATACTTGGATGTTTGATTTAGATTATCTAACTAATTCCATGGATTACTATTTTGTGCAAAAGGATTGTCAAGCTAACAATGCAGGTAAGGAGAATGGTATAACTAATACAGGTACTCAAGGAGATTCTTCTTCAACAGACTCTCATGATGATGATGTTCACATCTATGTACCAAGTATGCCTACTGTTACTCCTAAAACTGCTACTCACAAGAAGCAAACAATGCCATCCACTGATGATCAAGCCTCCCAAGAGCTTCAGAGGCTTCAGGATCAAGAAAAGAATGCTACAACTGCTAATGAGCATTCTGGAGAAGAATCTTTTGAGTCACAACACTCAGCAGTACATACTATACCTAGCGGTACCTCATCTGCAAGTACTGCTAAGTCAAAATCTGCAAAGTCTGTTGACTCATTAGAAGATACTTTAGCTATGGACGATGAAGACATGTTTGCAAGTCCAGATGAAGGAATCTTATCCAAAGCTTCCTATGATGAGCAGGGTGCAGTAACTGATTTTAATAATTTGGAAACAGAAATTCCAATCAGTTCTTTTCCCACTCACAGAGTCACCAACAACCATCCTACTACTCAGATTGTTGGAGATCCTAAGCTGTTGTGCAAACCAGAAGACAACTTCAAGCCAATACTGAAACTCATGCACTTGTGAGTTATGTCAAACAACAGTAGAGGACAAATCATAAAGATACTCAACATTGTTTGTTTGCCTGTTTCCTATCACAAGTAGAGCCCAATAATATTTCTCAAGCTCTTGATGAAGAAAGTTGGGTAGATGTCATGCAAGAAGAATTAACACAATTTGAGCTACAAAAGGTTTGGATTCTTGTGGATCTTCCCTCAGGTAAAAGAGTTAGTAGTACTAGATGGGTTTTCAGAAACAAGAAGGATGAAAGAGGAGTTGTTGTGAGAAACAAAGCAAGGCTTGTTGCTCAAGGCTACAGACAGGAAGAAGGGATAGACTATGATGAGGTCTTTGCACCAGTGGCAAGAATAGAAGCCATTAGGTTGTTTTTGGCCTTTGCATCATACATGGGTTTTATAGTCTATCAAATGGATGTGAAAAGTGCCTTTCTATATGGTACTATTTCAGAGGAGGTATATGTTTCACAACCTCCAGGTTTTGTAGATCCTAAATTCCCCAACAGAGTCTACAAAGTTATCAAAGCACTTTATGGTTTACATCAAGCTCCAAGGGCTTGGTATGCAACTTTATCCAATTTTCTGTTAGAACATGGATATAGGAGAGGAACCATTGACAAAACTCTATTCATCAAAAAGAATGCTAAGGACATTATTCTAGTACAAGTCTATATTGATGACATCATTTTTGGTTCAACCAAGAAGTCATGGTGTGAGGAGTTTGAAGCTTTGATGAAAGGAAGGTTTCAGATGAGTTCTATGGGAGAACTTACTTTCTTTTTGGGACTACAAGTCAAACAGAGGAAAGATGGAATATTTATCAGTCAAGATAAATATGTTGCTGAAATCTTGAAAAAGTTTTCATGTATGGATTCAAGGAGTACAAGCACACCTATTGAAGCTTAGAAGTCTTTATCAAAAGATGAACATGGTGAAGATGTTGATATTCGTCTTTACAGGTCAATGATTGGTTCATTGATGTATCTTACTGCTTCAAGACCAGACATTATGTTTGTTGTATGTGCATGTTCAAGATTCCAAGTCAACCCAAAGGTTTCACATCTACATGCTGTGAAGAAGATTTTTAAGTATCTTAAAAGTCAACCTAATTTAGGATTATGGTATCCTAGAGATTCGACCTTTGAATTGGAAGCTTACTCAGATAGTGATTATGCTGGAGCTAATCATGATAGGAAATCCACAATAGGAGGTTGTCAATTCCTAGGCAAAAGACTCATATCATGGCAGTGTAAGAAGCAAACAATTGTTGCTACTTCTACAACTGAAGCTGAATATGTAGCTGCTGCTCATTGCTGTGGACAAGTGCTCTGGATTCAAAATCAATTGTTAGATTATGGGTTCAACTTCATGAACACCAAGATTTACATTGATAATGAGAGTACTATATGCATTGTCAAAAATCCAGTATTTCACTCCAAGACCAAGCATATTGAAATCAGACATCACTTTATAAGAGATGCCTATGACAAGAAGCTTATTCAAGTCTTGAATATTCATACAGACAACAATGTAGCTGATTTGCTGACCAAGGCATTTAATACTAAGAGGTTTGAATTCTTGGTGACACATATTGGTATGCTAAACCAATAGACTGCTGCATATGTTGAGGGGGGGGGGGGGGTAACAATTGTACAATTTTTATGCTACTTTTATTGTATAGTCTATGTTTTGTGTTTTTGGTGTGATTACATGTTGATAGTATAAAATAAAAGAGGTTACAATGTTGATGGATTGCATGAAACTGTCTTATGTTTGAGGTACCGCTTTACTGCTAAGTATCGCTAGGCAAATTTGAAGTACCGAGTATGTTTTATGTACCGTTACATAACCGTTGTACCGTTGAGGGTGTCTTTTGTAATTTTGGCGGTTTCTTCGTGGATGGGTTACTTCCTTCTATAAATACCAACCCCGATTACATTATCGATTTACCAAATCTTTTAATTTTACACCTCGATTCTACAACCTTCGTTTTCATCATCGATCATCAAAAACAACAATGGCTGCTCTACAAGTGAGTTCTAAGCACAATTTGGTTGCGAACCTTGCTCAGAATGATGATTCACTTGGTTTTCATGATATACTAGGCTTTTTATCTCGAAGTCCTGTTAATTTTACACTCACTGTAAGTCCCATTGTCTCTATTCCTATTGTTGAACAATTTTGGAATACTGTTGTGTTAGGTACTCGTTTTGATCAACCTTGCATTAAGGCTAGGGTGAATCATAGAAACATCTATGTAACTGAAGTACTGATAAGAGCTAGTTTGAGACTTAATGATGTAGATGGACTTAGTATGCTAAATAATACAGAGATACATGATGGCCTTGCAGCCATGGGTTATGAAGGTGGTAGGGAAAGTCTAACTTTCTTTAAAGCATTGTTTTCACCACAATGGAAATTGATTTTTCATGCTATTATTCACTGTTTAAGCTTAAAAAGTACTTCTTTTGATCAAATTCCTGCTACTTTAGCATCAGCTGGTGTCTAGCAAACAACATGGTTTTTAATTTTTCAAAACTGATTTTTGAAGGCATGACTAGGAATTTGGAAGGCTCTAAAAAGTTTTTAATGTATCCTAGATTCATTCAGACTTTAGTTAATGACCAAATCCCTAACCTACCAGAGTTAACAAATACTTGGGATGTTCCTACTTTCACAAAGAGAACTTTCTCTTTCTTGACCAAACAAGGCAATGCCTTTACAGGAACTGTCACATCCTTATTTGCTCATATGTTAGCTCAACCTGCCAACCAAGAAGGTGAGGATCCTAGTACAGCTAGTGGTTCTCAGCAAAATCCTTCTCACTAGAGTCCCCAATCCCCAAAAGATACTCAATCTTCTTCTTCTCATAACATTGGTAATCAACCAAGTTCAGATGAGAGGATCCACACATCTTCTGAATCCATTGCTTCTAGTGGTTCACCACCAGCTCAAGCAACAGAGGGTGTGGATGTTGCAAATTTAACTACTTTGTGCACTAGCTTGTCCAAACAGGTACATGTATTGCAAAAAGAGAAGCTTGTTCAAGACAAGAAAATTGCTGAATTTGAGACCAGCCTAATCAAGCTAAGGAACAAAGTCTCTCCTTGGATAAGGTGTTATCCTCAAAATATTGAGTCAAACAAGAATGTTCGGTCATAGGTTTATATTGTAATATTTATTAGAACGTTGTAATAGTTAGTCAAAATAGTCGTGACATTACGGGCTTGATGGTTAGCTTAAAAGACCTCTTTCAAGGTACTAAGCATTTATTCAAGCCCAACCCAAAACAATATAGTCCATTAGCGAGCGCGCATGTGGGTGGACTATATAAGCACCCTCCTAGCACGTTAGGAGGGTGGATGATCTCATAATTCTTAATCTAATTTCCCAAGTTAATCACCATCTTCTCTCTACTTTCTCTCTACTTTCTCTCTCTAAAATTCATATCTTTTCCATCTCATTTCTTTAATCTATCATCATATTATTAGGGACAACAATTAGTGTTTAAATGCCAATCTACAACGACATACGACTTCTGTTCACAACCGCACGGAACTCAGAACTCAAGACCATAGCAATGAACCGTCAAGTTCAACGCTGGTTTAAGAAAATGTTCCTAGAGCAGATATGACAGTCAACACGACAATTGTAGAGTTGGAAATGTTATATGGACCAGTATATGATGAACATTTCACGGGGGAGAAACAAGTTGTATCGAAGTCTTCCACTGACACTCATGATAAGAATGATGATACCGATCATCGTCAACAAAAGGATACAACTTCATCCACTTCAACACCGGTTGCTGCAGATTTACCTCCTCAGAATATCACATCAACAACCGCTCCTACAACATCAACAACTACTGTCATTGCTCCATAGAACACAAATCAAGCAGACAATGCATTATCTGATGAAGACGAATTTATCAACCCATTCGGTACACCGGTACACGAAACTGGAGAGTCTTCTACTCGCCATGTTGATCCATCAAATATGCATACGTTCTACCAACGACATCCTTCAACACATCATTGGACCCGAGATCATCCTTTAATTCAAGTAATTGGAAACCCTTCACAGCCCGTTCGTACAAGACGACAGCTTAACACTGATGGCGATGTTTGTATGTTCGCACTCGCTGTGAGTTTAGCTGAACCAAAAAACATCAAAGAAGCCATGGCTGATCATGCTTGGATTGAATCGATGACGGATGAACTTCAACAATTTGAAAGGCTTAAAGTCTGGGAACTTGTTGACAGACCATACGATGTAATACCATTAAATCTTTGATGGATCTGGAAAAAACAAGATGGATGAAGAGAACACGATCATTAAGAATAAATCTAGGCTAGTGGCTAAAGGGTATGGACAGAAAGAGGGTATTGATTTTGAAGAATCATTTGCACCAGTAGCTCGAATGGAAGCGGTCAGGATTTTTCTTGCTTATGCTGCACATAAGGGATTCATTGTCTATCAAATGGACGTAAAGACAACGTTTCTTAACGGTCCTTTGAAGGAAGAAGTCTATGTCACACAGCCGGAAGGATTCGTCAATCCTCATTATCCTAACAAGGTGTATCGTCTCCACAAAGCACTTTATGGACTCAAGCAAGCTCCAAGGGCGTGGTACGACGAGCTCTCGAAATTCCTGGTCTCCAAAGGATTCTCAAAAGGTTCCATTGATCTAACTTTGTTCACTTATATATATGGGGATGACATTTTGCTTGTGCAGATTTATGTTGATGACATTATTTTCGGGTCTATAAACCCAAAACTTTCAAAATGGTTTGAAAAAGTAATGCACAACAAATTTGAAATGTCTATGATGGGCGAACTAAAATTCTTTCTAGGAATTCAAGTTCACAAATCCCCAAGTGGTATCTTCATTAACCAAGCTAAGTATTGTCAAGAGATAATCAAAAAGCATGGTATGACATCATGTGTCCCCGTTGGAACACCATTATTAACCACATCCCTAGATGTTGATTTGGAGGGAGATGCCATATATCAAACGAGATATCGTTCCATGATCGGCTCCCTCATGTACTTAACAGCAAGCCGACCAGATATATCACATGCTACGTGCTATTGTGCACGATATCAAGCACGACCCACTGAAAAGCACCTCAAGGAGTTTAAACAGATCTTTCGGTACCTTAAGAATACCATTCACATGGGACTCTGGTATCCGAGGGAAACCGGTTTCTTTCTAACGGCCTATTCAGATTCTGATCATGCAAGGTGTCTTGATACACGAAAAAGTACTTCTGGTGGTGCACAATTTCTAGGTCAAGATAAGCTTGTGGGATGGTCTTTCAAGAAGCAGGATTGCACATCATTGTCATCAGCCGAAGTGGAGTATGTGTCTCTATCTGCGTGTTGTGCTCAAGTTCTTTGGATGAGAACATAACTCACGGATTATGGCTTCCACTTTGATAAAGTACCTATGTACTATGATTCAAAGTCCGCCATAGCCATCTCCTGCAATCTGGTACAACATTCCCGCACGAAGCACATTGATGTCAGATATCACTTCATTAAGGAACAAGTTGAAAAGGGTATTGTTGAATTATACTTTGTTCGAACTGATTACCAATTAGCCGACTTGTTTACAAAAGCTCTTTCGAAAGAGAGGTTTGCGTATCTTGTTAGGCAAATTGGTATGAGATGTTTGACTCCAGCAGAACTGGAGGTTCTGGCAATGAAGCCTGCTTGATTCACCTATTAAACATCTACTTTTAAATATTATTAAAAAGCAAAATACAAAATTACAAAAATTTTCAAAATCCAAAAAGATTCTTCTCGACATGTCTTTCAGTATCGATAATATGGACGTGCCTAGAAATGTCGCTCAATAACGACACGGGTGTGTACATAATGTGACAATCCGTCAATTTATGGTTGATATTTTATTCTCAAATATTATTTAAAAATATTATTTTAATATTATATTATGAACTCACTTATTTTTGGGAAGTAATTTAGATTTACGTCTTGAAGTAGCATCGACTACGTCTAAACCGGAGGATTCAATGTTACGTGCTTACGTTTACATACACCGTTTTGGTGACAGTCCGACATTTCAGAAAATAAATTTATCCGTGAATATTATTTTGGAATTTTAAATTTGTGTTGGTTCATAAACTCACAAATTTACGAGAAGAGATTAGGACTTACGATTATAATTTAACGCCCTTTACGACTAAACCGGAAACCTTAGGATTACGTATTTACGTTTTCGAACTCCGTTTTTGATGAGACAATTTTTATTAGATTCGTTTTGTGTCGTTGATTCATAATTTATAAAAACGTTTTTCGTAAAACGACCCGAGGGCACGCAAATCGAGGAAACTAGAATCGAGGAATACCCGTAAATTAGTGGGATGAGACAAGTTTACACTTGCCTCACCCCACAAATGGGTGGCCAAAACTCCACCAACACATCTAAGATGTGTCAAAGCTTACTAAGTAAGCTAGGACACTTGTCCTAGCTACTTACACAAATAAGCTAACTAGAAAAACCACTAAACACTCAAACCATTCCTCACAAAAACATACATGCAAAACCACTAATTTCTCTCATCTCTCTCTCTTATTTTCGTCCCATATTCACCCAAAACAACCTCCATTTGATCTTGATTTAATCATAAATCATATGTATTATTTACATATGATGAAAACCCATTGAAGTTATAAAGATTAGAGGTGATCTTAACATGTAAAAAGGAGTTTTCAAGGGAGTTTGGGGCTGATTTCTCAAGGAGTTTTCATGAACAAAAAGGGCAGATTTTTGGAGGAATCTACAAATACTTGGTGATCCTAGAAGTGATGTTGATATCTCATAAGATTGGTTACCCAAAACCAAGTCTTGTTCATCATCAACCCCATCTTTTCATCATCTTGGTGGTATAAAGATTGTTCTTTCCATCTTCTTGTTATTTTGATTATGTAATCTTGTATTTCTTTTACTTATGTATATGTATATGATGATGAATGATGATTAAAAATATTATGTGGGGATTTGGTATTGATAAATTTGATAAACATGGGTAAAAAGATGGACAAACTACATGTAAAAATGGTTAAATCTTGCTTAAATGGTAGGGTGTATAAAAACAGTAACTAACCAGATGAACTGATAAAATGGCATAGATTAATGGATATACAGTAAGTAATATGTCTTGTACACATGTGAGAGTTGGCCATGCAATGGAATCATTAAAATGAGTGAGATATGATCAAAACAAGATGAGTGTGCTAATCTGAATAAGCTGTTTTGTAGGGACTGTTAAGGATAGATAAACTTAAAATGAGCAGTAGCTATAACTAAGTTAATTATAGCACATAATATGAAGATAATGCCACCTAAAAATGAGCTTCTAATTCATTGTATAACTCTAGATATGATAAAAATGGTGAAGATGAAAATAAAAATCAGATTTTGAAGAATTAATGTTTATTACTATTATATAAGCACTCAAATTATATAGTATAAAATGTGAAATTAAAACCCACTAACTTATGAATTTCATTTATATAAATATGTATAAGGTTAAATAAATGGATAAATTATAAAAATAGTAGTGGAATAATATTTATAAGTTATAAAAACTATAAACTTGATTTTTACGACTTTTTCGGCTATTACCGTAAAATTAACGTTTTTCGCCAATTAAAACTTACACGATCAAACCCGTCTAATGTAAAGTTTTTAAAAGTCATATACTGATATATAAGTATCTAATACAATTAAAAACCGATAAAACCCGAACTATAAAACATACGGACATTAACAGGCTAAGTTAACGTTATTGGACTAATAATACAACAAAATGGGCTAAAACACTTATAAACTTATTTATTGGGCTTAACCCATTTGGGCCCAACTTGTAAAGTATAAATACTGATAATACAAATATGAAATGGATTAATAAAAGTTAATGAACTTATAATCGGCTTATTGGACCTAAAACATGTAAATAGGTAAAACTAGTAAACTAGTGAAAGGTTACCAATACATAAACACAAAAATGAGTGAATGAGAATATATAAACCCACTTGGTCATCATATATATATATATATAAATTCATCATATATATACATAATCGTTATTTTTATAAAGTCATTGGACAAGAGTCTAAGACGAGTATTATTTGTCTAGGTTTCCGTGATTGAAGCACGTACCGTACATCCGAATTGCCGATAACCCGCTTTCCCACATCAACGTGAGTTCATAGCCTCGTACTCTTTAAATGTTCTTATGAAATGTTTTAGAAACCCGCGAGGGAGATAACATGTTAGTTTTTATAAAATAGGACACATTTGTCCCGATTGTTTGTTTATTTATTTGGACCCGAATGATTGTATGACCCGAAGAATGATTAAATGACCCGATAGATGAAATAAAATGGATTATTAAAGTTAGGTTATGTCACTAAAAGTCCCATTAGCATGAATTGTGAACTACCGGGATTTGGTAGACGCTTATGCATATAATAGTACTATTTGGGGACGATCACCCCAGTTCGCGCCTTGACGGTTGATCCCCGTCGTGCCACATTGATTGGTAAGCGAATTTATGTATGAGAAGATTTCCATAGCGTGACCTTTGTGACGACAGGCTAATTTAGATGGGCAAATTGAGTTTCGGGCTAGCTACCCGTTGTTTGGTTTAGTAAGGTAACAATGTCATGCGGCTTATAATAATCCAATTAACGAAATACTACTATACGCACCGAATTACGATGTATTGCCTGACTAGCAATACAGGGTCTTACTATTGATATTTTGTTCGTGTTTTGGTTTTCATAACCATATTCATATAACGGTTTTTGTTTAATCTATACAACGTTATAAAACGTATTGTATGATGTTTTTACGACATTGGCTCGTATAATGATTTTTAAGGCAAATGCCTATATTATGATTTTCGATAAGGATTTGTATAAAAATGACTTTGGCTATTTTATGGCCTATTACAATGATTTGTACGAAATTATTTTTGGTAATAATTTTATAACAAAGTTATATTGATGGATTTTATTAAACTCTATGAATTCACTCGGCGTTATCGCTGACCTTTTCTTTTAACATGTTTTATCTCAGGTACTTGAAGGTAATTCTCGGGAAGACAACAAGAATTCATGGCCCGCACTTAAATTATAATTTCCATTCAAATGTTTTGTAAAAACTGTATGAAATTGTGACATTCGTCAAAATTCCATCTTAATTTATTCATATAGTACGAGTATTTTAACTGTTTACCGACGAGTTGTCGACGTGAATGTGTTAATCATTTTGCTTTGCGGACAAAGCCCTTTTTAGGGAGAGCATATGTAACATCGAGTATTCGCGAGTATTAAGTTGAATGCAATACACAAGTTTGTGAGCGTCTTATGTTTTGCCGTACGTTTATTTGTTATAGTTATTAAAATTTCGTGACGTCTCGCACAATTGTTTTGTTTTGGGATCGTATGCTAAACGGTTTTGGTGTCGGGATTATTCAGTCGCGTCTAAACTTAACCATTGTGAACCAAGTCGAGTGTATAAGCTATCACAGCATGTGTACATATACTGAGTATAAACCTTCATTTATATTGCCAAGCTTGCCTTACAAGGGTCTCAAAAATCAGTCACATGTCTTAGCTACATATAAACTTCATAGTTTATTTGCCCCACTAAAGGACAGCACACATGCCTAGTTTACCCCTTTTGGGTATATCACAAGTAAACATTTTCAGATTTACACTAACCCTAGACTAACAATACAAGTTTATATACAAACCCAAAGTATTACCCAATGTCCAAATACAAGTTTATCTCAGTCCAAAATGCAAACACAAAAATCTGCACAAATCTTTCCAAATACAACTTCTGGGTAGAGTGAAGACTTGGTCCAGCCGACCCACACGCCGCGTCAAACCTGCAAAACCGAGAGTCTTCCATCGCGTCAACCCTGCACAACCGAAAGTCTTCCATCCTGTCCGAACCTGCAAACCGAACACAGCATCCCATTGTGAGTCTTTGTCTTTTCGTCTTTCCTTTTTAAGTCTAGATGTGCTTGTTTTGTACGAACCTACGAATAAACGAAATAATGTGTTAGTCATTGTAAAGGCCTTATACTTTTAACTAAAAACTGAAAATTGTTAAACTTTTAACTAAGGCAAACATGTATATGATATTACTTTGCTGTCAACCAAACCGAGACCCAATTTAGACCAAACCGAGACCCGATTGAGACCAAACCGAGACTCGACTTAGAACCAAACCGAGACCCATGTCCAACCAAATCAAGACCTCAATCAAGAACCAAACCGAGACCCAATCAAGAACCAAACCAAGAATCAAAGCAAACCAACCAAGTTCTTACTGCCAAAAGTATCAACAACCATTACCAACCAATCCAAATGTCTTAACCAAGTTTTATTTACAGAAACATCCTAAAAACCTTTAATCTTGCCGCGGGTATAAAACCCCCAATTCAAATCAAAACCCTAATTATTTAAAAAAACCTTTTTAAACATTAAATTAGTACTTTTCATCTTTCAAAACACCTCATAAACATAAGAATCAGTCGAATATATAAAAACCCCCAATTTCATAAAAACCCTAGATCGAATTTTATTAATTAAAACGTTAATTAAACCTAATCTAAACCCAAGCCCCATATTTAATTTAATTGAAATTGAGTTATGCAAAAACCCCCAATTAACCGAAACCCTAATTTTTATAAACTGATTTTATATTGAAATTTGTTTGATTTTATGATAGAAAACATAAATTAATTATGTTTAAACCCGAGTTTGATGAAAACCCCCAAATATTTCAAAACCCTAAATTTATTGATTTTAAATCCGAGAATCATATGATTCACAACAAGTTTATACGAATCAAATAAACCCACTGATATTTATTAAATCGAAAATCAAATAAGCTTTTAAAAAGAAATAAAGGAAAAACGAACTTATCTTTGTTCTTGGCTATTGATTCGCGTGACCACAAGAATGAACACATCAGGAAAACCCAAATCGGTTTGATGTGAGGATTAAACCCCACATCTCACGCGATCTAGAACACCTCAGACCACCACACATGATTATTATATCTCAAATGATTAGATATTAGCCATGGGAAAATGATTGAACCGATCTAGATTAAGAGAGAGAGAGTTTTGGGACGGTGGAGATAATATCGAGGGAAGAGAGAGAGTTTCACTCTCAGTTATGGGTTTGTGTGTGTTAAACACACGTTATTACTCCCTCCGTTCTTGTTTATTCCGCCAGTGGACCGGGCCGGGTCAATGACCCTTGGGCCGGTTGGTGTGTAATGATATTGGATCCCATCTTGGGCCTTGTGTGTTTATTAGTTTAGTTATAAGCCCAAAACGAATTTTGTAAACTTAGGTTATAATTTAACCCGTGAAACCCGACCATTTAATAAACCGATTTTTATTTATCGTACTTTTCCGTAAATCGTACTTTTCATAAACGTATGGTTTCGTCAAGCACAACTAGGGTGTCGAGTCATTTAATAATACAATTATTTGTATCGTAACTCGATTCTTAAATTAATTAGGTCGCGGCTAGCGTAACCGTACTCTCGAGCTATTTTATCTTCGTTCTCTTTGCTGAATTAACGAGGTGAGTTTATAGCCCCATACTTTACTATTTTCACTGCTTTTTGGGGTGAGACATTGCTTGATTTTAACGTGTGAACACAAGTGCATTTACTGATTTATATATTAGTCTAAGTCCCACTAAAAACCCAGTTGCTTTGGCCCGTGAATCGTGAACCGTTAATTACTTTGTGTAAGCGCGAATGTAATGGATAGATCTATCGGGATTGACGTCCCTGTCTGTCTTGTCCAACAAGGGGACAAGCGGGCACAGTTTCATTTGAATCTGATATAGGATGTCGTGGGTTTAGGCATCTAGTTTGGGCTACATTTATATGATTATACTGCCGGTGTTGTTAACGCTTTGGTGTCACGAGCTTAGACTGTAATAAATACTTTTGGGATGACTTTGTATCTGTTATATTGTCATCACATTTGGGAAAATCTTGTGGTTCATTAAACATTTCCACTTAACTAAACCTATGAAATCACCAACTTTATGTTGACACTTTAGCAATGTTTTTCTCAGGTATTAAGAAGGAAGATGCTAAATGAGGTCTCATGCATTGCCGTCATTTCTTTGAAACAACGATCATTTGTACCATTTGAGAAAACTATGTTTTGTAACCGTATTCAGTTTATGCTTCCGCACTTTGTTAAAACAATTTATTTTATTAATTACAAGTGATCTATTTTCCGAACGTCTCATTTAGAGGTCGTTCTTTGTGACTATGTGCGTATGATAATCATGACGTCACCACTCCCTTGTCGCCATTATACTCTGATATTTTGGGAGTGTGACAGATTGGTATCAGAGCACTAGTTATAGAGAACTAGGTTGCATTTAGTAACTCTAGACTATAACTGCTCTATGTTTAATCGATTATCATACAGATTGTAAGTATTAAGTATATGTAGATACATAAGTAATAAATGGGATACATGTGAATTAACAATTACGAGGTATATTTACATGGGTTACATGTGCAACAACAAAATCTGAATTATGTTATATCGGATACATGTGGATTCAACAATGATTGCTATGATATGTTAATGTCCTTTTTACGGACTAATTTTATGAGATATTTACACACCTTTATTTTGTTTATGATTACAGCGATGTCTTCATCCGATGATTCCACGTCTACAGGAGCGTACTACAACCGTAGTTCACAGTCGACCATCAGTTCATCAGTAGGACTACCTAGAGGATCGCCGTCAGGATATCCGTGGTACCGGATGGTTTCAGATGACGGTATAGAGAGAGAGGCTGAGGAGGTTCGTCATTCACCGATTCGTATTCCTGATGCATCAGCTGACGATGTGCTTAGCCTAGAAGACGGGGGAGAGGATGACTTAGACACTGACGTGGTGCAGTCACCAGGTCAGACATCAGTGACTGGAGATGAGACGGTAGAGGAGACAGAGGATGATGAGATGGAGTTTACAGATGGGGAAGGAGAGCCTATGGAGGTCACAGACACTGAGGACCCTCCTACTGCATATGCCGCTACTCCTGAGGTTTCCCTAGCACACATCTCCTCATCTTCATCTGAAGACGAAGGAGAAAGGACTGCTATTCCTGCTCCAGCACCTGGTACTCTACCTTTCTACTATGTGAGACGACGTCTTCGGGGGAGAGCTGCTCGACCACCACTTTCACCTTACCGACCCCTCATACCTTTCACTGCCACTGACAGGCATGCAGCCCGCACACCTGCCAGTTCTGTCCCAGAGACACCATTACTACTACCACCACCAGAGACTGTACCTGCAGTGTACCAGGAGATGCTTACTGACGCTGGTATCTCTACAGGACCGAGAGCTACGACTCCTCTTCCTAGGAGAGCTACGTCGACGGTGGTGATGCTTGGGGCGGCAGATGGATGTGTGACGACACGGTTGAACAGGTTGGAGGATGCTGTAGAGGCTTTAGGTGAAGAGTATAATGAGGTGCAGGATAAGTTGGAGGCACTGGCGAAGAAGAGTCCAGTTAGGGATGAGACAGTGTTGACAGTATGTGTGACCCGTCTACGAGGACAGCTTCTTACTGTTCTTGATCAAATGGAATCCATGCCGAACGCTCGTCTTGAGGAGATTGAGAGCCTGATGACCCGTTGGGGAGTAGAGCCATTGGTGGAGACAGGCGGACTAGAGGCACCAGTGGATGACCCTGTTGCAGACTTGGATAAGAGGTTTAGAGCCGCTTGTCATGACACCGATGTTAGATTGAGAGATTCCCAGGCTCGTGAGCTAGTGGTTGAAAGGAGGTTAGCAGAGTTGGAGAAGGAGCTTCATCAGCGCCGTGAGGGCACTAGTTAGATTTATCTTGTACCATCGACCTATCCCTGTATGACCACTAAGCTTTGAAGATTGTCTTAGCTAGTTGGTATTTTATTTTCTTTTATTATGTTATGACAAACTATGATGTATTATCAAACGATTTCATGAATGATATTATGAGTTACAAAATTGTGAGATCATTATATATTGTGTATTATATCTTGGAGCATTTCATAATTGTGTTGTGTGTGCCATGCATGTTATGTCTGGCAAGAACTCATTATCCTATTACCTTGTTAGATTATGGCGCCAGTTAGAAGATCCGAAACGCAGAATCCGCCAGCCGCTACCGGTGGAATTGACACCGCCCTGTTAAGCCAAATGATAGCCGAACGAGTGGCCGAGGCACTCGCGACCGCTGAAGCAAACCGTACAGCTAGCACACAGGAGGAGACCAACCAAGGAGCTACTAATGCTGTTGCACGTACTTGTACCTACAAGGAATTTCGTGCAGTTACGCAAGTAAGTTTCCGCGGTACTGAAGGAGCAGTAGGATTAACCAGATGGTTCGAGAAGCTAGAATCCCAATTTGGGATTAGCAATGTCGCTGAAGCCGACAAGGTGAAGTTTGCGTCAAGCACGTTAGTGGATGGTGCTTTGACTTGGTGGAACGTCTATGCTCGTGCAGTGACCATTGACGTTGCCCAAGCGACGCCCTGGAGTGAATTTAAAGCTATGTTTGTGAGGAAATACTGTCCCCGAAATGAAGTCAAGCAGATGGAAGTTGAGCTGTGGAACCTGAAGGTCAAGGGTACTGCTCTTACTGCTTACAATCAGCGCTTTCAAGAGCTGATTTTGTTATGTCCTGAAATGGTGCCCAACGATGACCGATTGTTGGAGCGATACATTGAAGGACTACCTTTGAGCATCAAAGGGAATGTGACTTCATCCAAGCCGACTGATTTGCACGAGGCAATCGACATGGCTCAGAGTCTGATGTACCAAGTGGTACAGGAGTTGGGAGAAAATACTGGGGATAAAAGAAAGTGGTCTGGCAACCACTACAACAACAATACCAACAACAACAACAACCCAAGTAACTACAACCAGAACAAGCGACAAGAAGTAACAAGAGTGTTCACTGCTGGACAAGGAAATACTGGGAACTACGCTGGAAGACTACCTTTCTGCGGAAAATGTGGCCGACACCACGAAGGAGCATGTCCCCCTACGTGCTACAATTGCGGGAAGGCGGGACATAAGGCAAAGGAATGCCGAGCACCACCTCGTTCTACTAATCAAAGAGGACCTGGAACGCAAGGTGGCCAAGGAGCAAATGTCACTTGCTTCGGATGTGGAGAGAAAGGTCACTACAAGAACAAATGTCCAAGCAGTGGGAACCAAGGTCGTAGTAACCAGATTCGAGGGAATCAAAATCAGAACCAAGGAAACCAGAAGCAGAATCAAGGGAACCGAGGAGGGAATAACCGAGCCACAACTAGTACTCCTGGAGGATTCACGGCACCTAGCAAAGTGTATCATCTCTGTGCTGAAGCTGCTGTGCAAGACAACAATGTTGTGACTGGTACGTTTCTAGTCAATAACAACTATGCTTCAGTACTATTTGATTCTGGTGCGGATAGGAGTTTTGTGTCGTCTATATTTAGTGAACGCCTAAATGTTACCCCTACTGCGTTAGACGTTAAGTATAATGTAGAATTAGCCGATGGGAAGTCAGTAACCACCGACGTTATTCTGAAAGGATGTAGTGTAAGGCTACAAGGTCGTTCGTTTAGTATCGACCTACTCCCTATAGAATTGGGAAGTTTTGACGTCATCATTGGAATGGATTGGATGTCGAAGCATCACGCGGAGATTGTATGTCATGAGAAGTGTGTCCGTGTTCCTTATGGAAACGACGTACTCATCATACAAGGCGAAAGAAGTGGTGTGAAGAATGGATCAAGATTGGAAGTCATCTCATGTATCAGGACCCAAAGATACATTGAGAAGGGATGTCCGGTATTCTTGGTTCAAGTAACACAAAAGGAAGGAGAAGAAGAACGCGAGAAGAAGGTAGAAGATGTACCGATCGTTAGAGACTTTCCGGACGTATTCCCAGAGGATTTACCCGGACTGCCACCAGCACGGCAAGTGGAGTTTCACATCGAGCTTACACCAGGAGCCGTGCCTGTTGCTAGAGCCCCATACCGTCTAGCACCGGCCGAGATGACAGAGTTAGCTGAACAGATAAAGGAACTTTCTGACAAAGGTTTCATTAGACCAAGTTCCTCACCTTGGGGAGCGCCGGTCCTATTTGTCAAAAAGAAATATGGATCCTTTAGAATGTGTATCGATTACTGAGAATTGAATAAGCTGACGATAAAGAACCGCTACCCATTGCCGAGGATTGACGATCTTTTCGACCAATTGCAAGGATCTAGCATATACTCGAAGATCGATTTAAGATCAGGATATCATCAACTAAGGGTTAGAGAGGAAGACGTTCATAAAACGGCTTTTAGAACCCGGTACGGACACTACGAGTTCCAAGTTATGCCTTTCGGTTTGACAAACGCACCTGCGGTATTCATGGATCTCATGAACCGAGTTTGCAAACCATACTTGGACAAGTTTGTGATTGTATTTATCGATGACATTCTCATCTATTCTCGTAACGAAGAAGAGCACAAGGAGCATTTGAAGACCATATTAGAGCTGCTAAGGAAGGAGAAGTTATATGCAAAGTTTTCCAAATGTGAGTTTTGGATAAACACAGTGCAATTCCTTGGGCATGTGATCGACAGCAGTGGTATTCACGTTGACCCTGCTAAGATCGAGGCTGTAAAGGATTGGGCGACTCCAACAACACCCACGGAGATCCGTCAATTTTTAGGTCTTGCTGGTTACTATAGGAGATTCATTGAAGGTTTCTCCAAGATAGCTAAACCAATGACGGAATTGACTCAAAAGGATAAGAAGTTTGAGTGGAAGGAAGATCAAGATTTGGCATTCCAGACGTTGAAGCAAATGTTGTGTGAAGCCCCTATACTAGCCCTACCCGAGGGTAATGAAGACTTTGTGGTGTATTGTGATGCATCCATAAAAGGGTTAGGTGCAGTACTGATGCAAAGGACTAAGGTCATAGCTTACGCATCAAGACAACTAAAAGTGCACGAGAAGAACTACACAACTCATGACCTAGAGTTGGGAGCAGTGGTGTTTGCCTTGAAGATTTGGAGACACTACCTTTATGGTACTAAGTGTGTTGTATTCACTGATCATAAGAGTTTACAACATATTTTGAACCAAAAGGAACTCAACATGAGACAACGACGTTGGCTAGAGTTGCTCAGTGATTACGATTGCGAGATCCGTTATCACCCGGGCAAGGCAAATGTCGTGGCCGACGCTTTGAGTCGAAAGGAGAGAGTTCTTAGGGTGAAGGCTTTAATGATGACCATTGACTTAGACCTTCCATCCTTAATTCTCAAGGCTCAGAAAGAAGCAGTCGAGGAAGAAATTCTCAAGACTGAAGATGTTGGAGGAATGATAAAGAAGTTGGAAGCACGTTCGGATGGAACGTTATGCCTTGATAATAGGAGTTGGTTACCATGCCATGGTGACCTGCGATCCTTGATTATGCATGAGTCGCATAAGTCAAAGTACTCCATACATCCGGGATCTGATAAAATGTATCATGATCTGAAGATGTTGTATTGGTGGCCGAACATGAAGGCGGATATTGCTACATACGTTAGCAAGTGTTTGACTTGTGCCAAAGTCAAAGCCGAACATATGAAACCATCAGGATTATTGGTCCAACCCGAACTGCCAGAATGGAAGTGGGAAAGGATCACTATGGATTTCATTACCAAGCTACCAAAGACCGCAGCCGGATTCGACACGATTTGGGTAATCGTCGACCGACTCACCAAATCGGCTCATTTCCTACCCATCAAGGAGACTGATGGAATGGATATGTTAGCAAGGACGTACTTGGAGGAAGTAGTCACGAAGCACGGTGTGCCTGTGTCTATAATCTCCGACCGAGATAGCCGATTTACTTCGCAGTTTTGGAAGTCACTGCAGAAGGCATTGGGAACGCAGTTGGATATGAGTACTGCGTATCATCCCCAAACTGACGGTCAAAGTGAACGGACCATTCAAACCCTAGAAGATATGCTGAGAGCTTGTGTGATTGACTTTGGAAATAGATGGGATAGACACCTACCTCTGGTGGAGTTCTCATACAACAATAGTTATCACACTAGCATTAAGGCAGCGCCGTTCGAAGCACTGTATGGTAGGAAGTGTCGTTCACCCGTGTGTTGGGCAGAGGTCGGTGAAGCACAACTCACTGGACCTGAGATCATACATGAGACTACTGAGAAGATCTTTAAAATTAAGAGCCGTATGCAAGCCGCAAGAGATCGACAGAAGAGTTATGCTGATATGAGACGCAAACCTCTTGAGTTTGAAGTTGGTGACAAAGTCATGTTGAAGGTCTCACCTTGGAAAGGTGTGATTCGCTTTGGAAAGCGTGGGAAGTTAAACCCTCGTTACATTGGACCCTTCAAGATTATAGAGAGGATTGGTCCCGTAGCCTATCGTTTGGAATTACCCCAAGAACTTAGCCGAGTGCATAATGTGTTCCACATTTGCAATCTGAAGAAATGCTTAGCTGACGAAGCACTCGTTACCCCTTTGGAGGAGATTCAACTCGACGACAAACTCAACTTCGTAGAAGAACCGGTAGAAGTTATGGACCGTCAAGTCAAACAACTCAAGCAAAGCCGCATACCTATTGTGAAAATCCGATGGAACACGCGTAGAGGTCCAGAATATACGTGGGAACGTGAAGATCAATTCAAGAGCAAGTATCCTCATCTTTTCGCTAACCAACCCACTACAACAACGTCTTGATTTCGTGACGAAATCTCTAAAACATGGGAATACTGTGACATTCGTCAAAATTCCATCTTAATTTATTCATATAGTACGAGTATTTTAACTGTTTACCGACGAGTTGTCGACGTGAATGTGCTAATCATTTTGCTTTGCGGACAAAGCCCTTTTTAGGGAGAGCATATGTAACATCGAGTATTCGCGAGTATTAAGTTGAATGCAATACACAAGTTTGTGAGCGTCTTATGTTTTGCCGTACGTTTATTTGTTATAGTTATTAAAATTTCGTGACGTCTCGCACAATTGTTTTGTTTTGGGATCGTATGCTAAACGGTTTTGGTGTCGGGATTATTCAGTCGCGTCTAAACTTAACCATTGTGAACCAAGTCGAGTGTATAAGCTATCACAGCATGTGTACATATACTGAGTATAAACCTTCATTTATATTGCCAAGCTTGCCTTACAAGGGTCTCAAAAATCAGTCACATGTCTTAGCTACATATAAACTTCATAGTTTATTTGCCCCACTAAAGGACAGCACACATGCCTAGTTTACCCCTTTTGGGTATATCACAAGTAAACATTTTCAGATTTACACTAACCCTAGACTAACAATACAAGTTTATATACAAACCCAAAGTATTACCCAATGTCCAAATACAAGTTTATCTCAGTCCAAAATGCAAACAAAAAAATCTGCACAAATCTTTCCAAATACAACTTCTGGGTAGAGTGAAGACTTGGTCCAGCCGACCCACACGCCGCGTCAAACCTGCAAAACCGAGAGTCTTCCATCGCGTCAACCCTGCACAACCGAAAGTCTTCCATCCTGTCCAAACCTGCAAACCGAACACAGCATCCCATTGTGAGTCTTTGTCTTTTCGTCTTTCCTTTTTAAGTCTAGATGTGCTTGTTTTGTACGAACCTACGAATAAACGAAATAATGTGTTAGTCATTGTAAAGGCCTTATACTTTTAACTAAAAACTGAAAATTGTTAAACTTTTAACTAAGGCAAACATGTATATGATATTACTTTGCTGTCAACCAAACCGAGACCCAATTTAGACCAAACCGAGACCCGATTGAGACCAAACCGAGACTCGACTTAGAACCAAACCGAGACCCATGTCCAACCAAATCAAGACCTCAATCAAGAACCAAACCGAGACCCAATCAAGAACCAAACCAAGAATCAAAGCAAACCAACCAAGTTCTTACTGCCAAAAGTATCAACAACCATTACCAACCAATCCAAATGTCTTAACCAAGTTTTATTTACAGAAACATCCTAAAAACCTTTAATCTTGCCGCGGGTATAAAACCCCCAATTCAAATCAAAACCCTAATTATTTAAAAAAACCTTTTTAAACATTAAATTAGTACTTTTCATCTTTCAAAACACCTCATAAACATAAGAATCAGTCGAATATATAAAAACCCCCAATTTCATAAAAACCCTAGATCGAATTTTATTAATTAAAACGTTAATTAAACCTAATCTAAACCCAAGCCCCATATTTAATTTAATTGAAATTGAGTTATGCAAAAACCCCCAATTAACCGAAACCCTAATTTTTATAAACTGATTTTATATTGAAATTTGTTTGATTTTATGATAGAAAACATAAATTAATTATGTTTAAACCCGAGTTTGATGAAAACCCCCAAATATTTCAAAACCCTAAATTTATTGATTTTAAATCCGAGAATCATATGATTCACAACAAGTTTATACGAATCAAATAAACCCACTGATATTTATTAAATCGAAAATCAAATAAGCTTTTAAAAAGAAATAAAGGAAAAACGAACTTATCTTTGTTCTTGGCTATTGATTCGCGTGACCACAAGAATGAACACATCAGGAAAACCCAAATCGGTTTGATGTGAGGATTAAACCCCACATCTCACGCGATCTAGAACACCTCAGACCACCACACATGATTATTATATCTCAAATGATTAGATATTAGCCATGGGAAAATGATTGAACCGATCTAGATTAAGAGAGAGAGAGTTTTGGGACGGTGGAGATAATATCGAGGGAAGAGAGAGAGTTTCACTCTCAGTTATGGGTTTGTGTGTGTTAAACACACGTTATTACTCCCTCCGTTCTTGTTTATTCCGCCAGTGGACCGGGCCGGGTCAATGACCCTTGGGCCGGTTGGTGTGTAATGATATTGGATCCCATCTTGGGCCTTGTGTGTTTATTAGTTTAGTTATAAGCCCAAAACGAATTTTGTAAACTTAGGTTATAATTTAACCCGTGAAACCCGACCATTTAATAAACCGATTTTTATTTATCGTACTTTTCCGTAAATCGTACTTTTCATAAACGTATGGTTTCGTCAAGCACAACTAGGGTGTCGAGTCATTTAATAATACAATTATTTGTATCGTAACTCGATTCTTAAATTAATTAGGTCGCGGCTAGCGTAACCGTACTCTCGAGCTATTTTATCTTCGTTCTCTTTGCTGAATTAACGAGGTGAGTTTATAGCCCCATACTTTACTATTTTCACTGCTTTTTGGGGTGAGACATTGCTTGATTTTAACGTGTGAACACAAGTGCATTTACTGATTTATATATTAGTCTAAGTCCCACTAAAAACCCAGTTGCTTTGGCCCGTGAATCGTGAACCGTTAATTACTTTGTGTAAGCGCGAATGTAATGGATAGATCTATCGGGATTGACGTCCCTGTCTGTCTTGTCCAACAAGGGGACAAGCGGGCACAGTTTCATTTGAATCTGATATAGGATGTCGTGGGTTTAGGCATCTAGTTTGGGCTACATTTATATGATTATACTGCCGGTGTTGTTAACGCTTCGGTGTCACGAGCTTAGACTATAATAAATACTTTTGGGATGACTTTGTATCTGTTATATTGTCATCACATTTGGGAAAATCTTGTGGTTCATTAAACATTTCCACTTAACTAAACCTATGAACTCACCAACTTTATGTTGACACTTTAGCAATGTTTTTCTCAGGTATTAAGAAGGAAGATGCTAAATGAGGTCTCATGCATTGCCGTCATTTCTTTGAAACAACGATCATTTGTACCATTTGAGAAAACTATGTTTTGTAACCGTATTCAGTTTATGCTTCCGCACTTTGTTAAAACAATTTATTTTATTAATTACAAGTGATCTATTTTCCGAACGTCTCATTTAGAGGTCGTTCTTTGTGACTATGTGCGTATGATAATCATGACGTCACCACTCCCTTGTCACCACCCCAATCGAAGGGACGAGGTAAAGTAACGATACAAAATACTATAAGCGTTGTTCTATGCTTGAATGATTGACCTTTGGTAATAGACCGTATAATCGTTTTCCTTTGGAGAGATTATCATTGATAATTATCGTGTTAGGATCGAGATCGAATCTTGTTAGGATCTAAATATTAGAGCATATGTAAGCAGGAGTTGAGATGAAGACACCCGACATACACCCATTGTGAGTTGGACATGTCTTTTAGGTTTAAGGTTTCCTATGATGGCGAACCAAACCTTACAAAATACTCGACCCGCGAGACCTGAAATGATTGTCGAAATTAGGATCTAATTATTGACTGCCGGTAGTGGGCAGGAGGTTATGTGAATATGAAATGTAGATCTTGAAGTGCCAGATGGGTAGCGAAGTTATGCCAAAAATTTTAACCACGGAAAAATGAATTGATGATCTGAAAAATCATGGGATATAAGTCCCCGTTGTATGGGACCATTGAGATGATGTAAAAATTGGTTTGAAAGGCATATAAGCTGGATCTACCCTAGGACTTCAAGAGCTGCGTGAATTATGTTTCGTATATCGAACTTGATAAAATGTCTATCAAGTGAAAATCTGATTGTTTCTTAGTAATGTTTAGATCGGCGAAAAGTTGCATTCATCAAAAACCCGTGAACATCATGGATAGAGAAAGTAAGTCAACATTAAGCCTGATCTTATTCCCGTAGTTATGTTTAATGAAACTCGCGTAATGTAATGAATTACACTAGTGAGAAAAGACCGAATGTGGAGGAAATACCCGCATGGCTTTAACTCTATAAGAAGCGAGTAGTAAGGTAAGATGATCTTTGAGGACAAATATCCTGTTTAGGGGTAAATGCTGTGACAATCCGTCAATTTATGGTTGATATTTTATTCTCAAATATTATTTAAAAATATTATTTTAATATTATATTATGAACTCACTTATTTTTGGGAAGTAATTTAGTTTTACGTCTTGAAGTAGCATCGACTACGTCTAAACCGGAGGATTCAATGTTACGTGCTTACGTTTACATACACCGTTTCGGTGACAGTCCGACATTTCAGAAAATAAATTTATCCGTGAATATTATTTTGGAATTTTAAATTTGTGTTGGTTCATAAACTCACAAATTTACGAGAAGAGATTAGGACTTACGATTATAATTTAACGCCCTTTACGACTAAACCGGAAACCTTAGGATTACGTATTTACGTTTTCGAACTCCGTTTTTGATGAGACAATTTTTATTAGATTCGTTTTGTGTCGTTGATTCATAATTTATAAAAACTTTTTTCGTAAAACGACCCGAGGGCACGCAAATCGAGGAAACTAGAATCGAGGAATACCCGTAAATTAGTGGGATGAGACAAGTTTACACTTGCCTCACCCCACAAATGGGTGGCCAAAACTCCACCAACACATCTAAGATGTGTCAAAGCTTACTAAGTAAGCTAGGAAACTTGTCCTAGCTACTTACACAAATAAGCTAACTAGAAAAACCACTAAACACTCAAACCATTCCTCACAAAAACATACATGCAAAACCACTAATTTCTCTCATCTCTCTCTCTTATTTTCGTCCCATATTCACCCAAAACAACCTCCATTTGATCTTGATTCAATCATAAATCATATGTATTATTTACATATGATGAAAACTCATTGAAGTTATAAAGATTGGAGGTGATCTTAACATGTAAAAAGGAGTTTTCAAGGGAGTTTAGGGCTGATTTCTCAAGGAGTTTTCATGAACAAAAAGGGCAGATTTTTGGAGGAATCTACAAATACTTGGTGATCCTAGAAGTGATGTTGATATCTCATAAGATTGGTTACCCAAAACCAAGTCTTGTTCATCTTCAACCCCATCTTTTCATCATCTTGGTGGTATAAAGATTGTTCTTTCCATCTTCTTGTTATTTTGATTATGTAATCTTGTATTTCTTTTACTTATGTATATGTATATGATGATGAATGATGATTAAAAATATTATGTGGGGATTTGGTATTGATAAATTTGATAAACATGGGTAAAAAGATGGACAAACTACATGTAAAAATGGTTAAATCTTGCTTAAATGGTAGGGTGTATAAAAACAGTAACTAACCACATGATGAACTGATAAAATGGCATAGATTAATGGATATACAGTAAGTAATATGTCTTGTACACATGTGAGAGTTGGCCATGTAATGGAATCATTAAAATGAGTGAGATATGATCAAAACAAGATGAGTGTGCTAATCTGAATAAGCTGTTTTGTAGGGACTGTTAAGGATAGATAAACTTAAAATGAGCAGTAGCTATAACTAAGTTAATTATAGCACATAATATTAAGATAATGCCACCTAAAAATGAGCTTCTAATTCATTGTATAACTCTAGATATGATAAAAATGGTGAAGATGAAAATAAAAATCAGATTTTGAAGAATTAATGTTTATTACTATTATATAAGCACTCAAATTATATAGTATAAAATGTGAAATTAAAACCCACTGACTTATGAATTTCATTTATATAAATATGTATAAGGTTAAATAAATGGATAAATTATAAAAATAGTAGTGGAATAATATTTATAAGTTATAAAAACTATAAACTTGATTTTTACGACTTTTTCGGCTATTACCGTAAAATTAACGTTTTTCGCCAATTAAAACTTACACGATCAAACCCGTCTAATGTAAAGTTTTTGAAAGTCATATACTGATATATAAGTATCTAATACAATTAAAAAACGATAAAACCCGAACTATAAAACATACGGACATTAACGGGCTAAGTTAACGTTATTGGACTAATAATACAACAAAATGGGCTAAAACACTTATAAACTTATTTATTGGGCTTAACCCATTTGGGCCCAACTTGTAAAGTATAAATACTGATAATACAAATATGAAATGGATTAATAAAAGTTAATGAACTTATAATCGGCTTATGGGACCTAAAACATGTAAATAGGTAAAACTAGTAAACTAGTGAAAGGTTACCAATACATAAACACAAAAATGAGTGAATGAGAATATATAAACCCACTTGATCATCATATATATATATATATAAATTCATCATATATATACATAATCGTTATTTTTATAAAGTCATTGGACAAGAGTCTAAGACGAGTATTATTTGTCTAGGTTTCCGTGATTGAAGCACGTACCGTACATCCGAATTGCCGATAACCCGCTTTCCCACATCAACGTGAGTTCATAGCCTCGTACTCTTTAAATGTTCTTATGAAATGTTTTAGAAACCCGCGAGGGAGATAACATGTTAGTTTTTATAAAATAGGACACATTTGTCCCGTTTGTTTGTTTATTTATTTGGACCCGAATGATTGTATGACCCGAAGAATGATTAAATGACCCGATAGATGAAATAAAATGGATTATTAAAGTTAGGTTATGTCACTAAAAGTCCCATTAGCATGAATTGTGAACTACCGGGATTTGGTAGACGCTTATGCATATAATAGTACTATTTGGGGACGATCACCCCAGTTCGCGCCTTGACGGTTGATCCCCGTCATGCCACATTGATTGGTAAGCGAATTTATGTATGAGAAGATTTCCATAGCGTGACCTTTGTGACGACAGGCTAATTTAGATGGGCAAATTGAGTTTCGGGCTAGCTACCCGTTGTTTGGTTTAGTAAGGTAACAATGTCATGCGACTTATAATAATCCAATTAACGAAATACTACTATACGCACCGAATTACGATGTATTGCCTGACTAGCAATACAGGGTCTTACTATTGATATTTTGTTCGTGTTTTGGCTTTCATAACCATATTCATATAACGGTTTTTGTTTAATCTATACAACGTTATAAAACGTATTGTATGATGTTTTTACGACATTGGCTCGTATAATGATTTTTAAGGCAAATGCCTATATTATGATTTTCGATAAGGATTTGTATAAAAATGACTTTGGCTATTTTATGGCCTATTACAATGAGTTGTACGAAATTATTTTTGGTAATAATTTTATAACAAAGTTATATTGATGGATTTTATTAAACTCTATGAATTCACTCGGCGTTATCGCTGACCTTTTCTTTTAACATGTTTTATCTCAGGTACTTGAAGGTAATTCTCGGGAAGATAACAAGAATTCATGGCCCGCACTTAAATTATAATTTCCATTCAAATGTTTTGTAAAACCTGTATGAAATATAATGACTTGGGACCTATGTAACTTTGATATTTATGAATGGAAATTCTTTATTATTAAACGACGCGATTTTTATGCGTAGTCTATGATGTGAGTAATGTGCTATCCCGTAACACCAACGAGTCTTCCGCTGTATTGAGTTGTATAAATTTGGGGGTGTTACACATAAAGCTCGAATGAAAGTTGTAAATATTTTTCAAAACATGTCATTTCTATCTTTTAGAAAGAAAATTGTCTCTTTTGGACAATATTTCCAACAACGGGTAGAGCAATCTATCTCGGGTTGAGCTTGTCACAAAACATTCAACGTTTTAAGCTCAACACAATGGCTTGTAATCACTTTCAGATTGCAACCCGGATCTAAATTCACGGGGGAGTGTACGCTTTAGTGCCCTTAACCTCAGCAAAAGAAGAGCAATCTTCTTACACTTGAGTGGATTTGTCAAGACATTCAAAGTCTAAGAACTCAAATATATTTTAATCAAATTTGGTATCTCTAATATCAATCGATTTTATATATTAGAGATAGGGGAGAAAATGTGATTAAAATGTGATCTAAAGACTCAAGCACTCATGGTTACGATCAAATACCCACAACATATTTAATTCACGACGTTATTGGTGTCAAAAGGGTGGTTAGGTTTAAGTCCTATGATCCAACCAGAACCGGATGGATCTTCCCAGGGACAATCCAATAGATTATTAGAAGTCCTTAGGAAAGATGGAGTAGAATGTGAACGTAGCTGAATGCCGACTAAGTACTGATGATAGCACTGGAACAATCACAACAAGGTGCTATTAATGATGTCTTGGTAAGCATTGAAGGGGTTGAAGAATGAAAAAGAAATGTAAGGATAAAGGGTGTAAAGAAATTAGCCCTCCATACAACCAAGGCAGAAACCGGGTCAACACATCATGAAGACGACGCATCATGGACCCAGTGATGTAATGCACAACCCCTCCCCAGCTAACTCAGGCTTCTCTTAAAAGAAATTGTTTTATTGTCATAGAGATCAACATTTTTTCTATTGACTTTCTCACTCCGAGATAGTTAATATTGAATAGGTGGCATCTGCTCCAGCCTTCGACTACTAAAAGTGCACAAATCGAGTCTAGAGCCAAGAGATCAATCAAATCTCGTTAGGACACACGGATGAAGATCAAGAGAGTCCTACGATATATCCTTGCGATATTGCTAGAACACTCAGATTGATACTACCTAGTATTCACAATGATGAGTGGAAATCCTTCCAGTGTTAACAACAAACAGCACTGTGGTAGGTCATGTGTAAGATTCTTTATGAATTGAACATATGTAAAACTAAAAAGCAACAGTGGTTTGTTTCGTTATCGATTCAAACTCTTTTCAGGTTTCTACGCAATATCTTTATGGTCTTGCCAAAACATTCAGAGTGATATATTAATACTCACAGTGACGAATGGAAATCCTTCTAGCGTCAACATCAAACAGCGCTACGGTAGGTAACTTGCGAGATTCTTATGAATCAAGCTTGTGTCAACTGGAAAGCAACAATGGTAAGATTCTTAAGGAATCAAACTTGTTCTAGGAAATTTGAATTTACGACTTTAATCAAGCGAATATTTATCCAATTGATTCACTCTTTATGTTCGCAGTCTTGCTTTGAGACGGTCGAGTAAAGAGAACGGCTAGTACAGCCGCGAAACCATGTCAAGGAGATTTTTAATTAAATCTACCTAATCACAGGTACGATATTTAATATCGTGTAACGGTCTTCACCGACCGGAGGTAAAACGCTACCGATTTAGGAAGAATGTCAAAGCCATTCAGTCCGTGTCTAAGTTTTGTCTCGAGAAGGTGACGTTATGGTGTACTAAGCAAAGTCAAAGATTCAAAACCACATACTCATGCCCAAAGACATTCAACAATCAAGAAAGCTAAAGACTTCCGCAAATCTGATGATTAATGACCTCTCTTCAAAGGAGATTGTTAGCAAGCTTTCAAGATTATGCAATGTATGAGCATGTGGATAAAGACACAAGATCGCAAGATGGCAAAGACTAGTCAAGGATAATTTGAAGATCTCAAGATAAAAGACAAAGTCGAAAGACAACGACAAAGGCTCAAAGATCACGGCATGAAGGAACAACACTACTATTACACGTTCAAGACTCATTTATGACTAAATTCATAAATCTCCATTAGACTCCAAATATCGAAGAGGAATGACCTCACATTGGGGGAGATTGTTAGCCTCAAAATATTGAGTCAAACAAGAATGTTCGGTCATAGGTTTATATTGTAATATTTATTAGAACGTTGTAATAGTTAGTTAAAATAGTCATGACATTACGAGCTTGATAGCTAGCTTAAAAGGCCTCTTTCAAGGTACTAAGCATTTATTCAAGCTCAGCCCAAAACAATATAGTCCATTAGAGAGCCCGCATGTGGGTGGACTATATAAGCACCCTCCTAGCATGTTAGGAGGGTGGATGATCTCATAATTCTTAATCTAATTTCCCAAGTTAATCACCATCTTCTTTCTACTTTCTCTCTCTACTTTATCTCTCTAAAATTCATATCTTTTTCATCTCATTTCTTTAATCTATCATCATATTATTAGGGACAACATAAGGCAAAACAGGTCTATTCAGAAAGCTGCTCTTTGGAAGCAAAGGTTCAGAAACCTCAAGAAAAGGCAACTGAATGCAACCAAACAGGGGAGGAATTATGAAGAACAACTACCTTCTTCTGATATTCAAACAAGACTTTCTAGGAATGACATAAACTTTGGAGCTGATGATGTCAATACAACTTTTGAAGATGGCAATGGTCTAGGTACTGGTGTAGAGATAACTAGTTTGGAACCTGTTAACATGGAGATTCAAACAAAAGACCCACAACCTACTCATGAGGAACCACATATTGAAGAACCAATGGTAACTCAGCCAGAGCCATGTTGATACAAAAGTTGGGTGATCCTTCCTAGACCCGAATTAAGCTTAATTCGGGTTGGCTAGACTCCGTCTCTTGCACCAAGTGAATCGTATGGTTGGGATCCTGCACACTAAACAACACGCATTAGGCTTACCGTGGGAATATTTCCCACGATTAGACTCCGGCGTGAGAGTAAGTAATCGGTTAGGGTTATAGGAATCAGATGAGAGTTTTAGAGTGTAGAATGTAATACCTGTGTGGAACCCTTGGGGGTTCCTTATATAGGCAGTAAAACCCTAATGGGTTGTCACTAATGCTTCGGCCCCAAGGCAAGGATAATCACCAGATTTAGATTGATTGTTATCTTCTAATTATGGTGAGTGAATATTCTCTCCTTTGGGATAAATCCTAATCATAATAGGAGTATGATTCTGTCTAACCCTGCACCGGGCATGCCGGGCCGTGGGCCGCACACGTGTGTGCGGTTACTGTTCATCCAAGCTCATAAGCTCAAATAACATTATTCCCACCCATCTGTGATGGGCCGGATACGGGTAGTACCCGTGGGCCGGGTTCATGACCCGGATGGGGACTATACGTCATCATGTCCCCCCAGTCTAGTTGTTACAGCCGTAGGCGTAACCTCTAGACTATCAAGAAGCTCCCTGGACGTACCAAGAAAAGATCTTTTGAGGGAATGATAAGTATCAAAAATTTGTTTTGGCCGCGCACGTGGCTGCCTGACTTTAGGAATTTATTCCAATGGTACCTCAGCCGTACGTGGCGACCGAGACGAATTAAATGTAGCATTGAATTTGGTTTTACGTAAGACCGCATATCCCGATATAATTGACTGTTCACCTGCCACTTGACTGACAAAGTGCAAACAGTCAGAATCTCGAGCGGCGTAAACTACTGAGTTAGAAGTGACCCGTGGGTCCCACCTGACTTTTCACTTGCCACTTACACCCTAGCCACACGATTAAGGTTAGTGGCAAACACGTGTCACGCATCCAACAGACCATGACTCACAAGGCAACCCTATAAATAAGCTACCCCTACGACTGTGTGTAACACACAGTCTTTTTCTCCATTTCTGCCATTAAAGCTTTTCTCCTTAGCACTACTTTCTCACGCACGGATCCCTTCCTTCGTAGGTTAGAATACCACGTCCTTAACTTTTTAATTAGTAATGGCCTAAAGAAACAACCCCTCCATTGGATCCGTGCTGAATGTAATGACCCAAGAGCAATTAGATCACTTTTGCACCAATTACTTCATCCCCACCAATCTACACCCTTCTCTCCCTGGTGCAGGAGACCTCATAACTGAGGCTCCGCAAGGAAAGATTGGCCTATATACTCGTCTTTTTGATGCGGCCAACTACTGCATTCCTTTCACTCGTTTCCTCATAGATCTCTTAGGATATTATGATGTACATATTAGCCAGCTTCACTGTATAGGCGCATGTAAGGTTAGCCAGTTTGAAATCCTTTGTCGCGCTAGAAGAATCCCTCCAACCGTAGAACTATTCCGGCTATTTTACACCCCCAGTATAGTAAATAGAAACCTTCCCGAATCATTCCTCTGTTTGCTAGGGATTAGCCGCAACTATTTCAGCTCGTCCAGCAGATATCCTGTGTTTTGGAGGAGGCATGGTGAAGGTAGGTATAGCATCCGCACATGAAAGACGTACGCACACTTATGTGCTATAACTAATATGCATCGTTTATTGTGGCAGAAATGAACTTCTTTGGAATCCTACGTCAAGGCGATCCAAAGCTTATACCAGAGGGATCCCGTCCCAGACGTGAGAACGAGCTACCCCTCCTCGAGCATACCCGAAACGTGACGGTTGCCCTAGAGGCCGTGCTGGACCCCCATTCAGACGAAGAGGAAACAACGCTCCTGAGAACCCCCGTGGACTTTGACAACGAGGATGGTGATAACATGATGCTTGAAGATGAAGCCGGGCCCTCCTCGCCGCCTAAGACTGCTACCCCCGCATACGGGGAAGAGCAAGGAGACAACATTGAGAGAACCACCTCCAGTCTTTGCCAAATGTTGGGCGATGACGAGGAGGAAATGCAACAAGTCAATGAAGAAGAAGATGAAGGAGCAGAAAAAGAACTTGAAGAGGAAGCTGAAGAAGAAGAAGCCCAGCCCACCCCTAAGCGTACCCGCAGGAAAAACAAGCGGGTGAGAAGAGTTGCCCAGGCGGAGGTTGGTGAACATAATGCCCCCCAAAAAACTGCGTGAGGACCACCCCCTCTATCAATTTGTTGGGAGCACCACCCAGGCCTCCGAAACAGTACAGGCCGCACATGTGGATCCGGTCACTTAAGTTCCCCCGACTACATCAGAACTAGCAGGGAATAACATGTAAGTCTACCGCTTTAAAAAAAAAAAATCCATGATCTAAGTAAGAGTCACGACTTTCCTTAAACAATACTTGATATGTATTCCCAATGTATGTTTGCAGAGATGAACAAGCTGGTGCCGCGCCTCCCCCCGATGCACGGAAAAAGAGGGACAAACAGAAGGAAGTGGAGAGAGAACCTATGCCGCATACAACCGCTGTTGGGACTTAGATATCTTGAGTTGATATGACAAAACAAGATGAAGGACCTAATAGCAAATAGTTAGCTTATATAGTAAGCTAGGGTTGTGATGTAACCCTAGTCCCTCTATTATATAAAGAGGGTACCACCTTGGTTGTTATTCGTTCATTCAAAAACAATGTAAACTAAAGGTGTGTGTGCGTTCTCTTGGTGTCAAGCCTATTAGGCACCAGGAGCAGTAGTTAATAGCATTATTAATAGTAATCTTTATTAGTGAAAGCCTTGTTCTTGGTTATGATTGTGTTCTTTATGTTCCGCTGTGCTTATTACAATCATGATCATGATATCCCAGATGAGTCTAGATCCTAAGACTCAACAAGTGGTATCAGAGCTTGTTGGCTCTCGATCTGGTTGATCTACAAGGTTTTCATTTTCTTTTCTGTTTTGAATAAATAAAGCTGCTGATCTAGGGTTTTTCCCAACAAACCCTAGATGATTCGGTATTGTGTTACTACTGTCATTGGTTGCTGCTGTTCCTTGGTATTGCTGCATTTGTTATGATGATTATGGTGAATGATTTTCTGGCTGCTGTGATATTCGTTTTAGGGTTTTCAAACCCTAACTTGACTCGTTTCTTTTGCTGCTTGGAAAAGAAGGAGAAAAAGATATTGTATGCTTTCAGGTAATCATAGAGTGTATGAGAACAAAGGAGTAGCAGAAGGTATTTGGTGCTTGTCTGCTGGTTGTTTTGATGTTTCCGATTTATGGCTGCCAAAAGAAAAGGGCTACAGATTTAGCTTACTATAGTATCTGACAGAATGACAGAAACATGAGAAAGGCTATGATTCACATGAAAGGTATCTATAAAAAATATATACTATACAAGTATTTATCTTTTATTCGTGGGGCTATGAAAGAGGTGAATACGTCATGTGAAAAGATGTGGTCCTATGTGAACATCTCTTTATCTAAACCTGCAATAAGTCAAGATCTAGTATAAGCATCACATACGTATGGTTTGTTGTCTGCTGTGTCTTTTATGCGTGAAGAGTGACAAAATCCCTTATATTTAAAATTCGTCTGTTTCTCTTAAACATGAAGTAATAAGTTTGGTAAAGTTTTAGTGATTATATTTTGATCCTAAAATAACTTCTCTATAATTGACGTAGTAAAAGATATGGATGCGAATTTTAAGGGATTATATATGTTTATGGAAGTGATATTCATGGGATGAAAGGTCAAAAGGTGTGATTAAAAGCAGGCATGCAACGTGATTTTGGAAAGGAGAATTGTGTTTGATTAGAAATCCCGTATTTTATGGGATTATTATACGTTTTGAAGGTTATTTTTCGTTATTGGTGTTATGACAGTTGGTAAAACGTGTGCATGGAAGCAATTTAAGTCCTGATTTGTAGGGAGATAGTGGCTATTTACATGTTTTTGAGTTTTGAAAAAGTCATACGATCCGATTCCTGATTTTTAGTTTGGTTGTTCCTACAATTATTTGGACGTGAAGTCAATTATGGGGTATTTTTGGATGCATAATTATGATGTGTAACATATGGAGCTGTTATGAAGTCCCTACACTATTGGTCAACTCTTGATTTATCAAGAATATGGAACATAATCACGTGGAGGATATGGATGCTAAAGTTTTGGATGTTTACAATTTTTTACTCGCTGATTTTTAGGATATCACATAATTGTGACGTGATTGATATGGGATCAATATAGATGCCTGTTTATTTTGGAAACATAAAATTTGGGATGCGTATTTCAAGGGATACATATGACTTGGAGGTACTATAATACTTTTGGCAATTATTTACTTTTGAAATTAATATTCATAATGTTTATTTTGTCAAAAGTACCAACAGTGTCAGCAACAGAAATAGTGTCAGATCAGTGTGGCGACAACGGTTGATATAAAAAAAAAGAAAAAAAAAGAAAAAAAAAAGAAAGAGAGAGAAGGGTTTTGAGATGCTACTGGTAGGTTATGTTGTTCCTACTGGTGGACTATGGTTCCTACTGGTCATTTATGTTCGTGGTGGTTGTGTTCTTGGTTCCTCCTAGTAATATTCGATGGTTCCTCCTGGTTGAATCATCGGTTCCTACTGGTCGGTTACTACTAGTCGGTTCCTCCTGGTCTGTACCACTGGTTGGTTCCTACTGGTTTGATCGTACTGGCAGGCTTAGGTTCTTACTTGATTATAGTTCATGCTGGCTTGTTGTATACTAACTTTTCTTTGGCCGGTTTTGGTTCCTTCTAGTCAAGTAAGATTGCTACTACTCTGATTTAGTGACTAGTCTGATGTCACTACTGTTACGGGAGAAGGAGTTCTCAGCCATCATCATTTTGTTGTGGAGATTCATTGAAGAAGACATTTGATTATCACTTATTTTATGTTGTAGTTGATTTTCACAGGTTTTGTGTTCTTATCACATCTTAAAAGGAAGGGAGCACCTTTTAAAGATAACTTGCTTGGTTTGTATGGTGACGAAGACTCGACATATCTAGCGAAGGGGTACGATCTATTCATATATCTTAAAAGGAGTAGGAGCCTTTTTAAGATAGTTTGCTCTATGCGTACATTTGCTATCACTTGAAGGGGTTATGTTATTGTGCTCAGTGTCTCATTTTTTTTGAGGATTTTGTTCAAGCTCGACGTCACGTGGTTAGTGCAAGACATAAGACACAAGTTTGGGAGATTCCACTTCTTCATCAAATTCGTTATACTTGATTTTCTTCATCAGTGATCTCTCTCCATGGAACCTACTGGATTTTCCGTGCACTTCTTAAGGGGAAGACGATCCTTTTTGAGTTGATGTGACAAAAAGGGGAAGAATGCATGGATCAAGGGGAAGCTTAACCTTCATCTATATTAGCTTCAGGGGAAGCTTATGCTTACTGGTTTTGTCAAATCAACTAGGGGAAGATTGTTGGGACTTAGATATCTTGAGTTGATATGACAAAACAAGATGAAGGACCTAATAGCAAATAGTTAGCTTATATAGTAAGCTAGGGTTGTGATGTAACCCTAGTCCCTCTATTATATAAAGAGGGTACCACCTTGGTTGTTATTCATTCATTCAAAAACAATGTAAACTAAAGGTGTGTGTGCGTTCTCCTGGTGTCAAGCCTATTAGGCACCAGGAGCAGTAGTTAATAGCATTATTAATAGTAATCTTTATTAGTGAAAGCCTTGTTCTTGGTTATGATTGTGTTCTTTATGTTCCGCTGTGCTTATTACAATCATGATCATGATATCCCAGATGAGTCTAGATCCTAAAACTCAACAGCCGCAACCAGATCCGGCCCTGCCTTTGAAGAAGGTACCCCCACCGCTTCCCAAGAGATCCCAATGTCCGGCCATCATCAACAGTTCAATCCTGTCTGGAAGATCACCACTGCGTCGCGGATGAGAGAGGCCGAGGAGTGCTGTGAGTACCTTAATAACTGCATCCCCCTGGTTTGGTACAAGATGTAAATGTACTAAGCCATGCGGATCTGGTGGATGAGTACAATGGCGCCTTGGTGCATCAAATGGCGATGGGTACTTCTATGAGGGTAAGATTTGAAGCTGCTTTAGAGCATGTGGAGTCCCTCAAGAGGAAGGTTGGCCGAAGAGAGAGGATGATTGAAGACAATGAAGCCCAAATTGCCGCCCTCTTGTCCCAGCTTGCTACCGCTGAGGCGACTGTTAAAGAACAATCGGCCCGCGCCAATGCTCATGACTAACATGTAGCCGAGCTTGAGACAAAACTTGAGGCTGCAACAACAAAGGTATGTATCCGCGCCGCATCACTCCTATGCCATAATAAACAGCATTCTAATAAGTGATGTATCTCATACAGGTGACCGCGGCAGAAACGTCAGCCAAGTCCTCCTCCAACCAAGTGTCCATGCTCACCAAGAAACTTGAGGATGCCCATGCGCTGATCCAGGGCGGGGAGAAAATAAAAGAGGAGCTTGCTCACGAGAGGGCCGTGACTGAACAACTGAAGGAGGCGTCTACCCAGAAGGATGTGTTAGTGAATGCCCTCATCTCTGAGCGTGACGATGTGCTATACCCCCAGCTACTAGTAGCCATTGCCGGCCGTAGGTGGATGGTGGGTAACGGGGCGCGTTTGGCCGTAACCAAGGTGTTAGAAGCCCCTGAATTTGTTCATCAATTTGCAGACCTCTTGTCAGATGGCATCGACCACGGTCGCCATGAAGGAATGGTCATGGCCGCGGAGCTAATAAGGAAGAAGCAAAACTTCACAAATCATGCCTTCTTCAACACCGGAGATGCTGACAAGATGACTGCTTCTATGGCTGCAATGCGGGATCTCCACTACCCCTTCTTTGCCGAGCTGGAAACCACCAAAGATGCGTCCAACATGGAGATTATAGAGAAACTAAGTCTTGGCGCATTTTCTCAAGGTGAGGGACATTCCTGGGCTCCCTTCACCCCCTCCCCCAGCCACCTCACTCTTCCTATTTATGAAGATGTAACCAGAATCGTAGTTGGTGAACAACCATTATGCGCGGTGCTGGAGAGGAATGTTGCTCAAGCTCTGGGGCGGAAGGAACGTGGTGAGATGTCATCTTGTCTGGCTGAGGAGCGATGGGAGATAGGTAGATTTCTCCCCCCATGTAGGGTGCCCTTAATTTGTTATCTCTTGGATAATTTGGTTTGTAACTTAAACATTTGTCCGTGGATGTCCATGGTACTTCATGATTGTAAACACTTGTTATGCTATGTATAAGTCCGTGGTGGGCACGGCAATTTTGATGATTTGGAAATTTGTTTATATTCTTTAGATATCATGTACCTGTGTCGCATGACATGTCAAGTCTTACCCAGAATAAAACTAAGTCTATACGTTACTAGACGTGCGGCGTGCGTCTTTACCATGCAAAGCACTGCGTGAGCGCGACATATGGAAACTTATCACAACGTCTCGTGAATAAGGTGTCTAGTAAGGATACATGATCCGCGTCACTGGGGTTGCATCCCTCTTATGTGACAAGTTGAATTATTAGGTTCACTTAATCCTCTTACCCCACCTGGAGGCGCATTGTACATGTACGGTATTGAATGAATGCATATTAATAAGACATGGCACATTATAATAATAACAATTAAATTCATATAACTATAACGGAATATAAAGGATACAAAACAATTTTGCACAAAACAAGTCGTGGAGCTAGCTAGGCACTACGGCATTTTATTAGAATGTTTACATTTTTTGTTTTAACAAGAATGGGAAATCCTAAAAACAAAAAAGAACCTAGAAAAAACATAAGAAACAAAACAGAGGGAGCACATGGATCTTCATTAAAGCCAGATATAGCGAAGTATCCATGCAGAAGCCATAGCTTTCAAAGATAGCACCTTTTGAGATTGGAGATGTTCCATGTGCGTTCCAGATCGTGGCCATCCATGTCACGTAACTTGTACGCGCCCCGTCCTAAGGCTTCCGTGACCTCATACAGTCCTTCCCACTTAGGACCCAGCTTTCCTGTATTCTCCGCTCGGCTTGCTTTGTTAGCACGATAGACATAATCTCCCGGTCGAAAAGAAACACCTTTAACCTTGCCGTCATAATAAGCCTTCATTTTAGCCTTGGACTTGGCCTCATTGATAGCCGCTATCTCCCTTTTTTCCTCCAACAAATCCAGATTGATCCGGAGTTGCTCGTCGTTCGTGACGACATTAACCTCCGCCGTGCGGATGGTCGACATTCCTATTTCTGCTGGTATAACAGCTTCAGTGCCGTAGGCCAATACGAATGGAGTGTCCCTGTTGGCTGTTTTGATCATAGTCCTATGCGCCCATAGAACATGTGGTAGTTCGTCCACCCATTTGGCACTTCGTTCCTCCAAGCGTGCCTTGATGCCGTTTCCCAAGCTTCTATTTGCTCGTTCCACAAGACCATTGGTCTACGGGTGCTTAACAGACGCGAAGAGCCGTTTGATATTCAATGTTGCGCACCAGTCCTTGAATGGATTATCCCGAACTGCTTTCCGTTGTCCGAGATGATTTCTCCTGGTAAGCCAAAACGGCACACGATGTTCTCCCAAACAAACTTTTTAACTTGTTTGCCTGTGATGGATTTGACTGCCTTGGCCTCTATCCAACGTGTAAAGTAGTCCATTGCGACAATCAAGAACTTAACTCCCCCGCAGCTACAGGAAATGGTCCTGCAATGTCGATCCCCCACTTATAGAATGGCCATGGGGATGTAATAGGTGTAAGTTCCTGCTGCGGATGTCGCGGCACTGGTCTGTGCACTTGGCAATCACTGCAATTGCGAATCATGTCGCGTGCGTCCCTATGCATGGTAGGCCAATAATATCCTGTGCGTAGGGCTCGAGCCACCACGGATCGGGGACCCGCGTGCATGCCGCATAACCCTTCATGTATCTCACTGATCACGTAAGTGGCCCGACGTGGTCCAACACACCGCAACCACGGCTGCAAGAAAGTGCGCTTATAAAGAATACATTCTCGAAGCTCGAAGTGCTGCGACTTCGTTCTGATGCACCGTGCCGCTTTTTCCTCGTCCGGAAGGGTTTTATTAGTCAAATAGTTGACGATCGGGGTCATCCATGTAGGTCCGTCCTCCTCAACTATAGCAGCGACCTCCCCTTTTGTTATAGACTTTTCCTTGAGTATTTCCACCAAGACTTGCTTGGATAAGTGGGCGAAACTTGTAGACGTGATCTTGCTAAGAGCGTCCACCTTCTTGTTCTCACCTCTTGGTACCTGCTTGATAGAAAATTTGCTGAAAGCCGCGATGAGTGACTTGACTTTCTCCAAGTATCGGACCATGTTATCCTCCTTAGCTACACATCCTCCCAGAATGTGGTTCCCGACAAGCCGTGAGTCCACGTAGGCCTCAAGGTTGCGGACTCCCATTCTAGCGGCGATTTTTAAACCCGCAATCAATGCTTCATATTATGCCTCATTATTGGTGGCTGTGAACTCAAAGCGAAGGGCGTACGTAAACTCCATTCCTTCCGGATTCGTAAGGATGAGACCAGCTCCTGACCCATCCGTACACGAAGATCCGTCCGTGAATAACACCCATGGTTCTGCTGGAGTTTCGTCTTGTTTTACGATTGGTCCTTCTTCATCTGGCTTCTCTATCAAGAAATCCGCCAAGATTTGGCCTTTAACAGCCGTCCTTGGTCTATAAGATATGTTGTGTTCTCCCAATAGAATGCTCCACTTTTGTAGCCTACCTGCCACATCTGGTCTAGAGATGACTTGTTTTATTGGTTGATCAGTAATGACTACAATTGGGTGCGCCTGAAAGTATCAGCGCAACCGTTTTGTAGCAAACACTAATGCCAAAACCAATTTTTCCATAGAGGAGTAATTCAACTCCGGCCCTTGCAGTGTTCTACTTATGAAGTAGACCGGAGTTTGGAATGTGTCCCTATCCGTCATAAGTACCGCACTTATTGCTCCATGTGTGGCTGATAAGTACATAATGAGCTCCTCCTTTGGCCGGGGAGCTACTAGCATGGGGAGAGATGCGAGGTGTTGCTTGAGTTGACCAAAGGCTTCATCCGCTTCCTTTGTCCACCAGAAGTCTCCCTTCTTAATGCACTTCTTGAGTGTTTTGAATAGGGGGAGTGACTTCTCTGCGGACTTTGATAAGAACCTATTTAGCCTGGCCAGCTTCCCATTTAAGGACTGCACCTCTTTCCGTGTCTAAGGGGATGGTAGCTGTATTACTGCATCCGTTTTTCTGGGCAAGGTTTGATTCCATTTGGATCAATCATATATACAAGGAACATTCCTTCCGTTGCCCCAAACATGCATTTCTTTGGATTTAGCTTCATATTAATCCTCCTCAATGTGTCAAACGTCTCTTGGACATCTCAGAGAAGTGCATCCTTCGTATGACTTTTGATGACTAAGTCATCCACATAGACCTCCAGGTTGCGGCCTATCTGTGAGTCAAAGGCTTTGTCCACAAGCCGCTGGTATGTTGCCCCGACGTTCTTTAGTCCGAACGGCATTTTTGTATAACGGTATACGCCTTGACTAGTATGGAACGCCGTCTTCTCTGCGTCCTCTTCCGCCATCTGGATCTGGTGGTATCCTTTATATGCGTCTGAGAAGCACTTAAAGGGATATCCACATATAGATTCTACCTTCCAGTCAATCTCTGGTAACGGGTAACAATCCTGTGGACATGCTTTGTTCAGATCTGTGAAATCCACGCACATGCGCCAGCTTCCGTCGTGCTTTTTGACCATGACTGGGTTGGATAACCACTCGTGGTAGTATACCTCACGCATGATACCCGCGTCCACCAGTTTCCGTACCTCATCTAATATCACTTGGCTGCGCTCAGGTGCCTGACCGCGCTTCTTTTGCTTGACGGGTGGGTATCCCTAGCGGATCTGGAGCCTATGTTCTGCTATAGCGCGCGGTACGCCCGTCATATGCTTGGGCTCCCATGCGAATACATCTAAGTTTTCTTTCAAAAGAGAGCACATGGCCCTCTTGCCGTTATCCGAGAGCGTTCCCCATATGGACACCTCTTGTTCCGGGTAATCAGGATGGATTGCCACCTTCCAATTGGGAGGTGGTGATCCGTCCTTGGGGGGAAAAGGTGGAACCGGTGTTGTCACGGCATAACACTCGGATGCTGGTACGACTGTGTTATTGATGGTGACAATTCCTCCCTCCACAAGGAATTTGATCATTCCGTGTGCCGTGGAAGGTACCGCCCGTATGGCCAGGATACCTGGTCTGCCTATGATCCCATTGTATGGAGAGTGTGAGCGTATCACCATAAAGTTCATCCACGCCGTGGTGGAGTGCTCTTCATTTCCAATGGTTACAAGCAGACGTAGTTGCCCTATTGGACAGATGGTGTCTCCACTAAAACCAATGAGCGGGGTCGTGGCCGATACTAATTGGCTTCTTATTTCTGGTCGTAATTGTACAAAACAGTGTTCGTATAGTACTTCTGCTGATGACCCTCCATCCACATACATGCGGCAAACATTGTGTGTTCCAATGCTTATCTCAATAGTGAGAGGCGCATCAATCACATCGCTTGCTGTGATGGGAGGGAATGAGATTTCTCTGCCGCGTGAAATTTTTTGACTAATTTTCTGCCTCGTGCGGCGCTGTCTGGATTGGATCACATATATAGTTGAAGGTTTGTCCTTTTGGTGATCCTTCTTGTCATACTTCTTGTTCTCTTTTCCATCCTTCCAATCCTTGACCAAGTGCTTGAGTTTACCTGACTTGATCAGTGACTCAATGTGCTTCTTGAGCTGGATACATTCCTCCGTACCATGGCCCTTGTCATTATGGAATTCGCAAAAACGATTTCCTTAACGACGGTCCAGCGGAGTCGTCATTGGGGGAGGTCTCGGGAAATTAGCCCCTTCCGTCAGCAAGATCTCCCGGTAGGACATCTTTAGAGGGTAAAATTATCGTCCGACCATCCTCCCTTGTTTTGGCTCTTGTAATCTGAGCCCCTACCATTGTTCTGGTTATTTTGACCGCCCGACTGTCTCCTGGACTGGTCGTTCGATCGGTAGCTGTTTCCTTTTGAGGGATAGGCCGCGACAACCGCGGTTTCTCCTTCTATGAAGTTTCTCACCCTTTCCATGAGGTCGTCATACCTCTCCGGACGCTTGTCATTGAGACGTCTGGTTAGTTCCCTGTCTGTTATGGCATGCATATAGTCGGAAATTTTCAGGAGTTCCGGCATTGTCTTTGTGCGTGTGCACTCGTCATTGAAGCGTTCGGTGAAGGCTTCCGTAGACTCCCCCGACCGTTGCTTGACGGTTGCCAATGAGACCGGGTCCCTATTATACTTCTTCTGCTGAGTATGGTTATTCCTGAACGCAGTGCGTAATTCAGTGAAGCTATCAATGCTTCACGGAGGAAGTCCTTCAAACCAGTCACGAGCATTACCGATCAAGGTTGAATTGAACATTTGGCACCATATAGGCATGGGCCATCGCTCAATTTTCGCCTGTGTATCAAATATCTTGAGGTGATCATCCGGATCACCAGTTCCATCATAAGTCTTGACACACGCTGGCATGCGACGTTTTGTGTCCTCAGAGTAATTCCGTATGCGGAGAGTGAAAGGATCTTCCCTGGGGTCTGCCCATGGGCGGGTGAGACTAGGGTCACACCACGGTTGGGAAAGATCTTCTGCTTCCGTCTCTCGGTAATAAGGACCGCCATAGTACTCCTCATTGTCTGGTGGTGGTGGAGGAGTACGCCTAGGTCAGCGACGCTTGGGCGGATGGTCATCCGAGTCTTCTCCTGATGGACCGGGAGAAAGAGGTGGTGCCCTATCTTTTGGGTGAGGGCCGCTCTTATGAAAAGAGCCAAGAGCCTTCTTCCCGGTATTCATCCTATCCCACACGCTTATGCGGCGATTGGTTCTGGTCAGTTCCAGATCTGGTCGTTTGGGTGAACCGTCAGACTTCTCTCCTTCTTCTCTGGACTGTATTAGTTCCTGCATGAGACGATCCCCTATGTGCTCGAACACATTCCTAGGTTGGGGAGTTTCCTCAAAGAGGCTCCGCTCCTGAGGTCGTGTCCTTCTCTTCCTCTGAGTTTGAGAAGAGGTGCTTGGTCCGGCATTGCCAAAGTTGAGTCTAGATTGGAGGTCCCTCCCTAGATTCAACCTTGATGCAATCCCTGGATGATCCTATCAAAGTTCTGCGTGAGAACTCGAGTGAGGTCTTCCTCGCTGAGTGGTTCAACCTCTACTTCTTCCTCGGTCGATGGTCTGCGCGGCTCCTTGTTAGGGGGATTGGGCGCACTCCCTGGATCAGGATTATCCAAGGTCGAAGTAGGTGGCGGAGTCATGGAGAACGTGCTTGTCACCCCCATGGACTGAAGACCACTCCGACTGTTTTGTCCGCCAGCTTGATGGCTAGGGGATCGATTGGGAATGAGTATCCCTTCCCCTTGGGACATCCGATTTCCAGGATTTGTGTTCCTGGGATTTCCCTGCGGATGCCCCTTCGTCATTGAAAATTCAAGATGAGATTGTTGCTCTAGCTTAGTGTAATGGGTCCCACGGATGGCGCCAACTTGTTGATACAAAAGTTGGGTGATCCTTGCTACACCCGAAGTAAGCTTAATTCGGGTTGGCTGGACTCCGGCTCTTGCACCAAGTGAATCGTATGGTTGGGATCCTGCACACTAAACAACACGCGTTAGGCTTACCGTGGGAATATTTCCCACGATTAGACTCCGACGTGAGAGTAAGTAATCGGTTAGGGTTATAGGAATCGGATGAGAGTTTTAGAGTGTAGAATGTAATACCTTTGTGGAACTCTTGGGGGTTCCTTATATAGGCAGTGAAACCCTAATGGGCTGTCACTGATGCTTCGGCCCCAAGGCAAGGATAATCACCAGATTTAGATTGATTGTTATCTTCTAATTATGGTGAGTGAATATCCTCTCCTTTGGGATAAATCCTAATCATAATAGGAGTATGATTCTGTCTAACCCTGCACCGGGCATGCCGGGCCGTGGGCCGCACACGTGTGTGCGGTTACTGTTCATCCAAGCTCATAAGCTCAAATAACATTATTCCCACCCATCTGTGATGGGCCGGATACGGGGAGTACCCGTGGGCCGGGTTCATGACCCGGCTGGGGACTATACGTCATCAAGCAACAACCTCAATCACCACAATTTCAAGTGAACTGGAGTAGTTTCTATGAGAAGCTAGAGGAGATTAACATTCAATTTCCTATATCTTCAACTCCACCACAAAGACAATATTGGTTTCACAGGAAACAGTCTTTCCAAGTACTGTCAAGATCAAGAGTAAGTTATGGATCAGACAAGACTGAGGAGGTACAAGTTGAGAAGATTACTTCATTGGAAGAAAAGGTATCTGGAGATACTATGGTGATTGAAGAAACAAGTGTGTCATATACTGGTGAAGTCAACACTGTTGAAGACTCAGGTACTGCTAAGCCAACTAAGCTGACTGCAAGTACTGCTGACATTGTTGAAGACCCAGGTACTGCTAAGCCAACTAAGTCGACTGCAAGTACTGCTGGTGATCATCCTTCACTAGAAAGTCAAACTCCATTTGAGGAAGATGAGACTTTAGCTCAAGTACTGCTTGATCTCAGGGAAAATAATTCAGTTGAGAAAGCTAGACAAGCAGAGATTGAGAACAAGACACAACAGGAAATTCTTGCCAGAAAGGATAAATCTAAAGGTAAGAAAGTTCAAGCTTCACAACCCACTAAAGGTATTTTTATTCAACAACAAACAGATAAGGATGAGGACAAATCTTCCAAGCTGAAGAAGAAATTACCAAAGATCAATCCAAAGGATAAGGGCAAGAAGCAAATACAATCAGAGTCTGAAAATGAAAATGATTCATATGATGATATAAGCAAAGTCATGTACAGATTTAATCAAATAGACCATGATGAGGAATATGCTATGAGAATGCAAGCTCAAATTCGTGAGAAAGAATTACAGGAAGAACTTGCAACAAGACAACAACTGCTTGAAGCAAAAAGGATACAACAAGAATGGAATATACAAGAGTATGATAAGATTCAAGCTGATTACAAGCAAGTGAGATTCTTGCAGAATCATTAATAGCTGAAGAAAGGGATGCTTATGATGAAGAAGAGAAAGCAAGATTGATTGATGATTTGGTAAGGGAGCAACAAAGATTCTTTGCTGAGAAAAGAAGAAAAGAAAAGATTAAGCCTCCAACTACCATGCAGATAAGTCAAATGATGACTTATCTCAAGAAAGTTAAGCGTTTCACTCATGTTCAATTGGTCAAGAAGAATTTTGAAGAAATCAAGGCTTTGTATGAACAACACAAAAGAGTTGAATTGAACTTTGTTGAAATCGATTCTGAAAAGGACAAGAGATAAATTGAAGAAGTTAAGAAGCAATTTCGACAACAAAGACAATTTGGAAGTACTCCTAGACTTGATGCAAGTACTGCTGAACCTACAAGAACATCTCCACCTATCAAAGCTACTTATGCTAGGAAAAGTGTGAAGGAAAAGGTAAGTTCAAAAGAGACAGAGACTGCTCAAAGAATGAATGAAGGAGAACAGGCTCAAGATGTTGATAAGACTGAAAATGTACAAGCAGTACATACACAGTCAACAGTACATACTGAAGAAACAGTACATGCTGACTTTGAAAAAGTTTCTGATGTGTCAGATCAAGATGAAGTTTTCAAAGTAAGAAAAAGAAAGAGATCAACTAAGAAGAAGCTGAAAGCCAAGAAAAAGGCTAAGTCAACCACAGAAGATAGTGATGATGATGAGAGCTTAAGAAAGTACTTGAAGATAGTAAATTTTGAGGATCAATGTGTAGATACAAAGATTCTTGGAAAGAATTCATCCATTGTCAAATGGATATATACTGCATTTCAAGGACTGGAAGCTCATGGAATACAAAGATCAGATGGCTCAACAAGAATTTTTAAACTGTTAGAAGATATTTTGCACATTCTTGACAGGCAAGATATTCAAGATCTTTCCAGGTTAACTCAGGAAGCTAGTATAGGTAAAACTGAGGTATCACTATTATATAGGGAATTTCTCTTTATGTATGAATGATTGTAGTAAAATACAACTCTTGTTTAGGAAAACAAAGAGCGTAAATAGCGGTAAGTATCGAGTGATGATTTTAGGAAAAATCAACACTAATGACCCACAATCACTTAAAAGAGATGAAAGATTCGTTTCCCAAGGAGGTATGGTGTTGTGAATTAACTTGTATTTATTTGAGATTAATATTAAGAAGAATGGGGGTGAGAAGAAGAAAAGACGGATACGTGAAAATTAAACTACGACGAAAACGTAAGACCGTAGAAAAACCACAAAAATTAAAAATTAAGCTAAGACCAAAAACAAAATCAAGAAAAAGATAAAAACAAGTCTTAAATAATATAAATAGAGTTAAAAATCCAACAAAGATATTTTAAAACCTTTTGTTAATTAAATAATTAATTTTAAATGCTAATTAAAGCCCTAAAATTAAATTTAACTAATTCAAAAGTCTAAAATATGATTTTATTGAACAATTACTTAACTTATATTATTAGAAGACTAAAAAGTAATTTTCTAAAAATTAAAACCTATTAAAACTATTTTTAAAACCCTAAAAATGATTAAAAATGATTAAAACCTAATTAAACTTAAAATAATTATAAAAATAAATCTAAAAGCTTAAAAATTATTCTAAAAATGGAAATGATCCTAATTAATGACAAAGAACCTAGGAAAAATGAAAAAGAAGGAAAAATAAAATTTTGAAAAATTAATAATAAAATATTATTAAAATAATACTAAAAAATAAAAGTTTATAAAATTTAAAATAAAAAATTTATAAAAATCCTAAATATTATAACTAAGAGAAAAACACAAATCTAAGCTTCTAAACCTTTTTTATTAATTTTATAAAAATCTTTAAAGTTTATAAAAAAACCTTAAAATATTATAAAATTAAAAATAAATGTTTTTGAAACCAAAATAAGATGTAAACCTCAAAAATATATTTTAAAACCTAAAAAGTATTTTTCCTAAAAATAAGAACTATTTTTGGTATTTTTTAATGATTTAATAAAAACGTCTATTAAATAAATTCTAAAAAATACACTAATAAAGTGAAAAATATGAAACCAATTTTAAAAAATCTACAAACCTATTACTTACCCAGGAAAAATAAGACACTTGAAATAAGCTTATTAAATAAGCAGGAATTAAGAGAAAAAGCTACGGCTTTAAATGAATAAGCAAAACAAAAACGTGGTTAAGTAAACAACCAAACCACTCCCTAGTAGTCAAAGACCCTAGGGCGCAGTGGTGAGTGTGGTGTGGTGTGAACGTGGTGACCAGGGTTCGAATCCTGAAACCCCCCCTTTTTATCACACAGTTGCGCCGCAACGTTTTTTTCTTGCGCCGCAACTAGTGAAACGATAGCACCTTTGGTCAGTAACTCCTTCAGTTGCGCCGCAACGTTTTTTTCTTGCGCCGCAACTAGTGAAACGGGAATACCAAGATCTGCAGCTCCTTCAGTTGCGCCGCAACTAGTAGGTCTTGCGGCGCAATTTGTATAACGTGCCTGGTTTTGCTAAGTTACTGATGAACAACCAAGTGCACACTTGTGCACTTGTGATGCCAAGAGGTCTTGGCTTGATGCTTTGTTTGGTGATTATGTTGGAACAATTGGGCACCCTTGTGCTCAATGAAGCACAAGGAGTCAATAACAACAAGGAAACAAACACCTAGCACTCAAATTCAAGAAATCAAATGCACCAAAGATCATAAAAACAAGCAAGATAACACTTATGCAGATTTTTAACACCCTTTTTACCTTTTACCTCTTAAACTAAGCTAAAACTTGTATCAAACTAAGTTACCAACTAGTTAAAATCTAAATCAACCTTAATCACTAACTATAACACCCTTACAATTCATTATTTAAGATCCAACTCCTGCTAAAACGTATTGCCAAACACCCTTTAAACTTTTTGAAAACCAATTTTTCCAAATCAAAACCTTATGAAACCTAACCAAATTGTTATCAAAGCTTCATAACATGTATATAACATAACATAAACACAAATCAAGTAACTTAAACACACTTAATCAATCAATCAAGCAAATCATGTAACAAGCACTTTTATGAACTTTTCAAAGAGTAAAAGAGAGTTACCTTAGGACCCCTACATCCAAGGGTCCTAGTGGATGTTGAATCCACCTCCAAACCAACCCGGGTTGGTGCTGAACTAAATCAACAAGCCTTCAACCTGTTTGAACACAAAACAAAGAAAACACAATTCAAGCTTACAATATTCTTTTTTTTTTTTTTTTCTTTTTAAAACTTTACCAAAACTTATCAAACTTCTTAAAAACGTTTCTATTAACACTTAAATCACCAATAAACAAAACCTCTTAACATCCAAACCTTTTGAGAAGATTTTACCAAAATCTCTCAAAATCTCAAAACCTTAAACAACTTTGAAAATCAAAGTTGCTTAACCAAATAAAAGTGTGGAACTCAGAATTAAGCTTAACACAACACTCAACTTTTAAAAACAATAAAAAAGGAATTACACTTGAATATTTCAAAAACCAAACTTTTTATTTCTTTAAAAAGGTATTACATGTGCAAGCTTAAAAACTGGAACAAAGGGATCACCACAGCTTGGGTCTCCTTTTATAGAGCCTATAGAACAATCTAGAATAGAAAAAACTAAACCCTAATCATAAGAAAATCCCAAATGTGCCCTTGAATGGTTTTGAGTGCATTTTGTCCTCTCATTTGATCTTGGCCTTTAAATTTTGCTTTGTGAGCAAGCATAGCATCTTGGACGTCCATTTTGCCACGTCATGATGCTTGGGGGCTAAGGAATGATGTGATTGGTGGATTGGGGAATTGGGGGTTTGGTGCACATGAGTGGGATGCAGGTTTTTAGGAGTGGGAAAGGTTTGTGAGTGTGTGAATTACTTGTGTGCAAGTTTAATTGGTTTTTACCCAAGGAAAAGTGAAGGTAAATTCTGGGTGGTAAGAACAATGAATAGTAACAGTTTTAATCCGAAATTGGGGGTGGCATATGTGTTAGGCGCACTTTTTGTTTAAATGTTTCCATTTTGGCAACTTCAGTCCTCCTCTTTTGTTATTTTTGCCATTTAAGGTTTCCAGCCCTAAAACTTGATATCCTTTGTAATTAACTTTCCCACTTTGACAATTTTGGCACCAACTTTTGATAAAAGGTTATCAAGGATGTAATTTGACATTTGGTGATTTTTCAAGGACTAATCTTGGACAATGTTGATCTTCAAAGGTCTTCAATGAGTCTTTCACTTGTTGAGGGACCATTATTGGCAATTTGAAATTGTTGAGGGACTAATCTTGCCATTTCTTCAATCTTGAAGGACCTTTTTGCAATTTTGACAAACTTAAGGGACCAAACTTGTAATTATTAATATACAAGGGTTTTAAGTGTCATTTCTTCATTCATTGAGGATCAATCTTGTTTGTCTTCAAGTCTTCAAGGGTATTTGATGAAAATTCCATGATTAGGGCCCGGTTCTTTGTACGGCTTCGTTTCTCGTGTCCGTTTTTCCTTGATTCTTGTGATCTTTTGTCTTTTTCACGATATCCATACCTAAAATACACAAGTAAACAAACACAAGCATATATATGGTATTTTATGACATTTTAATGCTTTTAAAGCCCGAAAAGAACGATGAGATCATGTATAAATGCCATCTCATCACTCCCCCATACTAAGCCATTGCCGTGCCCTCACGCAATGCTAAGAATAAAGTATCTAAGCATCACCAAAGTTCAATTTTATTAACCTTTATTGAAGAGTAAAACACTTGCAACATACTACGAGAATGTGTAAAGACATAATGTATGATTTTCATCACCAAAAGGTGACTTTTAGGGTCTAAGAATAGAAACAAGTTAATGTCCCTTAGAGTAAACTTCGTCATCCTTGATTGTCATACATTCCATGCTAAGTGCAAAAACAAGATCATTGTTGGTACAAGTCACAATGCTAACACTACTCATACGTTCAAATTGTGTAATACTTTTTCTCCCCGCAATCCTAGTTATTATAAAAGGAAATGGGTTACTAGCATTTTTTATCTATTTGTCATGGATCACAAGTGATTCATATTGACTTATTTGAGTAGTTATTAGTCCGAAAGCAAAGTAGCACGATTTGATCAATAGTTAGCCGAAGGACAAAATCTTTTAAAACGGCTTCTCGTGTATCTCCTTAAGTTCATATCTTGGCATAACTCGTTTCACGATTTGAGACCTTTCTCGGACCGATATTTGGCATGTACTTCATACTTCAAATCTTGGGAAGACGTTCTCGAAATTATGGTCTTCTCTTCATATATTTGGAATTTCTTCACTTGACGTTTTTGAGAGATTCTTCATATAGGACCACGACTTCATCATTTTTCTTCAATCTTTACTTTGGATTTTGATATACAACGATCCGCCTCCTTTTCGGACTTGGATATATTTATCCTCATACCTTGTTAGGGTCTTTTTGGATAGACTTTCTCCATTCTTTAGGGGAGTAATAGCTTCTCGTAGTGTGTCTCGATCCTTCATATTGATTTTGGAACAATGATACTTCACATCATCTTTGGATCTTTAGCAAAAATAGAGCTCCTCATGCCTTGTTAGGGCCTTTTTGGATAATTGCCAATCTTCGCGTCCCGTTTCAATAAGTTATGCCTTGGCTATGAACTCTATTCAACCCCGAGCAACTTTTAAACGATCTTGCGCTAGAGGCTAAGTAACCTTTCAAATCGTACGACCTTACTTATTGCAATTATGATTTATTCCTAATGCATTGATCTTATGGGAAGAAAAAGCCACAATTAAAAACATATGAGTTTTTGAAAGAACACTTTCATGTTCTACGTTTAGCATGATCACTTGTCTAACTCTATCATTTCTCGTTCTTCACTATTTAAAGACCTCTAATTAAAGAGACTCGTGAATACTTAGCCATGCAAGTCAAAATTAAGCCAAATTTGGATTAGCTTTCATTAAGACTATATCAAATCAAAGTTTTGGGTTTTCAAGCCACCTATAGGATCTTGCACTTTCTTGGACTTTTTCAAGTTTAGAGAATGCGTTTTATAGTTCCCTTGATAAGTGACTTTCTAGAATCAATTATAGGAACTTGCGAAAAGTTCTTGTTCTCAACCCGAATGAATTAAGACTTTCGCGTTTTAAAGCTCCCTATATAAAAGTCTAGCAAAACTTGAATTGAGCGGGTTAAGGAATGTAAATGGCTCCAAATGCCCATCAAGTCAAAAATTAACTCTTATTCTACCCATCGGAAAATATACATTCGTGTCTTAAAAACACTTATGAAAACTACGAAAAATTTTAAAATTTGGCCATTTTTAGCCTTATTAGCAAAACATTGAAAATTGGAAAACGTGAGGGCGTAGCAAAGCAAGTACCTATTCACCCCCCCATACTAAAAGTAAACATTGTCCTCAATGTTTCGAGGCTAAAGGTGGAGCACCCCCATACTAGAGACGAAGAGTCGAATGCTTAGGATCTAGCATGGAAAGGGTGATCAACAATATATCTAAAGCCGTTTATTAATTATGCTAAAAGATAATTGTTAGAACAATAAAGGATATGTCATGGAATCGTGAAAAACTTCTTCAAACGAACGATGGAGGCTCACGTAAACGAACACGAGAGTCTTCAATCGTAGACGATGATGATGATCTAGATAACACAATCACAAACAACCACGAGACAACGAGTTGGAAGGGTACAAGTCCCCTTATTAGTGAACATAAAAAGCATAAAGATAAGCATGGGATCTCCCCCACGAGGCACCTCGTTTTTGATTACCGAGTCATGAGCTCGACTCGATCCCCTCAATGCTAATTATCATTGGGGAAGGTGTCTTGGTCGGGGGCAACCATTGAAGGAATTTCCCCACCAAAGTAGTGCTTAAGCCTATGTCCATTCACCTTAAAATTGGGACCATCATCTTGAGCTAGCTCAATGGTCCCATATGGAAACACTTGTGTAATGGTGAACGGACCCGACCAACGAGATTTCAATTTCCCGGAAAATATCTTAAGACGTGAGTTAAAAAGCAACACTTGATCACCAACGTTAAAAACCCGGTTTTTAATCTTTGAATCATGAAACTTTTTAGTCTTTTCTTTAAAAATTAATGAATTTTCATAAGCATTATCCCTTAATTCATCCAATTCATTCAATTGTATTTTCCGGTGATCTCCCGCGGTCTTCAAGTCAAAATTAGCATGCTTAAGGGCCCAATATGCCTTATGCTCCAATTCAATGGGCAAATGAAAATTCTTCCCATAGACTAACTTATAAGGAGTGCAACCGATAGGTGTCTTATAAGCGGTCCTAAAGGCCCATAAAGCGTCATCGAGTTTGTCGGACCACGAAGCACGGTTTTCTCCAATCGACCTTTCTAAAATCCTCTTCAAAGCTCGGTTCGAGACCTCGACTTGCCCACTCGTTTGCGGGTGATAAGCCGTAGAAAGACGATGTGTAACTCCATATTTCTTTAGAACCTTTTCGAATTGGTCATTACAAAAATGGGTTCCACGATCGCTTATAATAGCACGAGGGGTTCCGAACCGAGAGAATAGTTGCTTCAAAAACTTCACTACCACACGAGCATCATTAGTAGGCAAAGCCTTAGCTTCCACCCACTTAGAAAGGTAGTCCACCGCGACGAGGATATATTTGTTGCCATGAGATGATGGGAACGGCCCCATAAAGTCTATTCCCCATATGTCGAAAATCTCACACACTTGAATTATATTTTGCGGCATTTCATCACGTTGAGATGATTTTCCTTGACGTTGGCACGAATCACACGACTTTACAAGTACGTGTGCATCACGATAGATAGAAGGCCAAAAGAAACCGGCATCGAACACTTTCTTAGCCGTGAGATTAGCACCATGGTGGCCACCCGTGGGTCCCTCGTGACAAGCTCTAAGGATATTAGAAGCTTCGGTACCAAACACACAACGTCGAACGAGTTGATCCGCACAAATCCGAAAGAGATAAGGGTCGTCCCAAAAATAGAACTTGACGTCACGAAAGAATTTTCGTTTTTGTTGTGTCGTCATACCCTTGATTATGAAATTGCCCGCATGGTAATTTGCAATGTCGGCAAACCATGGGGTGGTGTCTTTAGAATTCACTACACCGAGAGTCTCAAGAGGAAATGTTTCGGTAATTTCCTTGTTCTCGAAAACATCTTTGTGAGGATCTTCTAGACGAGAGAGATGATCGGCCGCTAGATTCTCGGCTCCTTTTTTGTCAAGCACGGTGACATCAAATTCTTGGAGGAGGAGCATCCAACGAAGTAATCTCGGCTTAGCATCTTGCTTAGCTAAGAGATACTTGATAGCCGAATGGTCGGTATACACGATGCTTTTAGTTAAGACGAGATAAGGTCGGAATTTCTCAAAAGCATAGACCACGGCAAGGAATTCCTTTTCCGTTGTGGTGTACTTTAATTGAGCCTCGGTCATCGTCTTACTAGCATAGTGGATAGGACGAAAATGCTTGTCATAACGTTGCCCTAAGACGGCCCCTATAGCATAATCACTTGCATCGCACATGATTTCAAAGGGTAATTCCCAATTAGGAGCAACAAGAATGGGAGCTTCGGTAAGTTTCCTTTTTAGAGTCTCGAAAGCCTTAACACAATCCTCATTAAAGTTAAAAGGAGCATCCTTTTCGAGAAGGTGTGTCATAGGACGAGAAATTTTCGAAAAGTCCTTGATGAAACGACGATAAAAGCCCGCGTGGCCTAGGAAACTACGAACTCCCTTAACGGTTTTGGGATGAGGTAACTTGGCGATGACGTCTACCTTAGCTTTATCGACCTCAATCCCCGCCTTCGACACCTTATGTCCTAAGACGATTCCTTGTTTACACATGAAATGACATTTCTCCCAATTAAGCACAAGATTGGTTTCTTCACAACGTTTTAACATTTGTTCGAGATTAGATAAACATGACGTGAACGAATTACCAAACACCGAGAAGTCATCCATAAACACTTCCATCGACTTCTCGATCATGTCGTGAAAAATTGCCATCATACACCGTTGAAACGTACCGGGTGCATTACAAAGTCCGAAAGGCATCCTACGATAAGCGAACGTTCCATAAGGACACGTAAACGTAGTCTTCTCTTGATCACGAGGGTCGATAGGGATTTGAAAGTAACCGGAAAAACCATCTAAAAAGCAATAGAATTCATTTCCCGCAAGTCGCTCCAACATTTGATCCATGAAGGGCAAAGGAAAGTGGTCTTTACGAGTGGCGTCATTTAACTTTCGGTAGTCAATACACACCCTCCAACCGGTCACAACACGAGTGGGAATTAACTCGTTGTTTTCATTAGGCACAACGGTCATTCCTCCCTTTTTAGGGACACAATGGATTGGGCTCACCCATGGGCTATCGGATATAGGATAAATCATTCCCGCGTCAAGGAGTTTAAGGACCTCCTTTTTAATGACATCGTGAATTTTGGGATTTACCCTTCTTTGACTTTGAATTGCGGGTTTGTAGTCCTCCTCCATTAAAATCTTGTGAGTACAAAATTTTGGGTCAATACCCTTAATGTCAGAAATTTTCCACGCAATTGCCCCTTTGTGAGCCTTAAGAACTTTCAAGAGCTCGGTTTTTTCATCATTAGCAAGATCTTTTGCAATAATAACCGGCAACTTGTCATCACCTTCCAAGAATGCATATTCAAGGTGAGAAGGAAGATCTTTCAATTCAAGGATAGGCGGTTCCTCGATTGAAGATTTAGGTTCAACACTCATAACTTCCATCGGCGGAAGAAATGGTGGAATAGAAATATCATCACTAATCAACACCTCATCTTCATTGTCGATTTCATTTGAAGTGAAATCGCCTCCTTGGAATGGAGTGAGATTTGGTGTGGAATTAGCAAGAATCGGATCCAAAATAGTGGGATTGCCACTTGACGAGCTATCGGAAAAACCTAACATTTCTTGTGAAAACTCATCGCAAACCACATCAACAATGTCAATGTGATTGATGGTAGCGATTGCATAAACATGAGAAGGTTTCGAGTTTTGAGTAGCGTTTATAACAAGTTCCTCTTCGTTGAATCTCAAAGTGATAGTTCTCGCATGAACATCGATAAGCGATCTCGAAGTATCTAAAAATGATCGTCCTAAAATTAGAGGAACTTGAGGATCCGCGGGGATGTCGACTACTATAAAATCAACGGGATAGTAGAACTTCCCCACTTTCACGAAAACATCTTCGGCTATTCCACATGCCATAATCGTAGAATGATCGGCCATCTCGATGGACATGTTCGAGGGAATAAGAGCCGGAAGCGAAAGCGATTTCCAAATGGAAAATGGCATCAAATTAATGCTCGCACCAAGATCGGCCAAGGCGAGGCATTCTTTCATCTCTTGTATGTCACAAGGAATGAGAAACTTTCCGGGATCACCAACTTTTTCCGGTATGCGGTTAAGATAAACCGAAGAACAATTAGCAAGCTTTGAAAGCTTTTCCTTATCGCTCATCATACTTTTAAAAGTGGAAGCGAAACGAGGCATGTATAACAACGCGTCGGCTAAACTCACATCAAAATGCACTTGTTGAAACATCTTAATAAAAAGCTCGATTTGTTGTTTGTTACGTTCTTGCATTTTCTCTTTGTTTCGTCTTGAAGGGTAGGGTAAAGGTGGTGTGGGTAAGTCATTAGGCAACGGCCTTGGAATCTCGGGTTCCACAATTGGTATTGGTGTAACCGTAGGTGTGGTTTGAGCGGTACTTCGTGGGATTGTAATGTGCTCCTTTTCGACCATCACCTCGGGTTCTTTCTCGATTTCCTTCTCCGTAGAAGTACTTGGACGAGAGATTGGTTCCTTGAAAGTTTTACCACTTCGTGTAGTAATAACCTTCATTTCTCCCTTCGGGTTTGCAATGGTATCACTAGGAAGACCACCCGAAGAAGAGGGCTTACACATGATAGCTTCAAACATTTTAGCCATTCGGTCCTCAAATTTTGATTGCCTAGCATCCGCTTTCAATAACTCTTGCTTAATCTCATGTTGTCCTAATTCCATCTTTTGTTGGTTTTGTTGAAGACGTTGGACATTTCCTTCCATTTTATTAGCATGAGTTTTAAGTTCATTAGCAAGTTCATTTTTAAGCTCGTTTTTCAACTCGGACCTTAAGCTAATCATCTCACGTTGCATGTTATCAAATTTAGCATCATTTGCTTTTGCATAATCTAAAAATTCTCCTTGCAAATTTTTCGTGTGAGCATTTTGAAAACCTTGTGTGGTGTTTTGAAAATCACGGTTTTGGTTTTGATTAGAGATTTGTCCATTCCCACTTTGATAATTCCCTTTGTTGTAATTGCGTGTGTTGCCTTGGTAATTACCTTGGTTGTTGTTTCGATAATTGTTAGCATTTTGATTTGGTGGAGCTTGATTTTGGCGGGAACCTTGGCCGTTTTGGTTGTAAGTTTCCGTTGCTACATAAGCACTCGAAGTGTTACCATCCGCGGTAATGCACTCGGATAAATCATGAGCTCCTCCACACGATAAACAACTCTTAGCAACCGCTTTAACCGAAGCGGAATTGGAAGCTTCTTGAGCCTTCCAATGGGACATTAGATTAGCAAATCTATCAAAAAAACGATTTTCCTCATTAGCTTCATCATGTAAGGCATTAATGCTACGAGACGATTGTGATGAAGATGACGAACTCATATTGGCAACACTCGGTGTGTTACGAGGGCTATAAACCTTAGATCGATTTTCAATGATTTGTAAAGCCTCATTTGTCGTCTTGCACAAAAAATTACCACCCGCGGCGGCATTCAAATAATCTCGTTCATGATCATTAAGCCCATTATAAAAAGTATCAATTTGATGTAATTCCGAAAAATCATGGTGAGGACATTCATGTAACATCTCCTTAAATCGTTCCCATGCCATTGAAAAACTTTCATTGTTACGTTGCACAAATCGTGAAATCTCATTCTTCAAATGTGTTGTTTTTGATGGTGGAAAAAACTTGTTCACAAACTTAGAAACGAGATCGGCCCATGTCAAAATCGAATTTGGCGGTTCTTTCTCGAGCCAAATTTTTGCGGGTCCATCCAACGAATATGGAAACAACATCATCTTAATGGCGTCATGTGGAACATCTTTGAATTTGCTAGTGGCGGTGAGACGGTTGAAATTCCTAATATGGTAATGCGGGTTGTCTTTCTCATGACCTCGAAATTTGTTTGCTTGTAGCATCGACATTAAACCCGTCTTAATCTCGAAATTCTCCGCAAGGATGGCGGGAATAACAATGGCCTCTCCAAAACCCTCGGTGGGTGCTTGTAGCAACTCCATCATAGTACGATTAGCCATTACGACTTCTTGTTCTATAATAGGTTCAACAATTGGAGGTTCTTCAACAATCAACGATCCTTGATTTGCTTGCTTTTGAAGTCGTTTACGAGCTCGTTTTGCTTGATTACGAGTGATCATAAACTTCACGAAGAATGGGAGGTGAGCAAAGAAGATTCTTTTTGGTTGTTTTGTGGATTTTCAATTTTTTTTGTGTTTTTGATGATATTTAATTTTTTTGGATTTTGGTGTATCTTCGTAGACAACAATCTACAAAATCTCTCCTCGAATCAAACTCTTGATTAAAGAAGCCTCAAAGGAATGAAAACGATCACGTGGAGTGAACGCCTTCGAATGACTTTAGAACTTTGGTGAAAACCAAATTGTTCACGAGGGTTTAATCACAAAGAAAACCAAGCAAATATAGTATACGTATTAATACTTTGGGCGGCAAAACCCTCGATTAGCCTTCAATCTCAAAATACTCACAAGCAAGCGGGGAAACGAGGCGGCGCGAAGCACTTAAGAGCCTTTTTCCTTAGGGTATATTTTATAATACCCGCCTTATACCCACCTTATAGTTTGTATTTTTCAAAATCGAGCTTCTCGAAAGTATTTATCTATTTTTGCCTTTTCTTTTTGTTTGAGATTCGAATACAATGATCGAGTGATGAAATCCCGAATCAAGGTTGTGTTTTCACACTTTTGGAGATATTGTATTTTGGTTGTGATACTTAATACAATATATTAATAATATTCACAAAGAAAAACCGAGAAAACCGATAATACGTGTTAAGGGAGTTCCACTTAACACAAATATTATTATGGATAATATCAAAAACAAAATTTTCCAAATTAAATCACGACACACCTCCCCGGCAGCGGCGCCAAAATTGATTGGAGTAAAATTTAGATAACTTGCTTTAGGAAAAACAAGCAACTAAATATGAGCGGTAAGTATCGACGAGTGATTTAGGAAAACCACAAGTAATGACCCACAATCACTTAAAAGAGAGAAAGATTCATTTCCCAAGGAGGTATGGTGTTGTGAATTAACTTGTATTTATTTGAGATTAATATTAAGAAGAATGGGGGTGAGAAGAAGAAAAGACGGATACGTGAAAATTAAACTACGACGAAAACGTAAGACCGTAGAAAAACCACAAAAATTAAAAATTAAGCTAAGACCAAAAACAAAATCAAGAAAAAGATAAAAACAAGTCTTAAATAATATAAATAGAGTTAAAAATCCAACAAAGATATTTTAAAACCTTTTGTTAATTAAATAATTAATTTTAAATGCTAATTAAAGCCCTAAAATTAAATTTAACTAATTCAAAAGTCTAAAATATGATTTTATTGAACAATTACTTAACTTATATTATTAGAAGACTAAAAAGTAATTTTCTAAAAATTAAAACCTATTAAAACTATTTTTAAAACCCTAAAAATGATTAAAAATGATTAAAACCTAATTAAACTTAAAATAATTATAAAAATAAATCTAAAAGCTTAAAAATTATTCTAAAAATGGAAATGATCCTAATTAATGACAAAGAACCTAGGAAAAATGAAAAAGAAGGAAAAATAAAATTTTGAAAAATTAATAATAAAATATTATTAAAATAATACTAAAAAATAAAAGTTTATAAAATTTAAAATAAAAAATCTATAAAAATCCTAAATATTATAACTAAGAGAAAAACACAAATCTAAGCTTCTAAACCTTTTTTATTAATTTTATAAAAATCTTTAAAGTTTATAAAAAAACCTTAAAATATTATAAAATTAAAAATAAATGTTTTTGAAACCAAAATAAGATGTAAACCTCAAAAATATATTTTAAAACCTAAAAAGTATTTTTCCTAAAAATAAAAACTATTTTTGGTATTTTTTAATGATTTAATAAAAACGTCTATTAAATAAATTCTAAAAAATACACTAATAAAGTGAAAAATATGAAACCAATTTTAAAAAATCTACAAACCTATTACTTACCCAGGAAAAATAAGACACTTGAAATAAGCTTATTAAATAAGCAGGAATTAAGAGAAAAAGCTACGGCTTTAAATGAATAAGCAAAACAAAAACGTGGTTAAGTAAACAACAAAACCACTCCCTAGTAGTCAAAGACCCTAGGGCGCAGTGGTGAGTGTGGTGTGGTGTGAACGTGGTGACCAGGGTTCGAATCCTGAAACCCCCCCCTTTTTATCACACAGTTGCGCCGCAACGTTTTTTTCTTGCGCCGCAACTAGTGAAACGATAGCACCTTTGGTCAGTAACTCCTTCAGTTGCGCCGCAACGTTTTTTTCTTGCGCCGCAACTAGTGAAACGGGAATACCAAGATCTGCAGCTCCTTCAGTTGCGCCGCAACTAGTAGGTCTTGCGGCGCAATTTGTATAACGTGCCTGGTTTTGCTAAGTTACTGATGAACAACCAAGTGCACACTTGTGCACTTGTGATGCCAAGAGGTCTTGGCTTGATGCTTTGTTTGGTGATTATGTTGGAACAATTGGGCACCCTTGTGCTCAATGAAGCACAAGGAGTCAATAACAACAAGGAAACAAACACCTAGCACTCAAATTCAAGAAATCAAATGCACCAAAGATCATAAAAACAAGCAAGATAACACTTATGCAGATTTTTAACACCCTTTTTACCTTTTACCTCTTAAACTAAGCTAAAACTTGTATCAAACTAAGTTACCAACTAGTTAAAATCTAAATCAACCTTAATCACTAACTATAACACCCTTACAATTCATTAATTAAGATCCAACTCCTGCTAAAACGTATTGCCAAACATCCTTTAAACTTTTTGAAAACCAATTTTTCCAAATCAAAACCTTATGAAACCTAACCAAATTGTTATCAAAGCTTCATAACATGTATATAACATAACATAAACACAAATCAAGTAACTTAAACACACTTAATCAATCAATCAAGCAAATCATGTAACAAGCACTTTTATGAACTTTTCAAAGAGTAAAAGAGAGTTACCTTAGGACCCCTACATCCAAGGGTCCTAGTGGATGTTGAATCCACCTCCAAACCAACCCGGGTTGGTGCTGAACTAAATCAACAAGCCTTCAACCTGTTTGAACACAAAACAAAGAAAACACAATTCAAGCTTACAATATTCTTTTTTTTTTTTACTTTTCTTTTTAAAACTTTACCAAAACTTATCAAACTTCTTAAAAACGTTTCTATTAACACTTAAATCACCAATAAACAAAACCTCTTAACATCCAAACCTTTTGAGAAGATTTTACCAAAATCTCTCAAAATCTCAAAACCTTAAACAACTTTGAAAATCAAAGTTGCTTAACCAAATAAAAGTGTGGAACTCAGAATTAAGCTTAACACAACACTCAACTTTTAAAAACAATAAAAAAGGAATTACACTTGAATATTTCAAAAACCAAACTTTTTATTTCTTTAAAAAGGTATTACATGTGCAAGCTTAAAAACTGGAACAAAGGGATCACCACAGCTTGGGTCTCCTTTTATAGAGCCTATAGAACAATCTAGAATAGAAAAAACTAAACCCTAATCATAAGAAAATCCCAAATGTGCCCTTGAATGGTTTTGAGTGCATTTTGTCCTCTCATTTGATCTTGGCCTTTAAATTTTGCTTTGTGAGCAAGCATAGCATCTTGGACGTCCATTTTGCCACGTCATGATGCTTGGGGGCTAAGGAATGATGTGATTGGTGGATTGGGGAATTGGGGGTTTGGTGCACATGAGTGGGATGCAGGTTTTTAGGAGTGGGAAAGGTTTGTGAGTGTGTGAATTACTTGTGTGCAAGTTTAATTGGTTTTTACCCAAGGAAAAGTGAAGGTAAATTCTGGGTGGTAAGAACAATGAATAGTAACAGTTTTAATCCGAAATTGGGGGTGGCATATGTGTTAGGCGCACTTTTTGTTTAAATGTTTCCATTTTGGCAACTTCAGTCCTCCTCTTTTGTTATTTTTGCCATTTAAGGTTTCCAGCCCTAAAACTTGATATCCTTTGTAATTAACTTTCCCACTTTGACAATTTTGGCACCAACTTTTGATAAAAGGTTATCAAGGATGTAATTTGACATTTGGTGATTTTTCAAGGACTAATCTTGGACAATGTTGATCTTCAAAGGTCTTCAATGAGTCTTTCACTTGTTGAGGGACCATTATTGGCAATTTGAAATTGTTGAGGGACTAATCTTGCCATTTCTTCAATCTTGAAGGACCTTTTTGCAATTTTGACAAACTTAAGGGACCAAACTTGTAATTATTAATATACAAGGGTTTTAAGTGTCATTTCTTCATTCATTGAGGATCAATCTTGTTTGTCTTCAAGTCTTCAAGGGTATTTGATGAAAATTCCATGATTAGGGCCCGGTTCTTTGTACGGCTTCGTTTCTCGTGTCCGTTTTTCCTTGATTCTTGTGATCTTTTGTCTTTTTCACGATATCCATACCTAAAATACACAAGTAAACAAACACAAGCATATATATGGTATTTTATGACATTTTAATGCTTTTAAAGCCCGAAAAGAACGATGAGATCATGTATAAATGCCATCTCATCAATGAACCACACAACTGTGATCAGAAAATGTTGAAGGAATTAGAGAATCAGGTTCCTAGTTACTGGAGATATTATAGGTCATGTAGAATACATGCTTTGGATGTAGATGATATTACATACTACATGCTGCAAGAGAAAAAGTATCCTTTTGGAAGAAGATTGTTGGAAAGAATGTTGGAACAACAATTGGAAGTTTCAGAGGAATCTACTGGTGCTTTGGATTTGATCAGAATGGTTAAACAACAAATCAAGGACTTGGAGCAAGAGGAAGAAGCTGAGAAAGAGCCTTAAGTGTTTGACTTTCAGTCACACTTCATAAATGGTTCTCAGTTCACCATGTCTAACACACATAAGAACTGGCTAGTCCATAAGCAAACGGTTTGTGGTAAAGACTTCTCAAATCTGTTGACAGCTGGTACTTTGCTAAAAACTATATGGTTCTAACTCACCTTGTTTCAAGACAAAGAGTTGGCTAGTCCTAGACAAACGGTACTAGGTAAAGACTTTCTAAAATCCATTGATGGTCGACAATTTACCAATAATTGTAGGGTTATCAATACACCTTATTCTTGATGAATAAAGTATTGGCTATTCTAGAGGGTACAGCTAACTGGTAAAGGATAATCAAATCCGTTGATAGCTGATGATTTGCTAAAAATCATGAATCCAATACAGATTGGTTTTTGTTGTTAACTGTTTTATTTCAGGTATGAAGTTTCAGGCAAAGGAAGTATTAGAAAGAAATACTTACAAGGTTTTGTCTCATTAAATCAAGACAGAGTTCATGATTCAGAGTTCATAGATTTAACTCAAAGAAGACAATTACCATTGCTGCATAACTTAATGAATGTTTACAAGACACAAGAAGATCATAGATCAAGATGATGTTCATGAGACTTGAAGGTTATCTTATCAGAAAAAGATCTACATTGAAGTGTTTAGCTACATTCAGTTGGATACAAGTAACAATTCCAAGTTCAATCCAAGTTTGAAGAAAAGGCTGAAGATATGTATTCAGATACATTCAAGACAAAGAAAACAAGAAGACAACAAGTTATCATTCTTGTTTAGGGGAGGATTGTTGGGAATTATTATTAAGTTTCAAGTACCGTCAGTGTAAACTTAAGTACTGTTAGTATCTTTCAAGTACCGTTAGTGTTAACGCGGTACATATTAAGTACTGCTACTTATAAAGTAAGTACTGCTATATTATTTAGGACGAATATATCTTTGTAGAAGATATGTCATAGTTTATAGCAAGATTATATCTTATGTGATATACTTAATAGTTAGAATATAGATAATATATCGTCTGTGATATAGTTATGTTTATAGAATATTCTAAGGATTCTAGGGTTCCTTACTCTATAAAAGGAACATAGGTATGATGACATTCATGTACCTCATTCAAGTCGATTAATAAGAGAATCGAATAGTTAATAGTAATTCTGTTCTTCTGTGTTTTATAAGTTAGATTCCGCATAACTTATTTAGTGTGAGTAAGAGTTCTCACAGTGTTTTAGTTTGATTACAAACTACTATACTAGTTCTTAACATAATATAGATCCAACCAAAGGGATCAACAACATGTGTGGTCGTCAACAAGATGAAAGCCATGAAAAAAACGCTTCACAAATTGTTGCATGACCATGGCAATCTTCATGATCTGGTGTGAAGCTTCGTCATGAGTTGGATGAAGTTCAACGGGCTTTGGACTTTTATCTTAAATTCTTTCCACGAACAACTCGAGTCATTCGAAACTTACAAAAATGAAAACATATAAAAAATCAAAACCGCTATAATTTTTTACTCGTTCTCTTTTAAAACATAAAATTTTCATTTAAATATATACACTTTTCATTTAAAAAAATATACTTAAGTCCTCAATCACTCGAATTAAGCCTAATTTGGGTCAAGCGCGGTGTATCTAACTTTTGTATCAACATGTATTAAATTATAGTTATATGTTTTAAATTATTTTTAATTACGTTTATATACTTATACATTATGCATTACCGGTGGTCACGTTATAGTTGGCCTCGAAGACCTTGACTCTACAAAATGAATGACGCGTCACTTTATTTATTCCCTAACTTGTTGGCACTGTAAACATCAGCTTATGAAAGCAGCATCGGGTAATTTCTTTTTATTATTTTTATTTGTTGTAATAAAATGAGATATATGTGGACCAATGACACAACTTTTTTGGCTGTTGACATAACTTTTGTTGTACCAACCATTCTTCATGAAAATATAATGCATTGTCATTTCTCGTATCATAGCGACATAGCTTGCTTGGCATACTTTTTTCCCGCCACATCACAAAATGATATCAGCTACTCTGAATGCTCTTATGATTATTTTTCTCTCAATCTAAGTTCTTTATTGAATTCAATAGTTACAATTTACATAGTTATAATTTACTTAATTCCATAATCTCTTTTATCGCTTTTTCTATTCTTTTTAACATACACCAAGTATGCTCTAATATCCTTACGTATTTGGTTTAGCAAAAAATGAAATGTAACCAGATCCATAAATAAATTATATGACTTGTTGACGTAAAGAAAACTCGTTAATCGCCCTAAAATCAAACTCGATTATTTCTTCTAAGCTTCTTTATACATAATTATTATATGCATAGATAGCATATCTACATATATATATTCTTAAGGCCCGTTTAAACTCGAAAACTTATCTGTCTTGATATATTGGTCTTTGCTTTTAAATTCTTGACCTATTTAAAACCCTAACTTCCACGAACAAGTCGACTCATATTAACCTTACAAAAATTGAAAACATATAAAAAAAAATCAAATCCGCTATATTTTTTACTCGTTCTCTTTTAAAACATAAATTTTCATTTAATTCTAACATTAACTAACCCTAAACTTATAGTTATCAAATCTTGGAAATAATAAAACCCCATTTTATTTAGGGAAAATGATGAAAATGGTCAAATCCAACACCTATGATCCACTAAATGGTAATGGCAAAAGATTTTGACATATTTGGTCATGCACAAATGCACAACTGCTCAACTCCACTATATTATGACATGCGTCCACTCATAATATTTTATTATATATCAAAATAATGAAATGACAAAAATACCATCTTCTTTGTTGTTTCTCTTTCTTCTTGTTCTTCTACTTTCAATCTAATGTTTCTAAAAAAATAGATCTGAAACCTTAGATCAAAGTTGAATACTTTTACCTTGATAATGTTTGGCCAACAACGAGTATTCATTGTGGGATTGAGAACTTTTAGATCTTTCAGAAAACGATGCTAATAGGGAAACAATCTACAACAAAATTGCTTCTAAAGACCTCCCAGTTTATAGAAATAGAAGTTGTTTCATATCTCACCAAATGTCCAAATTTTAACTTTTCATTTAAGCGGGCTGTAGTGAATCTTATGTTTCACATACCCACAAAAAACAAAACCACATCCATCTCATCCCTATGGTCAAAATCCTAACTACCAATCCTTCAATTAACATGTATGTAATATTGAGTATATATTCAATTGATTATGTTTCTTGGCAATAAGACATCAGCTCTAAAAGCTTATGTATGAGCTCTAAATAACAATTAATGATGGTCAAAACTTAGATTGCTTTAGTTTCAATTTGTTTCATGGGTTGTATTATGTTTTTATCATTTTATAGACAATGTTATTTTTAGTCATGTTGATTACCATATCGACATGTATTATGAATAACCATAAACTTTGATTTATAAACAATGGTATTACAAACAATGTTATTTTCAGCACACCAACTGTTCGATGAAATTTCTCAACTGAACATTTTTGAAGATGAGTTGGAGGATTTAATGATGGCGACGAATGATGAGTTGTTGTTGGCTGATGAATTGATTCAAGATTGTGATCTTGATGATTTGATAGCTTATGGACCATATCGACTACTTGATAGCTTACGAGGCACTCGACACATGCTATGTTACAACATTATGATTATTTCATATGACAAACTGACTTTAAAAGTCAATGGCAAACACCCCCTTAGCTGACCCGCAACAATTTAGTGTTGAGTCATGGAAACTTGTTTCTGGTGACACATTGTGTTGAATTTGCGCTACTGCACAGGCAAATGGGCATAATGTGATGACAATATCACCTCGTTATGATCAATACAAAGATTGTGACAATCCGTCAATTTACGATTGATATTTTATTCTCAATATTTATTTGAAAACATTATTTTAATGTTACAATATGAACTCACATATTTTTGGGAAGAAATATGGATTTACATCTTGGAGTAGCATCGACTATGTCTAAACCGGAGGATTCAACGTTACATGCTTACGTTTACATACACCGTCTTTGGCGACAGTCCGACATTTCAGAAAATAAATTTGTCCATGAATATTATTTTGGAGTTTTAAATTTGTGTTGGTTCATAAACTCACAAATTTACGAGAAGAGATTAGGACTTACGATTTTATTTTAACGTCCTTTACGACTAAACCGGAAACCTTAGGATTACGTATTTACGTTTTCGAACTCCGTTTTTTATGAGACAATTTTTATTAGATTCGTTTTGTGCCGTTGATTCATAATTTATAAAAACGTTTTTCGTAAAACGACCTGAGGGCACGCAAATCGAGGAAACTAGAATCGAGGAATACCCGTAAACTAGTGAGATGGGACAAAATACATTGTCCCACCCCACTAGCAATATGGGACGGTTTTAGCAAAGCCACCACAACACTATATGAGTCAAATTGGTAGCTAAATGTTTACACTTGTCTTAGCTTCACAATGAAGCTACACTTCCACTCACACCTCAAAACTAGCTAACTAAAACCATTTCTTCATTCTCCTACATGCAAAACCACTTAAAATTCTCTCATCTCTCTCTTGGATCCCATTTTTGGCCGTCCACTTTTACTACCTCCACCACCATTTGATCTTGATTTAACCATGAAATTCCATGTTGTACATACATATGTTGAAGCTCTCTTAAAACCCTATTGATTGGTGGTGCTTATAACATCCAAGGAGGAGTATTCATGGTGTCTTGGGGCTGATTTTCCACAAGGAGTTCATGGAGCATGGTGGTCTTGAAGATGGTCTTGATGCATCCTAAGTTTCTCTATCCAAAACCATGTCAAACTCATAACCTACATCAAGTTGGTGGTATAAAGATTGTCCTCCTCATCTTCATGTTATTTTGATTATGTAAACATGTATTTTATTTCCTATTATATATTTATATGATGATTATGTGATGATAAAAATGTTATGTGGGGATTTGTTGTTGATAAACATGATTAAAAAGGTGAAAAACCATATGAAACAAGGTTAAAATCTAGATTAATTTACATGGCTGTATAAAACAGTAAAGAAACATGTTATGAACTGATGAAATAATGAAGTAGGATCCATTTACAGTAAGCTAAATGTCTTGTACACATGTGAGAGTTGGCCATGCAATGGAATCAAAATAATGAGTGAGATATGATCAAAACAAGTTTAAGGTATAAATCTGAGGTTACTGTTTTGGACGATTTTTAGAAAATATTTAGAAGATGATTCAACAGTAGCTATAAAAGAGTTAAATGTAGCACATATCATGTAGTTTATGTGATAAAAATTGAGCTTCTATCTCCATATAGAACTCAAGATATGGCAGTTTTGGTGAAGATGAAGTTAAAAATCAGATTTTTGAAAATTAAAGAATAATACTATTATATAAGCACTCACATTTTAATATATAAAATGTAAAATAAAAACCCACTAACTTATAAAACTTATTTATATAAATATATATAAAAGGTTAATCAAATGGATAAATTATATAAATGGTGGTGAAATAATGTTTATAAGTAATAAAAACTATAAACATGATTTTTACGACTTTTTCGGCTATTGCCGTAAAATTAACGTTTTTGTTAAATAAAACTTAGATGGTTGGACCCGTCTAATGAAAACTTTATAAAACTTATATACTGATATATAGACATGTATAACAAGTAAAAACCGACAAAACCCGAACTATAGGGCATACGGACATTAACAAGTTAAATAAACCTATTGGACTAATAAATGGACTAAATAGGATAAAAACTTGTAAAAAGAATCTATTGGGCTTAACCCATTTAGGCCCAACTTGGAAAGTATACATACTGATAATGTAGGTACAAAATGGATTAAAATAAGTTAAATAACTTATAATAAGCTTATTGGACTTAAGACACGTAAACGAGTAAAACTAGTAAACTAGTATAAAAGTTATCAACGTATAACACTAAAATGAGTAAACGAGAATATGTAAACCCACTTGATCATCATATATATATATAATCATCATATGTATACATAATTGATATTTTTATAAATTCATTGGACAAACGTCTAAGACCGAGTATTATTTGTCTAGGTTTCCGTGATTGAAGCACGTACCGTACGTCCGAATTGCCGACAACCCGCCTTCCCAAATCAACGTGAGTTCATAGCCTCGCACTCTTTTAAATGTTTTATAAATAAATTATAAACCCGCGAGGGAGATAACATGTTAGTTTTATAAAATAGGACACCATTTGTCCCGATTGTTTGTTTATTGATTTTGGACCCGAATGATTGAATGACCCGATTGTATGACCCGATAAATGATTAAAGGACCCGATAGATGAAATTAAATGGATTATTAAAGTTAGGTTATGTCACTAAAAGTCCCATTAGCATGAATTGTGAACTACCGGGAGTTGGTAGACGCTTATGCATTTAATAGTACTATTTGGGGACGATCACCCCAGTTCGCGCCTTGACGGTTGATCCCCGTCGTGCCACATTGATTGGTAAGCGAATTAATGTATGAGAAGATTTCAATAGCGTGACCTTTGTGACGACACGCTACTTTAGATGGGCAAAATTGGTATCGGGTTAGCTACCCGTTTTGGTTTTAGTAAGGTAACAATGTCATGCAGCTTATAATAATCCAATTACCAAAATATTACTAGACGCTCCGAATTACGATGTATTGCCTGACTAGCAATACTGGGTCATACTATTGATATTATGTTCGTGTTTTGGTTCTCATAACCATATTCATATAACGGTTTTTATTTGATTTTATACAACGTCATAAGACGTATTGTATGATGTTTTTACGACATTGGCTCGTATAATGATTTTTAAGGCAAATGCCTATATTATGATTTTCGATAAGGATTTGTATAAAACGACTTTGGCTATTTTATGGCCTATTAAAATGATTTGTACAAAATGATTTTCAGTAATAATTTTATACTGATATTATATTGATGGAATTTATTAAACTCTATGAATTCACTCGGCGTTATCGCTGACCTTTTCTTTTAACATGTTTTATCTCAGGTACTTGAAGGTAATTCTCGGGAAGACAACAAGAATTCATGGCCCGCACCTAAACTATATTTTCCATTCAAATACTTTGTAAAACTTTGTATGAAATATAATGACTTGGGACCGATGTAACTTTGATATTTATGAATGGAAATGCTTTTATTATTAAACGACGCGATTTTTATGCGTTGTCTATGATGTGAGTAATGTGCTATCCCGTAACACCAACGAGTCTTCCGCTGTACTAAGTTGTATAAATTTGGGGGTGTTACAGTTTGGTACCAGAGCTCTCGTTATAGAGAACGAAAGATTTTTAAAACCAAGGTTTTGAATAAAACATTTCAAAATCTTTTAACTAAAAACATTTTTCTAAAAATGTCTAAAAATCTTTTGACTATAACGGTGCCGAAGAATTCCCGAGTTACCGACAAGGCCAGACGGAGAAGTGTTATTTTAATATATATAACTTAGTTTATATATATATATATATATATATATGATGTAATTTGATTACATGATTGTTTGATGATTATTTTGATATTTATACGAGGTATTTATACGACGTCGATTGTCACAAGAAACCTTAAATCCCCTAGTAAATTACTCGAAGCTATTCTCGTAGGAATTCTAGCTATCCTAGATCTAAACCAAGTTGTGGACATTTATGATCCCAACAAATGGTTGATATTCGTAGAAATGTAGATATTAGTTGATTGTGATATTGAAAAAGAATTGGCGAGATTAAATCTGATATCGATGTCATGACGATCTTTCCTTATAGAGTGGAGTTTTGACAAAACGTTATCACCTGGAAAGATGTCATCTGATTCGTTGTCATCCAATTCTTAAATTGAAATCGAAAGGGTGAATGTTGCACTTGAGGCTGTCATTGGAACCAGTACCCAAAATCCTCATGCCACTAATACCTTTCTGAGAAGTCTTATTGAATGTATGAGTCATCTCATACTAGTGACTCATTTGATAATTGTTGTTGTAAGAGCTATAGGATTGGAAATTAAGTGTTGAATCATATTGAGATCGTATTGCCTTTACAAGGCCGAAAAATAAGATTGAAAGTATTGGAAAATGAGGTAGGATATCGAATTGAGTATAAAATTGGTTAAAATTTGAATAAAGTAAAATTTAACCCGTATGGAATATGAGATTGTTAATAGAAGTCGTTAAGTCTTGTGATTGAATTATAAGGTTTTGATTGATTGATAGTTCGTGTTAAGGGTTGTTCCTAGACCATTGTCCACTAACGAGGATGCCCAGTGTCCAAGAAATAAATTGAAGAAATCTTCTTCTGAATTGAGACCGATGGATCTTCTAGGACATGTGGAACACCAAATGACTCTTGTAGATTAGTATTCATTGTGGTATCTTTTAAGAATCCCTAACTTAACTGAGATATCAGTTGGTAGGATCAGTTCTGAGAATTGTATGACATAGTGACACGTAATGTGTTATGGTACAATTTTGACTTGTTTGTGATTAACGAAAAAGACTACCTTTGATTGCTAAATTCTAAATGTATCGATGATATCTATCTTTTCTTGCTTCTTCCTAATGCTCGCATTAGCGATGCAACCAGTGAACAAGTACTCATCTTGAATTGAGTTGCGTTGTGGATTATTCTTTTTGAGTGCCATCGAGATCATGAACCTCATGATTAGTTGGCTAAGCTCATTTCCTATTATATTGTAGTTAATTCTTGGTGAACAAGCTTCCATCACTCTTCTGCAGATCACTCATTATTTATAAAGTTAAAACGATATCCTTTGGGAAAATTTAATTTTCATCACAATAAGGATTATTCAAAGTGAGATTTATAAGTGATTGTTATCAAAATGAAGTTGTTTAAGAGACGCTTTGGAAACTTAATTATTTCCATAAAAAAAAAAAAAAATCTTTGTAAATTTAATTTTTGATTCTTATTTAAGAATTAAGCATGAAAATGTTTTTATTATAAACATGATGATAAAATTTTGACGAACTGAGTATTGCATCGTTAATCTTGAAATTGTATATAGTTGCGCGCCTACATACAATTTGGAAGGGACCATGCAAGGCTGATTAGTAGTCACCATAAAATTGTTAATAAACATTATATTTTCTTTGAAGATTGTGAAAAATTAAATTTTATGAGATCTGCAAGAAGTGCAAAATAGGGACATAGTGTTAGGGACACCTACATATGTGCCTATAGCATTTATTCTTCTGAGTTGAATTTACTCATCTGTGGAAATTGTCTTATTTGACAATTGACAATTCTTTCTTGTCCAATTCTCCCGTAGTGAGATTTTTAGGAAAAGCATTTGATTAGTGAGTGTTGATACCCGACTGGATGTATTGACGTTCTTATCATTTCTTATGATTTGATTTCATTTGAATGACCTGGGTAACGATCCGAGGAGCTTTCGAATGCATACTCAAATTATGAAAACATGGGGTATATTCATATTCATTAAATGTTTTCGTCTGTATCTGATTTGAAATTCTCTCGCGTAGATTATGCGTTGACCTTACTCTTTTAAGGTTAGTTATGTCTCCTGATATCCCTGAATTTGTGAAGGATTATGAATTATTATTAGACTTTTGAGAAGTTCACATCTTATCGATGGCAATGAAGCTGGCAAGTTGATAATGCCAGTAGAATGGATTGATTGATTATGACATGACGACATTGTCTTAATTGATGGGAACTCGAATTGAATTCCCCTAAATGATAAGATGTTGATTATCAAAAGAGATCTAAATAATCCTTGATGGATGACCATATCCTGTATTAAGACTTGAAATATTACCATGAATGGTTGTGAATTAGTTATAGATATTATAATCTAGAAGGAACCTAATATGAATTTATTAAAAAGGTGTTTATCTTATCTGAAACTTTAGGAGGTATTTGTTGGTGAATTACCTAAACTTTTGCCATTAAGGCAAATTGAAATTGGTATTGATTATATTTCCGGTGCTGCACTTGTGGCTTGTGCACTGTACGTCAGCACCATCTGAATTTAAGGAATTATCGTACAACTGAGGGAGTTGTCGGAAAAAGATTTTATTATACCAAGCCTGTCATCCTGAAGAGCTATGGTGTTATCATTCCTTATATTTATAGATTACTGTGAACTGAGTAAATTGACAATCGAAAACGATATCCATAACTCGAAATGGAAGATTTGTTCGATCATTTACAATGTTCTAGCGTATGTTTTAAAGATTTGATCCACGACATGGTTATTATCAATTTCGCATCTGCGAAGAAGATTATCTATTCCAATTATTACATCCAGAACTTGTGATGAACATTATGAGTTTCACGTGATGTCGTTTGGATTGACCGATGCACATGTAGTATTCATAAATTTGGTGAATCACATGTGTAGGCTGTAATTTGATAAATTCATGCTCGTGATCATTAAGGACTATATGTTTGTTTATCAGAATAAGAATGAGTTAATAATTATTTATAGACTGCCCTGAATTGGCCGAACAGTGTAAACCTGAACCTTGAATAATTAACACGTGATTAAAGACTTAATACTTTACATGATTTGACTATGTGACTAAAAGGATAATGGAATATAAATTGACTCTTCCAAAATTAAGAGCCCTTTTAAGATTTTGGATTTTACCAAAAAGAAATGGAAATATGCTTTGACAAATGTTTTAACAAAGGTTTTTAAAAGGATTATTCCCTTATACACTAAACATTTAACTAAACTTCTGTTTAGGGGTAAATGTTTGTGTATACCTCAAGATAACTTAAGAAGGATTGAGTAAACCATTTATACCATAACTTGAAATTTGAAATGATACTTTTTGCTTTTCAACTAAGAAAATTTTGACCAAAGTATAAACCAAAGATTTTTCGAACAATTACGGATCTTATTAAATATTTTGGATAAATCAACAAAAATCTTGTTAATTAAATTCAAATTTATTTTGGACATTTTATATAATTGGTCGAACTAAGAAATTTAAAATCTTTACGTTTACATTTCATAAAAATTGAATAATAATTATTTAATTAATTATAATAATTATCGACGCTTTAGACGACGGATTGAGTAAAACGGATAAAAATGATAGTAAAGACGAAACTAAAACATAGAAGATATGAAGAAAGAATTTTGAATAAATGCGGTTGTGATATTTATTTCATCAGGAAAGTGAACGTAATTACTGACGCATAATGTAGAAAGAATATCTAAGTGAATTGTGGACATTATAATTATATCATCATGAGAAGTGAATATAGATACCGACGCATTATGTAGAAAAGATAAAGAACCAGTTAGGACATGTTCCTTAATAATGAACGTGCAAAATAAATTGCCAAACAATTTGAAATATAGCCGATGATTGTAAAAAGGATAATATAGATAATAAAAAGGGATTCGCGACTAATATGAATCATTAAGATTGAGAAGCCGATAGCGCTAAAAGATTAAAAGTCCATTTGTGATTGTCTAAATATGGAGATTGTGAGATGTAGTTATGTTGGAATTTGTAAGTATAAGTATTCTATGTATGTCATTTATGACTAAATGTATCCTTGTCAGAAGAAGTTGAACTAATGGCAAATTATGAAGGCAGACATCGCCTCATACGTTAGTAAACGTCTAGCTATTGCAAAGGTCATCATCTGAATTTGATTCGATTTGGGTCATCGTCGACAGACTGACCAAATCTGCTAATATCATTCTCGTTAATGATAGAATCTTGATGAAGAAATAGACTCTTTTATTTAAAAGAGTTATGTAAACATAGTGTGCCTGTATCGATCATCTATATATCAAGATCCTCGCTTCGCATCGAATTTCTAGAGATTTGCTCAGAAATCATTGAGAACGAACTGTTGGGTCAAAAAGTTGATGTGGCAGAAACTCAAAAATGAAGAAAACGTGAAGAAATTGTCCAAGCGTTGTCAAGAGTTAATCAAGCGTTGACAAGAGTTAATTAGGCGTTGATAGCTCAAGAGTTGTCATGTACAATGTAAGCATTGTTACATGTAATTCAAGCATTGACAAAACGTAGACAAAAGAAGCTTATGGAAGCTTCTATTTAGATAAACATGCAAAAGATATTCTGCATAAGTTTATTTAAATAGAAGATTTACTTGTTTATTCATCCTTATCTCTTGTAAACCCTAATCCTTACACTATAAAAGGAACCAAGGGTCATAGGTTTTATTCATTCAATTCATTCACAATGTAAACCTAAAAGTGTGTGTCGACTAGACGTGGGATTCAATGTATACACGTCTAGTGGTTGTTCGTTATTAATATAATGAGCAATCCAATTGTTTTAATTCATGTTATTCGTGCCTAAACACCTTGTTAATGGTTGTTGTTCTAATTCCGCTTTGATTTGTTAATCATATGAACAATGATCATTCCTAGTAGCTTAAAAGATCCGGAAACCAAGGTTTCCACACGAACCTTGATGAGAGTACTATATACCACCCCAAATCGAAGGGACGAGGTAAAGTAACGATACAAGGTAATATAAGTGCTGTTTGTGTTTGAATGATTGACCTTTGGTAATGAACCGTATAATCGTTTTCTTTGGAGAGATTATCATTGATAATCATCTTGTTAGGATTGAGATCGAATCTTGTTAGGATTGAGATCGAATCTTGTTAGGATCTAAATCTTAGAGCATCTGTAAGCAAGAGTTGAGATAAAGACATCCGACATACACCCATTGTGAGTTGGACATGTCTTTTAGGTTTAAGGTTTCCTATGATAGCGAACCTATCCTTGCAAAATACCCGACCCGCGAGATCTGAAATGATTGTTGAAATTAGGATTTGATTATTAACCGCCGATAGTGGGCAAGAGGTTATATGAATGTGAAATGTAGATCTTGAAGGGCCAAATGGGTAGCGAAGTTATGCCACAATTTTTAACCTTGGGAAAAATGAATTCATGATCTGACAAATCATGGGATATAAGTCCCCGTTGTTTGGGACCATTGAGATGATGTAAAAGTTGGGATTGAAAGGCATAGAAGCTGGATCTACCCTAGGACTTCAAAGACTGCGTGAATTATGTTTCGTAAATCGAACTTGATGGAATATCTATCAAGTGAAAATCTGATAGTTCTTAGTAAAGCTTAGATCGGCGAAAAGTTGCATTCATCAAAAACCCGTGTACATCATGGATAGAGAAAGTAAGTCAACATTAAGCCTGATCTTATTCCCGTAGTTATGTTTGATGAAACTCGCGTATTATAATGAATTACACTTGTGAGAAAAGATCGAATGTGGAGAAAATACCCACATGGCTTTAACTCTATAAGAAGCGAGTAGTAAGATGATCTTTGAGGACAAAGATCCTGTTTAGGGGTAAATGCTGTGACAATCCGTCAATTTACGATTGATATTTTATTCTCAATATTTATTTGAAAACATTATTTTAATGTTACAATACGAACTCACATATTTTTGGGAAGAAATATGGATTTACATCTTGGAGTAACATCGACTACGTCTAAACCGGAGGATTCAATGTTACATGCTTACGTTTACATACACCGTCTTTGGCGACAGTCCGACATTTCAGAAAATAAATTTGTCCATGAATATTATTTTGGAGTTTTAAATTTGTGTTGGTTCATAAACTCACAAATTTACGAGAAGAGATTAGGACTTACGATTTTATTTTAACGTCCTTTACGACTAAACCGGAAACCTTAGGATTACGTATTTACGTTTTCGAACTCCGTTTTTGATGAGACAATTTTTATTAGATTCGTTTTGTGCCGTTGATTCATAATTTATAAAAACGTTTTTCGTAAAACGACCCGAGGGCACGCAAATCAAGGAATCTAGAATCGAGGAATACCCGTAAACTAGTGAGATGGGACAAAATACATTGTCCCACCCCACTAGCAATATGGGACGGTTTTAGCAATGCCACCACAACACTATATGAGTCAAATTGGTAGCTAAATGTTTACACTTGTCTTAGCTTCACAATGAAGCTACACTTCCACTCACACCTCAAAACTAGCTAACTAAAACCATTTCTTCATTCTCCTACATGCAAAACCACTTAAAATTCTCTCATCTCTCTCTTGGATCCCATTTTTGGCCGTCCACTTTTACTACCTCCACCACCATTTGATCTTGATTTAACCATGAAATTCCATGTTGTACATACATATGTTGAAGCTCTCTTAAAACCCTATTGATTGGTGGTGCTTATAACATTCAAGGAGGAGTATTCATGGTGTCTTGGGGCTGATTTTCCACAAGGAGTTCATGGAGCATGGTGGTCTTGAAGATGGTCTTGATGCATCCTAAGTTTCTCCATCCAAAACCATGTCAAACTCATAACCTACATCAAGTTGGTGGTATAAAGATTGTCCTCCTCATCTTCATGTTATTTTGATTATGTAAACATGTATTTTATTTCCTATTGTATATTTATATGATGATTATATGATGATAAAAATGTTATGTGGGGATTTGTTGTTGATAAACATGATTAAAAAGGTGAAAAACCATATGAAACAAGGTTAAAATCTAGATTAATTTACATGGCTGTATAAAACAGTAAAGAAACATGTTATTAACTGATGAAATAATGAAGTAGGATCCATTTACAGTAAGCTAAATGTCTTGTACACATGTGAGAGTTGGCCATGCAATGGAATCAAAATAATGAGTGAGATATGATCAAAACAAGTTTAAGGTATAAATCTGAGGTTACTGTTTTGGACGATTTTTAGAAAATATTTATAGATGATTCAATAGTAGCTATAAAAGAGTTAAATGTAGCACATATCATGTTGTTTATGTGATAAAAATTTGAGCTTCTATCTCCATATAGAACTCAAGATATGGCAGTTTTGGTGAAGATGAAGTTAAAAATCAGATTTTTGAAAATTAAAGAATAATACTATTATATAAGCACTCACATTTTAATATATAAAATGTAAAATAAAAACCCACTAACTTATAAAACTTATTTATATAAATATATATAAAAGGTTAATCAAATGGATAAATTATATAAATGGTGGTGAAATAATGTTTATAAGTAATAAAAACTATAAACATGATTTTTACGACTTTTTCGGCTATTGCCGTAAAATTAACGTTTTTGTTAAATAAAACTTAGATGGTTGGACCCGTCTAATGAAAACTTTATAAAACTTATATACTGATATATAGACATGTATAACAAGTAAAAACCGACAAAACCCGAACTATAGGGCATACGGACATTAACAAGTTAAATAAACCTATTGGACTAATAAATGGACAAAATGGATTAAAATAAGTTAAATAACTTATAATAAGCTTATTGGACTTAAGACACGTAAACGAGTAAAACTAGTAAACTAGTATAAAAGTTATCAACGTATAACACTAAAATGAGTAAACGACAATATGTAAACCCACTTGATCATCATATATATATATAATCATCATATGTATACATAATTGATATTTTTATAAAGTCATTGGACAAACGTCTAAGACCGAGTATTATTTGTCTAGGTTTCCGTGATTGAAGCACGTACCGTACGTCCGAATTGCCGACAACCCGCCTTCCCACATCAATGTGAGTTCATAGCCTCGCACTCTTTTAAATGTTTTATAAATGTTTTATAAACCCGCGAGGGAGATAACATGTTAGTTTTATAAAATAGGACACCATTTGTCCCGATTGTTTGTTTATTGATTTTGGACCCGAATGATTGAATGACCCGATTGTATGACCCGATAAATGATTAAAGGACCCGATAGATGAAATTAAATGGATTATTAAAGTTAGGTTATGTCACTAAAAGTCCCATTAGCATGAATTGTGAACTACCGGGAGTTGGTAGACGCTTATGCATTTAATAGTACTATTTGGGGACGATCACCCCAGTTCGCGCCTTGACGGTTGATCCCCGTCGTGCCACATTGATTGGTAAGCGAATTAATGTATGAGAAGATTTCAATAGCGTGACCTTTGTGACGACACGCTACTTTATATGGGAAAAATTGGTATCGGGTTAGCTACCCGTTTTGGTTTTAGTAAGGTAACAATGTCATGCGGCTTATAATAATCCAATTACCAAAATATTACTAGACGCTCCGAATTACGATGTATTGCCTGACTAGCAATACTGGGTCATACTATTGATATTATGTTCGTGTTTTGGTTCTCATAACCATATTCATATAACGGTTTTTATTTGATTTTATACAACGTCATACGACGTATTGTATGATGTTTTTACGACATTGGCTCGTATAATGATTTTTAAGGCAAATGCCTATATTATGATTTTCGATAAGGATTTGTATAAAACGACTTTGGCTATTTTATGGCCTATTAAAATGATTTGTACAAAATGATTTTCAGTAATAATTTTATACTGATATTATATTGATGGAATTTATTAAACTCTATGAATTCACTCGGCGTTATCGCTGACCTTTTCTTTTAACATGTTTTATCTCAGGTACTTGAAGGTAATTCTCGGGAAGACAACAAGAATTCATGGCCCGCACCTAAACTATATTTTCCATTCAAATACTTTGTAAAACTTTGTATGAAATATAATGACTTGGGACCGATGTAACTTTGATATTTATGAATGGAAATGCTTTTATTATTAAACGACGCGATTTTTATGCGTTGTCTATGATGTGAGTAATGTGCTATCCCGTAACACCAACGAGTCTTCCGCTGTACTAAGTTGTATAAATTTGGGGGTGTTACAAAGATGCTTGGGATACTGAAGTTGAAGTTGAGGTATACTATTTAGTATTTAATATTGTTGTTATTATTTATGGTCTCATAAATATTCCTCCAAGATCTTGACTTGATATTGCTATAAGAGAGGTGTTGACAGGTGTTCGTGGATCACCCGTTGTTCCTTGAGAAGGTCTGGATGTCGTCTTGTATTTGAACATTGAATTATGATGTACACCTAAGCCAGTTTTGATAAAATTCATGAAATACATGTTTGGGAAAAATGGCTTCAAAAATTTATGGACCTATTGCAGGAATAGACTACCAGGATAATCAGATTAGATTCAGCTTATTATACCAGGATAATCAGATTATACCGTGAGGGAAATTACAATAGATGAAACTAAGGTATGGAAATTCCCAAACATGGGGGAAAACAACAAAAACAGGGGAACCACAAACCCAAATAGGGGGAATGAATGCGACAAGGGGGAAAAGCAACAAATATAAGAAAGTTTTTTTTCTAGTTTTGGCAGCTTGGTTTCTTGTCTAGCGGTGTTGTTCGTGTTTTTGAGGTTTCGTTTCTGGCGGATAGCAGTATCTAGTTTCTTGCTAGTTGTTTTTAATGTTTTTGTTTTGTTATAGGTTATTAAAATATTTACAAGGTGCGCTTTATGTAAACCTCAACAATTAGTGATACCAGTTTTGAAAGCAAAAAAAAAGAGTTGCACGTATGATCAAAACTTTCTTTAGATTTTAATAAACTTCAGTATTAACTACGTTTTGAAAAATGATATACGTTACTCCTGTACTTGATTTTGAGTTATGGCCTTAAGGAAGATCAAAAAAGAATGCATGATTTAAGTGATAATGACATTTAACATCCATTTGATATTCTGAGAGATGGAATAAGGAAGACCTTCTTAGAAGAATGAACGATTATTCAAAAAGGAACTGTTGCTGAATGTAAGGATTGTGTAATGTGATCTCTTTATCGAAGTAATTTAAGCATGTTTATTGTAGTTCCTTTTGGCAGTGTCTATATTCTGCTTATTTCAGCAAAAAATGATCAATATAGCTGGAAGTTCATAATGTGATGATCAAATATGTTCCTGTTCTAATTGTGTGTATATATTAGGAAAGTATTATGTTTACTATAAACATCTACATGATGATTTGATAATGCGGTTGCTGTGTTTGTTTCAAGAAGGCTATTAATATAATACTGACAGTAGTCTACTATTTGTAGTTTTGTCTGTTGATTATGTCGGTTGTGTACCTCTACCATATTTTCACGTACCCAAATCGCTTTTTTTCTCTGCTTGTGCAGATTTGGGCTAATAAAAGACTAATGACAGAACCAATCCCAAATATGAGTATTTTATGTCAAGTTTTTTCTAAAATGAAGATCCAATGTATGATTGCAGGCTAAAGTTTAAAAAATGAGAGTGGAAATGGCTGGGATGAAAAGAGATGATGAGCATTATTCCCGCCAATTACTTGATTGTGAGTTATAGCAATAAGTCAATAACTATATTCTTCTACTTCTTTCTATGGACATGTGTATATGCCAGCTTGGCTTATAGAGTTGATTTGAGTTTAGTTTTCTGCATCAATTTAAGTGATATTATCTTCTGTACCTATTATTTGCCAATTCATGCTTATTCATGTATTCATGAATTTTTTGGGATTGTCAAAAGCTCTATACCATACTTCGTACTTAGTTACTTATAGCTGAAAATGCCTTCACTTTGGTCTTAGGGGCTCCCCATAGATAAAAATGAATATGTGTTTGCTCAATTATCTGCATGTATTATGAGTTGTTACTATGGTCAATTTAAGTCTTATGTTGTCGTAAATGGAGCTGATCAGAATTTGACAGTTGAGAAGGCTCAACATGCAACAACAACACTTGAAAATGTAGATAAGATAGACAACTCACAAGTGAAATCAGTTGAAATGTTAGAGCGACATGAGAATGTGGAGTTAAATGAGATACAAAATGACACGGAGAAGTTTGTTGTAAATGTAGTTGATACATCTGAGGTGAAAATGATGTAGGTGAGCTAAAACCTGATTTAGAAGGCATCTCTAGTCCATGTGAGGAAGGGGAGTCTAGAGAAAGTTTTGTGGTCGTTAATGAGAAAAATGAGCACAATGAAGCATTGAATGGTTCAATCGAAGAACATAAGGTGCAATTTCAAGTGGACAATCTAAAATCAGACTCAGAAGTCATCTCCAATCCACTTAAGGATGAGAATTCTGAAGATAATTTGATGGTCACTGATGAGAAAATGGATACCGGTGACGAAGCATTGAGTGTTTCGGTAAAAGAACACAATGTTTATCTACAAGTGGACAATCTCAAACCAAATTCAGAAAGCATATCCTGTCCGTGCATGGATGAAGAATTTGAAGATAGTTCTGTGGCTGTTGGTGCGAAAAATGATATTGGTGAAGCCTTGAATGATCCAGTCAACGAACAAAATGTTTGCATTCAAATGGGAAATCCAAAAGCATATTCGAGAGGTTTTTCCAATGCATGCATGGATGCCAGTTCTGAAAGAAGTGTGTGGGTTGTTTATGAGGAAAATGATATCAGTGAAGCATTGAATGAGACAGTCAAAGAATATAATGTTTATTTACAAGTAGAAAGTGTAAAAGCCGATTCAGAAGTCATATCCGATGGATGTGAAGCATGAGAAAAACGATACTTGTATTAGTCAAGCATTGAATGTGTAAAATCCGCATATAAATACCATGAAATGTACACTACGTAAACATACGAACCAATTAAAACTTTCCAATTATGTCACGTACACATGTCACGAACATTAAATTCAGAAATTACGTATGTGTTAATGCACGATAATTATTACGTACGTGTTAATACACGATAATTATTAATAATAATAATTATAATCACGAACATGTGAACTACGTATTATATATTAATACATGATAAACAAATATTGCGTATAATATATATCATGAATATTAAAACACGAACCAATACGAACATTTAATCATACAAACGAGCGCGTAAAATATTTAAACACGAACAAAGCCTGGAGACCCTTTGGGCCTTGTGTTAGCCGCGGACAAGTAGCAAGGAGGGGGCCAAGCCCACTTTGACTTTTGACTAAATGTGGAAAATTAAAAACACAGAAAATATTTACAAGATTTTTTACAAAATAAATAAAACCCTAGCTTCTCTTTCTATCTCCCTTTGCCGCCGGATTCAAGAACACCGAGAGGTGTTTGGTTGATTTTGATTCTTGATTTTGGAATTAAGTGTGTTCGTGTTCTTAGTTCTTTTCCAATCACGTGTTCGGTATCATCAAAAACCTTCATCTTTTTATTTTTATTTTCTTTTATTTATGTTCATGTGATTAATAATAAAAACATAATTAATAACATGATGATTTAATCCTAGAAACATGAAAAGATTTGGTTTTGGTGGGGTTTTGTTCGGCCGACACACGAACCGAGAGCCATGAGGCTCTCGATGGTCTTTTAACACCAACAGCCGATACCACCATGGTCTCGGTGTGGTTTTGGTCTTCGGTCGTAAGGACAAGGGACCCCGACGTTAGTCGGGGTGATGTTTTGTTTGGGTTTGGGTCTCGGCGCAGCAGCAGCAGCAGCACCGGCTTAAGCCGGTGGCTGTTTTGGTTCGAGCAGGGGAAAACGCAACCAAAACAACGGAAACCACCGGCTAACAGCCGGTGGGAAATATGTTCGAACAGTGGAAACCGGCTAGGCCGGGTAGCGACTGTCAGGGTGTGTTTGGTTCGACTTATTGTTTCGGCTTATATTAAAACACGGGCACGAGATAATTTTTACAAGTTATACATGTTTGCAAGTTATATTTTTACAAGTTATTATTTTCAAGAAAAATTAAATTAATTAAACATGTTATAATAATTAATTTAATTTAATCATGGACTTAGGTTATATTTATTCTTAATAAATAATACATGTTTTTAACCTAAATATTTTACCATTTAATTTAGACTGTAGTATTAACGAATTATTAAAACATGGACTTATAATTAATTAATAAAACATGACTTAGGTTATAATTGTTAAACATTAATAATTCATGCTTAACCTCCTCGAACTAAAGTCAATCAAGGCCTCGGAGTATTTTATTAAACTAATTTAATTAAATCATGCTTTATTTAATTAAATCATATAACATATAGTTTATCTATTCCCATGTTATTTATTTAATAAACTATGTTAATTAACCATGATATATTATTAATTAATAAAAACATGAACTATAATTATTAATTAATAATCAGTTATAACCTGTAGATTTAATTAATAAATTATACTATTAATTTCATAACTTATGATTTTTAACTAGTAAACACTAGCTTATATTATTAGCTTATTAATCCATCTTATTTCGAAATATGGAAACTTTCTATTTTAGGAAACTTACTATTTTTAGAAACTTTCTATTTTTAGAAACTGTTCTATTTTTGGAAACCTTCTATTTTTTGGGAACGTTCTATTTTTGGAAACTTTTTTTTTGGAAACCTACTATTTTTCTAGAAAGTTACTTATTATTACACAAGTATATTAATACAATAATACAAGATAATACTTAATCAGAATACATGAATAATCTAGTATATCATTTAAAATAGTAAAATAAGACAAGAACATATAAAACAAGCTAAGAACATAGAAAAACCAGTAACATGCTCAATAATCAGACAACTCATACATGTCCCTTATTTATGTAGCATTAGTGATACTGGAGTAGGACTTCGCATCCTTTCATCTTTCCTCGTTCACTGGACATAAGGTACATATATTCTGTCCTTCAGTATGGACATTCCTTTTCCTTATTAGGATTTCCTGTTTGCAGCCAACTGTTTTTCCCAAGTATATGTTTTATATGTTTTGATCTGCTTATGTTTAGTTTTAAATGCCTAATCCATATACATACATGACCATTTTCACCTAGTTATGGAGGTAGCATAACCATAACACTGGAGGCACCAGTGTTATGACTTCACCACGGCAAAGTGATAGCTCGTGACGTCTCTTTCAGTTTTGGCCATATATTATATTATCATGTGGGGCGTATGGGTGCATCCTAGTTACATGTGTCACTAGTATTTTCAGAGTGAATGTGATGTGTGCCTTGCATCCTTCACAAGGAGTTGATCCCTCCTACCCAGACTTAATTAATTAGAGGCAACCCCTCTAATTGCATGATGAGGTCACCCCTCTAAGTATTCATGCACATTGATACTTCATGACCTATATGGGCTTTTGGTTAATTTAAAATACAGTTTTCAGAATTATAAACATAAGGCTTTTCAAACTATAAAACCAGTTTTAATCAACTTATACTAGGTTTTCCAAGACTTATTCATTTCCGTTGCTATTCATGCTTTACATGCTTATTGTATATTCATTACATTATTCATATCATGCTATGTCATATATCCGTTCACTGAGCGTCTTGCTCAGCCGTTACTTTCTTTCCATGTCCCAAAACGGCAGGTACCCAAGGTTAGACTTGAGCATTTTGGAGGACGTGCATAGGATGGAAGCTACCTTAAACTTTATCTCCTTTGCATTCATATATTTATGCTTGTTTAGTCCTTTCTCATTTCATTTACGTTATTTATGTTTTGGGCTTATGTTTTGGGAACCAATGTTTGATTCCGGTATTCCCTTTTGGTCATATAAGTTTAGTACATATTACCTTGCATGCTTTGATGACACGCCATAACTATCCTGTGATATTTCCATTTATCAAAATGGGATGTTACAATTATGGTATCAGAGACCAAGGTTTTGACCTGTAGGCTCTAAAATTTGACTTGTGACTAGTGGGTAGTCACCAGGAGCTTCCTAAGCCAATGCTTGTTATTCCATGTATTGATGTTTTCAGCATCTTGTTGTTTTAACCATGATGTTGTCATCGAAATTGTTTTACTAATATGGATTAAACATCCATCATCCATACTTATGTGTCATTGTTTTATGCATGATGTTTCTTTGTAAACCTTGGCTAATATGGACTGAACCCCAGTAGTTCATACTTGGTCACATAAATTTTTTTCTGTTAAGCTTTTATAGATGATTTTCACCTATTTATTTCATGTATTATTGTTGCAGGTATTTTGACTAAGTAATGGTTGGTACAAGACTGGCCATATTTAGTCGCATGTGCTTTTATTCGAACTATTTTGTTTTGGTGGACCGACCCATAGGCGTCCATCCTCGTTATGTCAATTTTGTTTGGTAAACCGACCCATAGGCGTTCACCTTCGCCTATACAAAATAAAATAAAATTTAATAAGCCATGCTTTATAGACTGTTTCATGCATCATTTTCTTATGTTCATCTTATGTTCTAATCAGATAAATCACGTCAAATTTGGTTTTGTGAACCGACCCACGGTCCTTCACACCAGTGATTTCCATATTTCATTTCACTACAGTCACATGTATTTCATGTCCCCTCATTAATTTTATGTTCCTCATATTAATTATGTGTTCATACTATCATGGTTAACTTTATTTTCATGCTGATTATGCTTTATGATCCTTATGACAACGATGTTTTCATACTCTCATGCTGATTTTGTTTTATACTGATTACGTCTTAAGTTTCTTTATGTTGATTATGTTTTCATCATGTTAATCATGCCCTCATGCTAGACATTGATGGATTTCATAAAAATCCTGCATTTACGATAGTCATGGTTGGTTTTCATCAATCATGCTTTCATGCTAATCATTGTCAAATTTCATTTAAGCACAATGTTGATGTTTTCTCTATGCAACCAGAATGATGTCTATGCTGGAATTGTCAGGCTATCATGATGCTCATTTCAGTTTGGTTTCTAACCGTTTAACCAATTATTTCCCTTTAAAATCATGTCAGATGATCGACCCCATATCGATCATTTCATGTGTACTCCATGTACCGTATTCCATGTGTATTACACTTACCATAATCCACGTGTATTTCACTCACAATACTCCACGAGTATTGGCTAGTCGAGTCTAAATCATCTCAGGCGTATTCCACTTGTTGATATTCCACAAGATGCTGATGCCGCTTACGACTTGGAGATGTTACTAAATATTGGTGATGCTGTTTATTTGGAGATGCTACGAGATACTGATGTTGTTCACAACCTGGAGATCATAAAAAACGAAGACAAAGGCGTTAGATCGAAGCGATCAGGCGAGAAGATGCTTCACCACCAAACGATTTCCATCACAATCCATTTCCTTATTTTGTCATATGTCACACGTCGTTCAGTTGTCTTTTCAGTCATATGAGTGGGAACCAGTACCAGCCGGCCACTCAGCTAAATGGTTACATGAATTATTGTCATGAGAATGACATCATGGAACTGACAGACAAGACGACATTAACCACTACTGTGACAGTAGCTATTCTAGCAATCACAACAGAACACCTGTCACAGACGTGATCATAAATATAAAGGGTCAGCAGTCCAACCGATCCGCCAATTCTGGCATGATAACCTAAGATTTTCAATTTTATTCGTTTCACACCTTGAGACACATGTGAAGACATCAGTCAAGACACATGTCTCACATATGTTTCGGAAGCCACATGTCAGGACACCAGTCAAGACACGTGTCATACACACATTTTCTCAAGCCACGAGTCAAGACACATGACTCACGTCTATCATCTGAAACTACCCTAAGTAATTTAAAGTACCCTCCAAGGGGTATACTCATTCTGTTATGCCATGTATTAATCAGGCCACAAGAATTTCAGTACCATCAACGGTGTTTTATTCGCGTTTGGTCACGCAAAGTTCGTTCTGCGTGAGACAGGAAAAACACATTCAGTGAGATCTGTCACGTTTGCTTCATGACATTTTCATTTCTTGATTTCATACTTTATACATCCATGACCATATAGGGAGTCATTCGTATCACCCATGCATACGAAGGTTAACCTTCAGCCTAATGATAAGATCCAATCTGCTAACGCACTTTCCACGGACAGATGCAAGTTAAATATGATTCTGATTATGGACTATGAACAACACACCATGCTATGATTGGTCGCCATTTATATCAGATTATGGACAGGGATGTTCAGGCTCCTGAATCCATTCAACATGGTTTTCAATCAGGGAAATCTGTACAAATTATTTATGCTTTACAAGCGCGTGTTTGTTGTTCCATGGCTGCGAACATTTCCAGCTATTATTGATGACGCGACTTCTGAACTCCTTATTCATATAATCTGCCGATTTTTTCCAAAATCTTCCCATATGTATTCCAGAAGAACCTTCCAGGAGAAGACGGTAACATGAGATTATGTATCGACTACGGTCGATTTAAACAAATCACCATTATGACCGTTATCCTCCTTCACGTTTTGACGACGTATACGATCAACTACAGGGTGTTAAGCACTTACCCAATATCGATTTACGATCATGTTGACAACAGTGACGAGTGAAAGGGCAGGACATTTCCATGATTTCTATTCGTATACGACTTGGTCATGCTAAATTCATAATTTTGTTTTGGTCTCACGAATGTTCCAGCAGCAATTATGGACTTGATGAATGGAGTTCCCCAAGAACTCATAGACAATTCATTATTGTTTTCATCGACGACAACTTGACCTCCTCTAAGTCTAGAGAAGGGCACAAATAACATATTCGCACCATGTTACAAATCCTACGACAGAAGAAATTTCACCTAAATTTTTTCTAGTACAAACTATGGTTGATTTCAGTGACACGTTGTATCACATTGAATCTTACAGTTAATCCTACCATGACTCAGTTTATGCGTAAAGGAGAGAATCCTACACTAAAATTATGTGTTCAAAAGGATCCAACGCTAAAAGAAGTCTAATTTCAGAGACTCATAATTTTCCAAACTTCTATGTATCCAGTTTCTATGAAGCAAGATACAGTTACGTTTATATCTAAGTACCTGACATATCAGCAGGTTAAGATAGAACGCCAACACGCTTGCAGTCATTTCAACCTTTAGAAATTTAAGGATGTATACGAGATCGATTTAGCTTTAAAGATCCGTATGCAATCTTTGAAGATCCGGAAATAGAACAAGGGCTTAGGGCTTTGGGATATCCTTTTCCTGATGAAGGTACTCTCAACAAGTATCATAAGCAGGAATTTCCCCCAGCCTGGAAGTACCTCATACATGTTCTCCTTCAATGTTTGAGTCCTAAATGTACTGCACACAATGAGATTAATAGATCCATTGCTAGTGCTATTGTGTGCATTACAACAGGGCAAAAATTTAATTATTCTAAAATGATTTTTGAGGGCATGTGTAAAAACAAGGGGAATAAAATGACTTTAGCTTATCCCCATTTTCTGCAAATGGTTTTTGATGTTCAAGGTTACTGCTCAAGGGATCACAATGATTTTTATAAGATCCCTGAGCAAAAGAAAGCTATTTTTATGAAGATGAACTCACCACCCCATAGAGACCTACCTTTAACCCAAGCTATGCTTGCTGTTATTGCAGCAGCACAACCCCAACCAGACCCCCAACCACAACCCCAACCAGACCCCCAACTTGAACCAATCCCTGAACCTTTACCTTCACCTGAACACATGCAAATTGACTCTGAATCCTTCAACGCTGACACACTAAATGTGGGCGTTGATGTGCCTATTTCCAACGCTGACACACAACCTTCACAATCCCAAACACCCCTTAACCAACCCACATCCACCCATTCTTCCACACCATCTTCCACACCCCCTGAATATAGGTTGATGAAACGCCAAAGGACTGCTGGAGTGTTCTCCTCTGGTGGTCCTAGCCATGTATCCGAGAGAACCACCACCACAAGTGTGGCTGGTGACCTGGATGAGGCTGGGACTATTGGTTCTGGCTTAGATGCTGGCCAAGGTAGTCCTACCATCATTAAGTCCTCATCCTTGCCCAATAAATCTGACTTGGGAGGTCAAATTCCCATTTTAGAAGAGGGCAGACTGGAACCAATGACTCTTATAGAATTGACGGCAGTCTGCATTAGCTTGCAAAAGCAAAATGCAGACTTAGTACAAATTGTCAGCTCACAAGGCCTTGAACTCAAGCAATTGAGGGAGAGGATTGTTGTTTTGGAGAGTGCTGGTGCAAGGAGGGGTATGGAGGAATCTTCCAAAGGGGAGGAAGATCCAATAAATCTAAGTGATAAGGGCAGTCATGATGGTCAATCAATAGATGTTGTTGAGGCCCTTACAACTTTGAAGAAACAAACAGGTTTTGATACGTCCTTAGTCTCTCCTACCAACTTGAATTTATCATTTACAGCTATGTTGAGAGAGGTTACACAAGGCGCAGAGGGAAGATATTTGGGCGTTGACAAGGAAGAGTTGGACGCTGACAGGAATATTTTGGGCGCTGATAGAACATAGTTGGGCGTTGACAGACCTGCACATGAAGGTGATGTATCCCAGTCATCATCTATCATCAAGGAGGTTTCTACTCAGGTATTACCATCTACCTTACCAACCATTGCACCATCAGATAAGGGTAAGGGTATTTTGGTAGAAGAGATTGTTCCAAAGGATGCAGCTCAAGTTGAGTTTGATAGAAGATTAGCTGCACAAATCATGGAACAAGACAAGAAGGAGTCACCATTTGTTGTGACTTTAGAAGAGGAAAGTGATGAAGCTAGCTCAGACTCAAGTGTGATGATTATAGAACCAGAAAGGCTTGAGTATGGGGATGAGTTGGCTGAGGAGAAGCTGAGAGAATTGAAATTGCAGGTTGACTTTGACATGCCAGAGGTGGTTCAAATGTACATTGCTTGGGAAGAAAGATGTATGGAGAATCCAGACTTGACCATTTCAGATCAAATATGGGGATTGGAGATTCTTCTTAGAGTTCAGAAAGATTGCCAGGTAATTTTGAAACACAAGGCAAGTAATATTCTCTCAGAGTTGAAAAGGGATAGAAGGGAGCTCTACTTTATGTTGCTCAGATGTCATGGAGTTGGATGGACATATCAGAAGTTGAAGGCTTTGACATTTGATGAGTTGGAAAACAGGGCTTATCCCATTTGGGTGAGAGTGTAGGAAGCAAACACTCTCAGACTTCTTTCAGATGAAAGAAAGGAGTAACTTGCAGAAGAAATGGAACTCAAGAAAGCTATGATTGTTCCCAGGCCAATGAAGAAGGGAATTTCATTTGAGTTTCCCAAAGATATGGATCCACTATATCCAAGTGAAGCTGTCATCAGAAAGAGCCTCAAGCTCTCACCTTTAGAAGCTTCAGATATGGTGCAAGTGTTACCATTAGATTCCAGGAACCCAATTGTGACTTATGAAGAAGATGAATGTGGGTTCTGGAGGATTGGCAGATATGGCAAAGAGGTACACACTTTTACCACTCTCATATCTTTGTTTGCAAGTTGTGATAGAGAAGACTTGGTGGACCTTTGGAGGTTGCTGGAAACCAAGTATGAGGCTGAAGCACCAATTTCAGCAAATGGAATAAAACTTTGGACCACATTCAAAAGAATGTGTGGACCAAAAGATGAGGATCCTGGTGTTTGGAAGGATCTTGAAGATGACCTCAGTGGTCTTCAATGGAGGTTATATTCAGCTGCTGGAGTTTACCATTTGAGTTCTACAAAGTTTGCTGAGTATCTACTTGTGGATGGTCAGTATTTCATATCCAAGGCTATTTTGGAGAAGATGAAGGACACTCAGCTGGAAATAGATTATTCAAGTGACGTGGCAAAAGATTTGATTAGATTTATTCATTATCAATATGAGAAGATTTGTAAGATTCCTCCTAGTCCTTAATGCTTATTCAGAAACTTGATCATAAGAGTGGATATCAAGTTTAGGGGAGGATTGTTGGGAATAAATTAAGGCCAGATCACTTGAGCGCTAACAAGAACAATACAAGCGTTGACAAGAACAAAACAAGCGCTGACAGCTCAAGCGTTGACAAGATAAAGTCAAGCGTTGACACATTGAAGACAAGCACTGATGGGAAGATATACTCTACGCGTTTATTGTATTCTAGAATAGTTCTAGTAAAGATAGGAACAACAATGTATTTTCTATATTTATCTTTACCTAGAATAGCTGATACGTAGATTATTATACAAGGCTTCTTATGTCTATAAAAGAAGACCTTTAGGTATAAGTTTTATATAAGTTTTCATTCGTAAAACTACTTTCATTGTAAGCAAGTTTGATATTGATAATCAAAGTGAAAGTTTGTTTATATCATTGTGTGTTCTTGTTTAAGTGTTAAATTCTGCATAACACTTAGATTCATAATCATATACAAAGGTTTCTCTAAGTGTATTACTTGATCTAATCTCGTATACATAAAGCTAAATCGATCTAAGTTTGGGATCAACAAGTGGTATCATAACAAGGGAAACTTAGATCGATTTAGCTTTGTATTACCGAGATTGAATCAAGTATAATACGTAGAGAAACTTTGTTGTATTGAACAAACTAAGTGTTATGCGGAGTTTAACACTTAGAACAAAGAAAAAAACAAAGTAAACAAAACTTTCACTTTGATTAATAATATCAATGAATGATTACAATGAAAGTGTTATGAGATATGTGGAAGAGGTGTGTGAAAAAGATGTGTCTTATGTCTAACCCTAAGGCCTCCTTTTATAGGTTTAAGGAGCCTTGTACAAAAAGATAAAACATAAGATAAACATAACTTATTGACTAAATCTTTTTAAACATTAAGAATATATTCTGAATTCTTATCTTCATATTTTGTCCACCAGCTTGAAGAACTCATCATTGGCAGATTTAGTCCTTGTCTTTGTCTTAAGATTATTCTTGTCAACGTCTTGATAATTCTTATCAGTGTCTCATCTGTCAGCGCCTCGTTTACTCTTGTCAGCGTCCAATTTCCTCTTGTCAGCGTTCCAGTGACTTAGCTAATTTTATTCCCAACAATCCTCCCCTAAACTTGATATCTACTCTAGTAATCAAGTTTCTGAATAAAATAAAACATACAGAGAGGATTCTTACAAACATGCTTATCCCTGAATTTGAGTAATAATAAATCTCGAAAGTTAATCACTCAAATCACTTATATAGTCAGCCTTCACTTGGTCTTAATCATCTTCAGCACCTGTAGAGTCCTTGGAGCTTTCTTTATTACTTTTGTCACTCAAATTCGATTGCTCCTCCCCTTTTTAAGACTCCTCTCCAAGATCAATATACAAGGACAAAACCAAGAACATCCTCCTTGCATCAGCTTCCAAAACAACAAGTCTATCAGTTTAAAACTGTGATCCTTGGCAATTTGTACCATTTCTGTATTATGCTTTTACAAGCGAATACAGATTTTCGTCAATTCCATTAATGTCAAAGGTTTCATACTGTCCTCATCCACATTCGGGAAATGAATCCTCAATGTTGATTCATAGGACATGGGGATGGACTTACTGATGATAAGACTGACTTGACCTGCATTAAGGCTAGTGCCAATAGTCTCAGCCATCTCCATAACACTATACACCCTTGTGAAAGTGATCTCTGCTGCTACTAGATGTCAATCACTAGGAAAAACATCTCAATGATCATTAGGCTTCCAGATATCCAAAAATTTGAAAAATGTAAGGGTGATGAAACGTTTTGGGTCTATAAAGAAGTTTAAAAATGACATCAGCTAAGATGGCATAGCATAAAATGTACTTCAGAATGCATAAAACCTTAGTTAAAACACAAACAAAGGTAATAATCCTAAGGAAATTAACTAGTCTCTAATAAGCAAGAGTGACAAACACTGTTTATGCATACACTCATGCAAAAGCATGATAGACACACATGAACTCTAGAGTCCTTTGTTCACAAATGCCCCAAATAGAAAGTTAACTCATATAAAACCTTTGCAACTCCCCAAGTAACCCAAAAATAATAACTACCCCAAGTCACCCATACGACCACACCCAATTCTAGGTCAAAAGTCTTGGCAACATGCATAGTGTATCAACTTTGCATGCTACAGTGCCACATGAATTAGAAAACTAAATCGTACTCACCAGTGGACACAATCTAGAATTGTGATAAGAGTTCTCTAAGAGTACCCAAAAACCTAGAGGTTTACCTCCCCTTAACAGAAGCATACAAATCATTATATGTGAAGAAGCAAATTTTTATCTCAAGATAGGAATGTAAACACTCCAACCATCATAAATAAAAGTTTGCAACTCTGTATCCATCCAAATGTAGCTCCATTTTCCTACATAGTTAGACAAAAACCACAAAAACACACCAACAGAGGCTACCCTTTCCCACAACAATGGGTAGAGATAACATGTTAGAGGATAAAAATAATATTAGTGGAAAGACCAACAATGCATGTTCCTTGAGCATCCACTATCCCAATATCCTTGATCATTAACCTGCTTTTGGATAAGCTGCTCAAAAAGAAAACAAATTAGTTTTCTTCGGAGATCCAAGCCTTGTCAAACTTGGATCTGTCTAGTTGTTCAACTAGAGTGGTCTTATTCTTTGCCACAAATCCCTGTTCATCCCTTTGTGACCTAAACACCCAATTTGTTCCAATGAGTCTAGTAATGACCTTCTCAAGATATTTAAGTCTATTGCAACTCATTGAAATACCATTAAAATTAGAGTTTTGCTCTTGTTTAGGTTTCCAAGTTAAGTAGGATGATGCTTCAGACCCTTGACCCTTATTAACCAAGTATCTTTGTTTATATGGTCTAAAATAAGGTCTCATACTAAACTTGGAGCTGTCAGCGCTGCATTTGTGCCTGTCAGCGTTGAATTTGTTCCTGTCAGCGCTGAATTTGTTCCTGTCAGCGCTGAATTTGTTCTTATCAGCGCCTAAATTAGGGTTTGCTACAGGAACATACTGTCTGTTTGACCAAGTGTTGGTCTTTTGAAAGGGCCTTTGTCCATGGGTATTAGCTGCCTTAGAGAAGAAAGGAGCTGGTCTAGTAGCCTGTGGTCTAGTGTGGACAAAAGGTCTATGGTTGACATTGGATGACCTATTGTCAGCGAATGAATTGTATTTACTCACACACTTATTTGCCAAATGTGAGAAGCTCCCACATGAGTAACAAGCCTTTTTGGACACAAACTTAGGCTTAGACTGATAAAACCCTGTCCCATTAACACTTTCTTGGCTTCTGAATGACCTAGGTTTCCTATACATTTCAGCATATTTAACACTAGGTTGTTTCTTAATTGGGGAGCCAAGATTAATAGCTTTTCCAGTGATAGGATTGGTCACAGTGATAGGTGTAGATACTACTGGACTCTCAATGGGTGTAGGCACAAATGGACTCTCACTAAGCATCCCACCCTTAACAAACAAAGTGGGGTTGGCCTTCTTCCACTCTTCTAGGTCAATAACCTTTTGTTGATATTCCTCAACTGGGGAAAGGAATCTAGGTGGAGGAATAAATTCCTCTTCTTGGAGTTCTGGAATACCAGTCCAAGAGAGATCCTTTCTTTGGACACCATAGAAATCCCCAGCTGGTGGTGGAACAACAGAATAGTCATTCATCCCAATCCCTGTCATATCCTTAGGATCCCTCTGTTTATTAACACATTCTCCTAGGGTTTGTGTGGCTTTATCAAATCTTTGAATTTTAAGACCTACATTGTCCTTATTCTTGCTAGCCTCATCTAACTTAGCCTGTAGTTCAACATTGACCCTATTCATGATGTTTCTAATATCATTACTAGCATTTAAATCATGTTTTAAGATATTAATTTTATCTTTTAGGTCAAACTCCATTTTCTTATACTCAACTACATTCTTTTCAGTTTGAGTAAGAGCAAGTTGATAGTTAGACAACTTGCATCTCTCAGTACTCACATCTGATAACAGTCTTAAAACCTCATTATCAAGTCTTTCAGTATTTAACCTACAAGAAGAGTCATCCCATACCTCATTATCAGATGACGAAGATGATTTGGAACTTGAAGTAGATTTGGCCTTGACTGAAAACATCATCAGATTCTTCTTCACCTTCTTCCTTAGCATGGTTCACCTCACGGTATTGGATCTCGTTCTTCAAATCAAAGTTTCTCAACAAGCTCTGATACCACTTGTTGATCCCAAACTTAGATCGATTTAGCTTTGTATTACCGAGATTGAATCAAGTATAATACGTAGAGAAACTTTGTTGTATTGAACAAACTAAGTGTTATGCGGAATTTAACACTTAGAACAAAGAACAAAACAAAGTAAACAAAACTTTCACTTTGATTAATAATATCAATGAATGATTACAATGAAAGTGTTATGAGATATGTGGAAGAGGTGTGTGAAAAAGATGTGTCTTATGTCTATCCTTAAGGCCTCCTTTTATAGGTTTAAGGAGCCTTGTACAAAAAGATAAACATAAGATAAACATAACTTGTTGACTAAATCTTTTTAAACATTAAGAATATATTCTGAATTCTTATCTTCATATTTTGTCCACCAGCTTGAAGAATTCATCATTGGCAGATTTAGTCCTTGTCTTTGTCTTAAGATTCTTCTTGTCAACGTCTTGATAATTCTTATCAGCGTCTCATCTGTCAGCGCCTCGTTTACTCTTGTCAGCGTCAAATTTCCTCTTGTCAGCGTTCCAGTGACTTAGCTAATTTTATTCCCAACAATTGGCTTGGTCCCTTGTGGTAGTGTAGACACGCTCCGAAGCTGGTGGCTTAGGAAGAGCAACACTAGAAGTACCAGCAGTATATCCCTTCTTGGAGTCCATAAACATGTGTCCGGTAGTCCACACTTGAAATAGATGCCGACAGACTTACGGCATGGTCCGGGATGTCTATGACTATAAGTCGTGCATATGGGATAGGTGTAACCTCCTGGAGGTACCCTTGCTACCTGAGAGCCAGATGAAGACAAGCTGTTGAGCTGTTGACCCTTAGCATTTTGGTAACGCCCACTAGTAGAGTTCCTGTTATTGTTGGATTGGCTGGCATGGTTACGGTAATTGTCATTATCCTTCCGCCTGTCGGATCTATAACGATCATTAGATTGACCGTGCCCCTTGTTGGCATTCTGCTGAGTGGCCGGTTGGGACCGGTCTCCACCCTTCTACCTCTTCTCTGGACGAGTGGGTTCCTCGTAGTCATCACGCTCATGTAGCATTTCCATGCTACGTGCTGCATCATTTAGTTGTGCCACATTAGCATAAGTAGCACTAAGTAAACGATATGCTGTATTGTTGGGAATTAATTTGATGAGACAAAACAAGAATAATGAAACAAGAAGGACTTATATGCAAAAAGAAAGATTTACAAGAATATGGAGCCCTTTCATACAACAAGGAGGACTTATTAGCAAAAGATGGAGGGACTTGTAGTGTAATTAGATTTCTTGTAAGAAGGGGTATGTGTAGTATATAAACACATACACCCTACGTGAATTATTAGTTCAATTATTCACAATGTAGTCATAAAGCAAAAGTCGTGTGTTCTAGGCGTGTGTGATCTTGTAAACACGTCTAGGTTGTTTGGTTTGAGTGTTAACGTTTAATGAGAAGTAAACGTTGGAAAGTAAACACCTTGTTTATGTGTTTTGTTCAATTCCGCTACGCTAATCACATATGAACAAGATGCATTCCTAGTAAGCTTAATCGATCCATGAATAATGGACTTCACAATTGGTATCAGAGCGGGTGGCTCTCGATACTAGGATCTAACAAGGTGTTCGAGTCGAAGAATGAAGATCGAAGTTTAAAAATTCGTTTTTGTTTTTAAGTTCGGATCTCACTGTGCAACCATGTTCAAACAGCCATAACTCCTTCGTTAACCGTTGAATCGTTGTGAAATTCGAACTGTAGCTTTTTGGCATATATTTCTTGGATACCACCGGAGGGATCTTCGATATGAGATTCTATGAAGGAGATATAAATCGTCGAAGTTGGCTGCAGAGTATGGTATGAGTTTTCTGTTTTTGTTTTTATTGAATAAAGATTTAGGGTTTTTTCCCCTAAACCCTAGATCGACTCTAAAACAGAAAAGATATTTCAGATTTGTTATGTTTTTATGGTGATCGATTCTCAAACCCGAGGTTAGGGTTTCGATCTTCTAAAATTTTTTTTAGGGTTTGTTCTAAACCCTAGATCTGGATGAGTACAAAGGAGAAAAAGATGTGATGATAGATGTTGTTGCTGTGTTCGAAGTATTAGATGCCAAGAAAAACAAGGAATCCTGATGAGACTACTTTTATACATAGTCTCATCGTCCAAAAAGGGCTTAAAATGCATTAAATATCATCAAAATACCCATATATATGCTTGTGTTTGTTGCTTGTGTATTTTAGGTACGGATATTGAGAAAATGACAAAAGATCACAAGAATCATGCAAAAACGAACACGGGAAACGAAGCCGCACAATGAACCAAGCCCTAATGAAGATTTTCCCAAGAAAACCCTTGAAGATTTGAAGACTTATGAAGAAGGGTCCTCCAATATGGAAGAATTGACACTTTATACCCTTGTATCTTCATAATTACAAGATTGGTCCCTAAAGTTTGTCAATATTGCAAAAAGGGCCCTCCACTTTGAAGAATTGGCAATTTTAGTCCCTCAACAAAACTAAAATGTCAATATTTATCCTCCTTAAAGTCAAACATACCAAGAAGGACTCCAAGATATAAGAATTACAAATTTGGTCCTTTGAAAATATCAAAATTACCAAAAGGACCCTTGACTTTGAAGACTTGGCAAAAATGGTCCCTCATCAAACATGATTTGGCAATTTCAGTCCTCCAAAATGCCAATCATACAAGTTTAGACCATAATCCTTGAAGAAAATACCAAATCAGTCCTTCAAGAATCACAAAATGGCAAGAAATACCCCTGAAAATACTTTGGAAAAGTATTTGGGGCAAAAGTGTGAAAAATGAAACTTCATTTACAAAGGAATCCGGATTTGTGTGTGTTGGAAATACGTTTTACATATTAGAAAGGATCGGTCACTCCAACAATAGTCCATGTTATAGCTTGTAGTTTAGTTATTTACATTTATTAAACAGAGCCCAAAACCGAGCCCATGAAATGTATGGGCCGGCGGCCTAATGTAAACCCTCTCCTTAGATGGAGAGGGTGGGTGGTTATTCACTTTTTCACATAGTAAACATTGGTTTTCTCTCTCAAGAAGTATGTGTAATCCACCATCTCTCTATCTCTTTCTCTCTCTAAAAACATAAGCAAGATTTACATTTCTACAAATGGTATCAAGAGCTTGGGATGAAATATAGGTTTGTTTTTAGTGTTGCGTATGTTTTATAAACATTTCGTAGGTTGTTGAGTATTTCTAGCCGAAAAGGAGGAGGGATGATGCATGGTTTCGTGAGAAGATGTATTTGGTTGATGCTCAGTCTAAGGGGAAGATTTTGGATTCAGAGGAGTTGGCATTTCTTGTAGACCCAGGGGCAGCAGATACTGAAGGCATTGCAGTTGTTTCCACTTCTAATGTAGCTTATCAAGCAGATGATCTTGACGCATATGATTCGGATTGTGATGACATTCACTCTGCCCAAGCTGCTCTCGTTGCTGATCTCTCTCACTACGGTTCTGATGTCGTCAGTGAGGTACCAACCACATCTAATAATATTGGTGATAACCAACATCAAGTTGGGCATGAAAATGACAACCTCGAACAGCATTCGGGGACTAGTAACTCAAATGATGTGGTACCCAATCCTACACATTTGAGTGAACCTCAACCAAATGCTACGACGGGTATGGATTCTTATGCTCAACATGATTTGGTCATGGTGCCTAAACATATTGTTGATCAAATGCATATGGCCCTCAGACAATCCGTATATACCAATTCCACCCTAACTGCTGAGCTTGCGTTGCATAAAGAAAAGGTCAAAACTTTTGAAATGGTCCCTCAAGCAGAGAAAATAACATGTTCTGAATTTGACCAATTTCGTTTTGAAAAGATTGAACACTTGAAAGAAATAGAATCATTAAAAGCTAATATTTCCAATGAATTAAAAGCAAAAGAGTCGGTTGTCAATGATTTTCAGAAACTTAAAATAGATTTCGAAACTCTCGAGTCTAAAAAGTTTGAATCGGAAATTAATGCTACCAAACTTCTTAAATTTAAAGAACAACAGCTTTTAAAACAATACGCTTCCACAGAAAAGGTTAATCTTTTAACTAAATCATTTAAAGAACTCGAACTTAAGCGTCTTCAAGATTTACCACCTAATCCAGGTTATGCAAAACAAGCTCAGGAATATATTCCCGGTCTTTATGATATGACCATAATTGGCAAATCGAAAGAAGCACCTTTTGTTCGTAGTACTGAGGAGACACAGTCACTTGCGGATGAAACTCATTCTAAAATGCTTTCAAAATTCCATACAATTATGATCAACATAACAAAGATCACTTTTCGAAAAAGACACGCATTCGCTTACAAAAGAAATTAGCAGAATTGACAGTTCTTGTGCCCCAAAGTTTGTCAAATGAAAACCTTCCTAGTACGTCTCCTACACTTGTCAAAACGGATTTAACAAAGTTAATTCCACCGGTAAGCAAGGCGTCCGTTAACTTAAATGCGGTTCACCAACACTTAGCTGATTTTGACAAGGTCATTTTGGAACGTACGACGGCTTCGGCCATAACGAAAGGTGAATGGAACTTTGAGCACACTAGAGCTGCGTTCTGAAATGAAATTGTTCCGTTTGTAGACAATGTTAAGGCTTGTCTTAGTAATCTTGATCAAGATTTGTTTTTGGAAATAGAAGAAGTTAGACGTGTTTTCAATGAAATGGAAGATGCTTATGAAAACAGTTTACTTGAAATAGAACGGGTTTCACGCCAAAATGATCAGCTTCTGAAGCAAGTGATGTCTCATGATATAGTAAGTGTTGATAATGATTCTATTGTGCATAATGTTGAATCTGTGGATAATGTGGTAGATAGTACTTGTCACGAATCTGACGCTGAATTTTTAAAGCTTCAAGATTCATATTCTTCGCTTTCAAAACGTTTTGATGAGATTCAAACACATTGTATTTTGCTTGAATGCAAGCAACAATTTATTCAAAAAATCTTTGAAACGTCATTCGAAGGTGTTAATATCGATGATGCAAACTTTGAAAAGAATTTTCGATTGAATTTACAATCAAAACAGCGCCAGCCAAGTGACATGGTTGCTCAATCTTTGCCGATAGACATAGAGAAATCTAAGAAGCTTAACTGTGTGAACGTACTTGAGGCCGCTGAGAATTTTAAACTTGATCTAGATAATCGAGTTTCCACAATTTTGTCCAAAGTGGATAACTTAAAACAGAAAAATACACGACTCTTCGATTCAGTAAAGCCCGCATGTGTTGATACCACTGCACAGAATCAATCGTTGATTGAATAATTGAATCGAAAGTCGGTGGAAATATCTGATTTGAGGGAACAAATTTGTGATAAGAATCTGGTCTTGGCTGAGTTAAAGGAAACACTTCGTACTCTAAAAGGTAAGAATGTCGTGGATAACGCAGCCACTGTCTCAGCATCGTCCTCTAGTGCAATCAAAAGGAACCTAATAGCCGTCACACCACTTAACAAGGGCCCTAGGACTAAACCATCTCAAACTTTGGTCATAAAAGATAAGGCGGAATCAAAACCAGCTTCTAATATTCCCGTGTTGCCTTCTACAGGAGTAAGCACCACTACTAAGGCTCAAAGATCTAAGCTTAAGAGAAACAAGAAGAATGATAGGATCTTGCCCCCATCTAGTATTCAAGTGAAGAAGAAAGTAGAAGCCCATCCTAGGAATGTTATTTCTGTTTTGAATAAAAAGAATCATGTAGCTAAACCTAAAGGCTCTACGGTTGTGCAGCGTTCTAAGCCTAGTGTGAATTCTAATTTGAAATGTTGGAATTGCAATGAATGTATATTTTCTAGTCGTCAGGATTCTTGCCTTATTGACCATGTGAATGAGATGTATGCCCGGAAAAATGGATTAGAATGGAAACCGACTGGGAAAGTGTTAACCCAAGTTGGTTGGATGTGGCGCCCCACTGGTAGAACTTTCACTATAGTAGGAAATACATGCCCTTTAACTAGGATCACTCCCACTGAAGCGAAGAAAGCGTGCCCTTTAACTAGGAGTACCAAGGCTACCAAAACACAAGCGTGCCCTTTAACTAGGAACATCGACACTACTGTAGGAACCAAGTGCCCTTTAAATAGGTCTACTCCCACTGTAGTGCCCGCGAATAATCCAAAACCTAAGAAAGTTGGAACAGTAAAACCTGTTAGTGCTAAGACTCATATTAGAAAACGCTGGAAATCTAAGGGTCACAAAAATGTTAGCAATTCTGATAATATTTTATCTGTATCTGCTAACACTCCGGAACCAATAGTTTCCAATGCATTGTCTACTGTCATTGTTGAAAACAGGTGGTCCAAATTGTTCTCTGGTATTTGGACTCTGGTTGCTCCAAGCATATGACCGGAGATCGCTCTCAGCTCAGAAATTTCGTCAGCAAGTTTCTTGGTACGGTTCGATTTGGAAATGATCATATTGCAAAGATAATGGGTTATGGTGAATATCATATTGGGAATGTTATTATTTCAAGAGTGTATTATGTGGAAGGTCTCGGTCACAACTTATTCTCTGTGGGACAATTTTGTGATGCAAACCTAGAAGTCGCTTTTCGAGAGCATACCTGCTTCATTCGTAATTTAAAAGGGGTTGATTTATTGAAAGGTACTCGAGGGAATAATTTGAATACTTTGTCTCTACAAGACATGCTGCTTCTCCCGTATGTCTTCTCTCCAAAGCATCAAAGACTAAGTCATGGTTATGGCATCGACGGTTATCTCATCTTAACTTTGACGCTATTAATCACTTGGCGAAAAACGAACTTGTTCGTGGTCTTCCTAAACTATCATTTCACAAGGATCATTTGTGTTCCACGTGTACAATGGGGAAAAGCACTAAGAAATCATACAAACCCAATACGGAAGACACCAACCAAGAGAAACTTTATCTGTTGCATATGGATCTTTATGGACCAATGCGTGTTGAAAGTCTTAGTGGCAAAAAGTACATCCTCATCATTGTCGATGATTACTCTCGGTTTACATGGGTGAAATTTATTAAGACAAAAAATGAGGCACCTAAATTCATCATCAGATTTCTCAAGATGATTCAAGTGCGTCTCAACACTACTGTCCGACGCATTCGTACATATAATGGAACCGAATTTCTTGGGTCAAAAAGTTGATGTGGCAGAAACTCAAAAACGAATAAAACATGAAGATTTTGTCTAAGCGTTGTCAAGAGCAATCTAAGTGTTGACAAGAGAAAATCCAAGGTTGACAAAGCAAGCATTGTCATGTACAATCCAAGCATTGTCATGTACAATGTAAGCATTGTTAGGAACGTAGACAAAGAAGCTTATGGAAGCTTCTATTTAGCTAAACATGCAAGATATATTCTACATAAGTTTATTTAAATAGAAGATTTACTTGTTTATTTGATTTTATCTCTTGTAAACCCTAATCCTTACACTATAAAAGGAACCAAGGGTCTTAGGTTTTATTCATAAGTTCATTCACAATGTAAACCTAAAGTGTGTGTCGACTAGACGTGGGATTTAATGTATACACATCTAGTGATTGTTTGTTATTAATATAATAAGCAATCCATTTGTTTTTAATTCATGTTATTGTGCCCCAAACACCTTGTTAATGTGTCATGTTCTAATTCCGCTTTGATTGTATAATCATATGAATATGATGCATTCCTAGTAGCTTCAAAGATACGGAAATCAAGGTTTCCACAATTGGCATCAGAGCCTCGTGGCTCGTGATGCTAGGACAAACAAGGTGTTCGTGTATGGTGAAAAGAAGAAAAATCCGTCTAGGGTTTTTCTGGACGTTTTTGTGTGCGCAGCAGTATTCAGAAGGTCATAACTTTTGATTGAACCGTTGGATCGTCACGAAATTTTTTATGTGTGTTCTACATACATATATCTAAACATCCACTGGAGAAATTGTCGAGTTTTATCCCCAGGAAAAAGTTATTAAGCGTCAAAGTCAGCAGTGAGTGAATGCAGTTTTCTGTAAACAGCCATGTTCAAAACACGTTTTCTCCTTCGTTAACCGTTGGATCTTCGTGATTTTTGGATTGTAGATTCTTGGCACTTGTGTCTAGAATCTCACCGAAGGGATTTTTGATCTGAGCCCTAATGAAGAAGTTATTCGAGGTCGAAGTTGGCTGTATAATGAGGTATTTAGTTTTTGCTTTTCACATGAAATCATGAACTAGGGTTACCTAAACCCTAGATCGATTTAAAGCAGAAAAGAAGGTTATTTTTGACGAATTGGAGGAGATAAAGAGTTAGGGTTTCGTCCAAAACCCTAGATTAATGTATTTATTGGAGATGTGATTTAATTTTTAGGGTTTGTGTTTGAAACCCTAGATATATGTTCTGTTTATAAGATCATAGTTCGCATGTGAGAGCATAAGAAAGCAACAACAGATCGTGAGATGATTCCAAACAGTGTACAAGCACCAGGTACATGGGTTTTGATAAAGCAATTTGTGTTTTTAAATAGACAAGGAGGACATACGATTGGCAATAAAGAAGTTTTGTTCCAGTATTTGTGGTCACGTGATTATATAAGGTATGTGTTTAAGTTGTTTGTGTCGTGAAGCAGTTTTCTTAAAAGTGAATGATGTACAGAGGAAAGGTACACGTTTGGTCAAGAATCTTGGACATATGCAAGGTTTTTGAGGTCTTCACGTGATCACAAGATTTATTCTCTTCATATTTTAAGCAAGATATATGGTTGCCTATTTTAAAATTGATACAACAGCTATCACGTGGATCTGATGTTGACAAGAAGAGGGGTCAAAGATTGTTACGTAATTTATGGAGATATTTTTGGAAAATATATTCTTAACGTAATATTGGTTTTAAAACATGGGATCTGATTTATTTTAGACGTGAAGTATGCAAACAAGTATTCATTGGATACAGACACATGATATTCAGGAAGAATAGACGCTGACAGGATTTGTTTTGACGCTGACAAGAAATAAATCAACGCTGACAGAACAGGCGTTGTTACATGTTGTCCGATATATGAGAATTCAAACGCTGGCATGTATTGTCCGATATCAGACAATAAATCTGATGAAGATCTTGGATAAGAGAGGATGTTGGACAACACAAGGATTGGTGCTGTTGAGAAAATTGGTACGTTTTTAGCATACAAAAAGGAGGAATATACACACGAAGGTACATGGAATCTCCGTTTTATTTAGAATATCATGTTGATATTTATGGCTCAGATATTTTTAAAAGAGATTAATGATTTTAAGGCGAGTTAGCAACTATTCATGAAGTAATTTATTGGAGTATGTAATCGGGATAGCCTTGTGAAAGAGTTATTCGTTGACATCTTTTACATATGAAGATATTGGCTTGTCATGAAGAGGTGTTGGCTTAAGGGGAAGAATTCTTATGGTAAGTTTGATGTTTGAAGAAGATTTTCGCGAGTTTGTGTTCTATCATATCTTAAAGTCATGCACTTCCAGCCACTGACTTTAAAGATAACTTGTTCGTGCTTATATTGTTGGTGATGAAGACTTGTCATAACACTTGAAGGAGTTACATTATCGTGCTCAGTGTCTCACAAAGGATGAGAATATTGACAAGGGATCGAGGTCTACTTATAATTTTCTATAGGTATAAGTTTTTCATCACGTGGATAGTACAAGACATGGAACACAAGGTTGGGTTATTCTACTTCTACATCAAGATTACTTTATTTATTTTTCTTCAAGATCATTACATAGAGCTACATTTGGAGAATCTTCAAGATTGCATACATTGTTTACTTCCCTGTTGATGTGACAAAAAGGGGAAGACATACATGCTACATTTGAGGGGAAGAAATTTGAAGATCATGTACAACTTACAAGAGATACACATAGAGTTTTGCCGACATCAACTAGGGGAAGATTGTTGGGTCAAAAAGTTGATGTGGCAGAAACTCAAAAATGAAGAAAACATGAAGATTTTGTCTAAGCGTTGTCAAGAGAAATCTAAGCGTTGACAAGAGCAAATCCAAGGTTGACAAAGCAAGCATTGTCATGTACAATCCAAGCATTGTCATGTACAATGTAAGCATTGTTAGGAACGTAGACAAAGAAGCTTATGGAAGCTTCTATTTAGATAAACATGCATGATATATTTTGCATAAGTTTATTTAAATAGAAGATTTACTTGTTTATTTGATTTTATCTCTTGTAAACCCTAATCCTTACACTATAAAAGGAACCAAGGGTCTTAGGTTTTATTCATAAGTTCATTCACAATGTAAACCTAAAGTGTGTGTCGACTAGACGTGGGATTCAATGTATACATCGTCTAGTGATTGTTTGTTATTAATATAATAAGCAATCCATTTGTTTTTAATTCATGTTATTGTGCCCCAAACACCTTGTTAATGTGTCATGTTCTAATTCCGCTTTGATTGTATAATCATATGAATATGATGCATTCCTAGTAGTTTCAAAGATCCGGAAATCAAGGTTTCCAGAGAATTTGTGAATCAAATCTTGCGTGACTATTATGAAGAAGTTGGCATATCTCATGAAACATCCATTGCACGCACTCCACAACAAAACGGTGTCGTTGAAAGGCGAAATCGCACACTTATGGAAGCTGCTCGAACGATGTTAATTTACGCAAAGGATCCATTGTTTTTATGGGCAGAAGCAGTATCTACAGTAGTGTACACCCAAAACCGGTCACTAATTCGTAAACGCCATGGTAAAACACCTTATGAGCTTCTCCATGGAAAAGTACCAGATTTATCATATCTTCATGTATTTGGTTCTCTTTGCTATCCAAATAACGATGGTGACAATTTGGGAAAACTTCAACCAAAGGCTGATATTGGTATTTTCATTGGTTACGCACCCGCAAAGAAGGCATACCGAATCTACAACCATAACTCTCGCAAGATCCTCGAAACTATGAATGTTGATTTTGATGAGCTGACAGCAATGGCTTCTGAGCAAAGCAGCTCTGAACCCGCACTTCATGAAATGGGACCCAGTAACATTAGTTCTGGTCTTGTCCCAAACAACCCTACTTCATCATCATTTACACCACCTTCTAGGACTGAATGGGATACGTTGTTTCAACCATTCTTTGATGAATTCTTTACTCCTCCAAGTATTGTTGCTCCAGAACCTGAGGTAATAGCTCCGGTAACCGAAGTTGTCGCTCCAGCAACCGAAGCACAATCAGACACATCTGCACCTACAATTGGTAAAGATATACCTTCAACGAGTAATTCTCAACCAACACATGTTTCCACTACCCATGTCATGCCTATTGATGATGAAGAGGATGATGATGATCACGATTTGGAATTCCCTCAAATGCGTGAACTTCCATTCTTTGGTGTACCAATTCCCGACCCTAATCAAGCCAGGTCGTCCAACTCAGAGGAAGCTCCTTCTACAGTTTACTCCAATCCACGGATTCGTGAACATGACAGCAAGTGGACAAAGGATCATCCTATAGATTCTATTATTGGTGACCCTAATCGTCCGGTATCCACACGAAGTCAGTTACAAGAAAGTGCAATGTTTTGTCACTTTGATGCTTTTCTCACTGAAGTTGAACCTAAGACATGGCAACAAGCTTTCACTCAATCCTGTTGGATAGAAGCTATGCAAGAAGAACTTAACGAATTCATACGTCTTGAAGTTTGGGAACTTGTCCCATGCCTAGATCAAGTGCAGTTACTCACTTTGAAATGGGTTTATAAGGTGAAACTCGATGAGTTAGGCGGAATATTGAAGAACAAAGCTCGACTAGTAGCTCGTGGATACAAGCAATTATTGGGCATCGACTTTATGGAATCCTTTGCACCTGTTGCCCGTTTGGAAGCTATTAGACTATTCCTCGCCTATGCAGCCCACATGAATATGATCGTCTATCAGATGGATGTGAAGACGGCATTTCTCAATGGTGGAATCAAGGAAGAGGTATATGTTCAACAACCGGATGGTTTTGTGAATCCTAAATATCCTAATCATGTGTACAAGCTTAAGAAGGCTCTCTATGGGTTGACGCAAGCTCCTCGCGCATGGTATGATCTATTGTCACAATTCCTCATTTCGCAAGGCTTCGCTAAAGGAAAGGTGGATCCCACACTGTTCATTCAGAAACAAGGTAAAGATATGATTATGGTACAAATATATGTTGATGATATTATATTTGCAGCCTCGACCCAAACCTTATCCGATGAGTTTAGGACACTCATGTTGTTGGGTCTACTAGATGTAGATCTTGCAGCCTGTCAGGACCGGTGAATGACTTCTGTAATCACAAGTCAAATCACAAAGAGACTCTATACACAATATGAATGTAGAATATAAATATAATTAAGAAGAACAGAATAACTATAAAGACTTGATCCTTTCTAAGGATTTCTAATATTAATAATTACTAGAACTGCGTTTTGTGAAGGTGTGTCTAACCCTTCTGCCTAAGGTTCCTTTTATACTACAAGGAAACCCTAATACATCATTAAAGAAAACGTGTAAAACTGATATGCATATCCTTTCCTAACATATCTCATGCATATCCTAACAGAATATTAAGTAAATAATAAAGTTTGACTTCGACTAGGACAAGGAGCAGGACTTGCTCCTACTACTACTAGGACCAGGAGGAACTACATACCTCCTAGTCTACCTATTACATATAACTATTACAATGGTCCTAACAATCCTCCCCTAAACTTGAATTTGACCTGTTGAGTTCAAGTTTCCTGGAAAACGTGCAAAGAAAGCTCGAGGATTGTATCAGGAAAACAAATAGCAGCATCAACAAGATAAGAATCAGAGTAACAGCCGCAACATGAAACACTAGAAGCTTCTCCAAAGCTTGTAACAAATCAGCATCGTGTTGAATCTTTTCAGCAACATGAGCAGATTTGATGAGCCTTTACCAAGTAGCTGCTCGCTCTTGGGCTAGCTAGTCATTCTGGTGGAATAAGCATCACCCTGGGAGACTAGAACCCAGCCCAACTCTTAGAACGTGAATCAATGGTGAGTGGGAGTACCCTGATGATTTTAGGCAAATCATCACAGCCGTCAACGGATTTGAGGCGTCTTTACCAGAAGCCGTACCCCTCTGGACTCGCCAACTCTTAGCAATGAAGCATCTGTGAGTTGAACACCCTATAGCTTTAAGCAAGCTATTACAGCTATCAACGGATTTGATAAGATCTTTACCAAGAGCCGTACCCCCTTGGATTAGCCACTTTTCAGTCCAAGACTATGGCAAGTGAAAACCATCCAGTTTTGGGTAACCTGGCAACCATCAACGGATTTGAGAATCGCACCAGGAGCCGTACCCTCAAGGTGAATCAACTTTTTCTTGTCGATTAGACATGGTAAGTTGAGAACCATTTGTTGTGTGAACCACGTCCAACACCAAGTGAAACCAAGTACCAGGACAAGCTCAAATCAGGAACCACATTGTGAAGCAGCCAAGGGATATTATGTACAAGTATAAAATCGAAACTGTGTTTAAAGTATAAGCAGATATTATATAAAAAGTATATATTTTTTTTTTATTTATTTTTTTTATTATGAAAGGTGTTTTGTTTTGTTTTTTTTTATAACTCTAAAGAATGAAGTTCACCAATCACTGTACATATTGGTGAAAAGAATAAAAATAAGAACAAATGAACAAAAATACAAAGCATAAACACTTACAACCCAATCACCTTACATACCAGAAGCAGCCTTTTTATCTGCTAGCAACCGCGCCTGAATACCCTCTACCAATGCCGTGGCCATACTTGACTCATTTCCAGAAGGAGCAGTAGAAATTTGGAAGTGACTCGCCAACATCGCCTCCATGGAAGAAATAGTCAAAGGATACTCCACATCCGTCAGCATAAACACCATATGACCAGATTCTAATTCCAACATATGAACTCCACATCCAGCATATAGCTTCCAGCGCAGAATCTCCCATTGCATTTGATCCTTCCATATGCCCGAAACAGGAGCATTTAGAGGAGGATCCAACATCAGCTTGAGATCAGCCCAGATTCGCATACCAGGCCATGAAGACACAGCCATGGGGTCAAACGGCATACTAGAATCAACAAGTCCAAACAACGCCATAAGATCCATACGGTCAGCCCAAGATAACACACCCTGCAAACCCGTTGCCAATCGCACAGACCCATCACTCAAAGTAATCCGATGGGATACGCCACCAGGAAGTGTGGTAGAACGCTCAACCATATAACCAGTAATGTTTCCATTGCCCAAGGGTAAGTCAGAATCGCTGTCAGAAGCTGCATCAATTAAATTCTCAGGATCACGCTTCTCAAAAGGAACTGTCTTGCCACGGCGAACACGACGAGCTTGTTTCTGGCGAATGGAACGTCTTGGTGTGGGATCAGTAGGTGTGGATTCAACCTTTACCTTAATCGCAGCAGCAGCAGGGGACGCAGTAGAAGTAGACTCATGAATGTGTCCACCCAATGGACCACTAGGAGCTACATCAGAAGTAGGATTAGGTTGAGTTCCAGGAGCTGGTGGTGAAGGAGATGGCACATCAGATGTAGTAGGTATGGTGGTGGTGGTAACAAAGGTGCTTGCAGAAACATGTGTGGTGGTGGTAGTAACAGGTGTGGTGGTAGAAGCATGAGCGGTGGTGGTAGTAGCAAAGATGGTAGTAGCAGGACCAGCAGTAGAACCCATAGGAGCAACCAAAGGTGTAGTAGAAGGACCAACGGAAGTATCAACAAAACCAGAAAGACTAGCAACAGAACCAGGAGTGGGAGCAGACGAAAGACCAGTAGAATCAGCAGGCATAGAAGAAGTCATACCACGAGGATGGTAAATAAATCTTTCCGGAATAGGTTGACTCTGACGCTTAACCATCTTTTCATAAAGGGCCTTTAGCTCATCAAAAGTCAAAGCCCGCACCCGAGCCCAAGTCCACGGAGCATTGAAATGAGCAGCAGATTGATATTTCACATAACGTTGCATCTGTTGGCGCTCCTCAGCCCGAGATAAAGGTCTATTCCTTCGCTGTTTCGTAAGTTCTGCAGCAAGAGCCAACTGGTGCTTACGCATCATTACCATAGCCCTCGGAATACAATTGTGTTCATCAACATCATCACCCAAAAGATCTTTAAACTGAGCATAATCCCGAGTGAGAACATTCAACACTTGCATCCATTCACTATCACTCCAATACATGGCATCATGCTGAATTTGTGCACGCCTGCGCTCTCGAAGCTCTTCCTCAGCAGCCCTATCAGCTTCATCAATCTCAGCTTGAACCCGACGAGCAGCCTCCTCACCAAGTCTTTCCTCTTCAATCTGGCGACGGGTACGCTTGCGAGATGGGGATGGAGCATCAGTCATTGGGGCCTTGCCCTTCAAATCAGGAGAGGGACCAGCATGAGGACCATCAGCAGGATCAGAATCACCACCCATAGAAGGGGGAATAGCACCAGGAGAAGGAACATTGTAGGACGTTGGAGGAACCGGCAAATCATCATAAACTTTATCAGCAAAGGCAGCCTTTGCCAACAATGTCAAGCCATCCTCAACATTCTCCGCACCCTCATCCTCAGATTCTGACTGGACCACATGTTTCTTGCGACGACGTTGTTGAGTTTCCAACGCCTTGATGCGATCAGCCAGAGGAAGAAAAAACTCCTTTGTAAGCTTCCGATGTTGGTTTAAATCAGCCTCCAAACAAACCATCCGCTCATGGTACCTGCGCATAAGATCAAGCAAAGATATCAGTGTAGTAGGCTCCTCCGCCTGCCCACCAAGAGAACTTGGATCAGGGAAAGCATCATTGGAGCCCAAAGCAACATGTGGGTCAACCTGTGGAGTACTAGCATCAAACGGGATATCATTCGAGTGTGGGGCAGGACTAGGAGGTGGAGTCTCCATAAATGGAGACCTTTGTGGGACTGAGGAAGGACCAGCCTTGGTAGGAGATGGTTTTTCAACCACCACCTCCTCAACTAGCTCCTCCTCTACCACAGGAGTGGCACCAACAGTAGGAGCCTCCTCCTCCATTGGGTCATCATCAATCACCACAAACTCAGGAGCCTCCTCCTCCTCACCCATAGGACCCTGAGCCAATCCCAACATGGATTCAGTCAGGGGTCTCCAGTCCCCAGTAAACCCATTCATCATATTGTAATATACTTTAGCTGTAAGTTTAGACGGCACATGCTCAGTCCGATCACGAGGAATACAAACAAGGATTTGCTGAAGAAACCTAGGGTACATTAAAAACTTCTTTCTCGAACCAGCAGTAGACAAATTACTAACCATCCCCTCAAATAGATAATGAGAAAAATTAAACACTCTACCCTGGGCTAAGCAAATAAGACCAGTAGCCAAAGGAGTAGGGAAAGCATCCCAACTCCCAGACTTGGGACTCATACAATGGATTAAAAAGTGAACCAGAAGCTTCCATTGAGGGGAAAACCTATTTTTCTGGAAGTTAAACTTCCCCCATGTCCATAACCTATAGCAGCCATCCCCTCCAATACTTCCGAACTGGGGATGGATTCAACACCCCCTCATCCTGAAGATGAAGAGAAGAGCGAATAGAAGCCTCATTCACCACATATGCACGGCCATCTATGGTAGCATGGAGTGCACGTGGACGTCCAGCCACATTAACAAGTTGAGCAGACGCCCAAAATTGACGTATCACACTATCCTATATGGTGGGACAGACAGTAAATGCAAACCTTAAGTTAGAAGCTTCAATGAAATCAAAGATGTCAGCAAAATGTTCACGATTTGGACCATCACCCAGATAAGCAACACGGTTGTGAGCAGGTTGGTAAGCAAGAGCAGCCATGGATCTTGATGAATTGATGGAAGAAGGATTGGGATTAGGGTGTAAAGAGTAGAAGCGGTTTTGTGTGTGTGTTAATTGTAATGAGTGAGTCAAGGGTGTATGTTGACCATATATAAAGAAAGTGGTAATTGTTCATTGACCCCTATTAATGGGGGGTTGCCCTTTCAAATTAAACCATAATTGCATAGTAACCACTTGCCCTTTTTAACATAATAACCAACTCCCAATTAACATGCTGAATTCAAACTTGTAAATACCAGGAATGGGAGCGTTGACCAAAAGTCAAAGCACACAATGGTCAGACCAGGAGCAAAACGTGATTAACAAAGGACAAAAGGAATGAACAGTATGCCAGACCAGTACCAGGAGCCAAACACCACTTGACATGGAAGAATTTAAACCACCAGTAGCCAACCAATTATAACTAGAAGCTGATCAAAGAGGACCAGAAGCCAGTCATGTAAGGCCATATCCACCAGAAGAGAGCAAAAATCCTCCATCATAAGCACCACACACCATCATAACCAAGAAACTATGTTGTTAAATACTATTAATACGTTAGTCTGACCTAATATGTACACAAAGCCTCCCCTTAGGATTTGCCTCCCTTCAATCCTAGACCTCAAGGATTGACCATCCCAATATGAACCACCAAGTGGTTAAACCGAGGACCATCAAAAGCTTTAGTCAGCAAATCAGCAACATTGTCATCCATATGAACTTTAAGAACCTGTATCAGCTTCTTCTCATTGGCATCCCGTATAAAATGATGCCGAATCTCAATATGCTTCGTCCGCTGATGAAAAACAGGATTCTTCACAATGCAAATAGTGCTTTGATTGTCAATAAAAATTTTGGTATTCATAAAATTGAAACCATAATCCAACATCTGATTTTGGATCCACAAAACTTGTCCACAACAACTAGCAGCCGCAACGTATTCAGCTTCTGTTGAAGAAGTAGCTACGATTGTCTGTTTCTTGCATTGCCATGAAATAAGTCGACGACCAAAAAATTGACAACCACCAGTAGTAGACTTCCTATCATTATTAGCACCAGCATAGTCACTATCACTATAGGCTTCTAGAACAAAAGGATATTCTCTAGGATACCATAGACCCAATTTAGGTTGAGCCTTGATATACTTGAAAATCTTCTTCACGGCATTTAAGTTCGAAACCGTTGGAGTCACCTGGTGTCTAGAATAAGCACTTACTACAAACATAATGTCTGGACGTGATGCAGTCAAATACATGAGAGAGCCAATCATAGACCTGTACATGTGAACATTTACCGGGGGGTTTGGCTCATTCTTAAGTTTGATTTTAGCAACTTCATAAGGAGTTGCTGCTGGTCTAAGAGGATCCATGTCAAACTTCTGAAGAATCTCATGGACATATTTATCTTGACTGATGAAAATCCCATCTGATTGTTGCTTGACCTGAAGACCAAGGAAGAATGACAGTTCTCCCATTGCACTCATCTGAAATTCGCCTTTCATCAAGTGTTCAAACTCATCACACCACTCCTTCCTTGTAGAACCAAAGATAATGTCGTCCACATAAACCTGAACAAGGATAATATCCTTGGAATTCCGCCGAAGAAATAGTGTTTTGTCAATAGTACCTCTTCTATAGCCATTCTTTAACAAGAAAGTTGAAAGACGCTCATACCAAGCTCTAGGAGCCTGATGTAACCCATAAAGAGCCTTGACCACCTTGTAGACTTTCTTGGGATGAAGTGGATCTACAAACCCCTTAGGTTGAGTAACATACACTTCCTCGTCAATTTTGCCATAGAGAAATGCACTCTTGACATCCATCTGGAACACCGTAAAGCCAACATAAGAAGCAAAGGCCAAGAACAGACGAATGGCCTTGATCCGTGCAACCGGTGCAAAGACTTCAGTATAGTCAATGCCCTCAATTTGAGTGTGTCCTTGTGCGACAAGCCTAGCTTTATTCCTTATGACAATTCCCCGTGCATCCTTCTTGTTCTTGAGAATCCATTTGGTATTGATAGCTGTCTTTCCATCTGGTAAGTCAACCAGAACCCAAACATTCTGAAACAAGAATTGCTGCATTTCCTCCTGCATAGCCTCCACCCAACTTTGATCCTCAAGTGCATGAGAAACAGACCTAGGTTCCACCTGTGAAAGAAAACAAGCAAACAAACAGTGCTGAAAGTCCGTATGATTATTACGCTTTTGATCCTCAATATAGCCCACAAGAGCATGATGATCAGATGAGGCCTTCTGCTGCATTATGCGTGTCTTGACAGTAGAACCAGGATCTCCAATGATTTGAGTGGTAGGATGATCTTTATGTGATTGCAAGACTGGATTGGAAGAAACCTCCACTTCTGGTGCTAAGTTATTAAGATCACCAACAAGGTCAGCATCATATGAAGCATTTTGGAAAATCCCATCTACCGGTTGTTTATGAATATCATCCAGCTTGGTAGAAGACTTCTTTTCATGGTTCCCCAAATCAGAAGGACTGGAGAAACGTGTATTGGAAGCAGACTCACTAGCCGGAGTACCAGTAGGTGATAAGCTAGCACTAGGAGCAAAAGCTGGAGTACCAGAAGCAACTTTGTCAGTAGGCTCAACCAAGGGAAACTCAAAACTACCGTGAGCAGCTGCTTTAGTAGCTTCGTGTTCTTGTTTGAGAAGAGTGTCAAGAGCTGCTTGGGAATCCTGTACATCCAATGGAGTTGCATCACTAGGAGGAGTAGGAGAAACCGTGGTGGAATAGGATGGAACCACAAAAATGTCATCCTCATCATCTGAATCAGAAAGACTAGAAGGAACACCAGTACTAGAAGTTGCAAACACTTGTGGTCCTACATCATGGTTAGTTTTGAAACGAAAATATCCTAACGAATCACTAAGATAATCAAGATCAAAATACCATTCTAGACCTTTGCCTTGGATGTTTGACTTCTCTTCAAAATACCTGAGATTAATAGTTTCAATGATCCGTTTGGCTTGAAGATTGTAGACACGATACGCCCGAGAATGAGCTGAATATCCCACAATGTATCCTTCATCTGCCTTGCCATCAAACTTCCCCAAATAGTCACTAGTATTCAGAATGGTGTCTGGACACCCAAAAGGCTTCAAATGAGCAATATTTGGAACTTTGCCCGTGAGAAGCTCATAAAGAGTCTTCTTGTGAGGATTGGTAATAGAAACCCTATTCAAAACATAACTTGCAGTATTAACAGCTTCTGTCCAGAACATGGTTGGAAGCTTGGAATCGGCAAGCATAGTTCTTGCTGCTTCTATTAGTGTCCTGTTCTTTCTTTCTGCCACACCATTCTGTTGAGGAGTCCTAGCAGCACTATAATCTCTTTTGATGCCCTTAGCATTGCAAAGTGCGATGAGGTCTTTATTTTTAAACTCGGTTCCATTGTCGCAACGAATACCTTTAACTTTCTTGGACAGCTGATTCTCTATCAAGGTAATAAAATCTCTAAGAATTGAGTAGGTCTCACTTTTGGCAGCCATGAAGAACACCCACGTAAACCTGCTATAACCATCAGTTACCACCAAACAGAATTGCTTGTGGTCAAGACTCCTGATGGAAGTAGGACCAAATAAGTCGATGTGTAGAAGCTGCAATGGTTCAGTAATTAGACTTAGAGCAGTAATGGCCTTGAAGGATGCTTTGTGCTGTTTGCCTTTGCTGCAGGCAATACAATTTATATCATTTCGAAACGTCTTGGGAGGTAAACCAGAGACCAGATTCAGATTTGCAAGTTTGTGAATGGTCTTGAAGTTCACATGCCCCATCCTTCGGTGCCATTTAGTGGCTTCATCTTCTGAGGCTTTTGCAACCAGACATGCTAGTTGACCAGTAGGGTTGACTTCATTCAACTTGATGCTATATAGATTGTGTCTTCTAGGGATTCTGAGTAAAACTTGTGAGTCATCCGGAAGCTGAAAATCTTTGGAAAGCACAAGTGCATCAGTATCGGTGAAGAGTACAAACTGCTTCTTGTCACAAATCTGAGAGACTGATATCAAGTTGAAGTGTTGAAGTGCTTCCACATAGTAGACCTGCTCAAAATTTAGATTTGGAGTCTTTATCGTTCCTTTGCCAGTGATTCTGCCTTCACCTCCACCAAAATAGACCTTGCCTCCATGAAATGGTACAAAGTTAGAGAGAAGACTTTTATTGCCAGTCATGCTCCTGGAGCAACCACTATCAACAATACCTAGACTAGGATCCTGGTATGGAGTAACCTACAACAACAAGATAATAAAAATGCAAAAGTTAGTGTCTTAAGGGGACCCAAACCTTTTCAGGTTTGAGCCTGCCTTGTGGATCATTAGAAGAATGCCAAGAAGATTGATGAGATCCACCATTGTTCCTTGGTTGCCTATGCATCATATGGGTATTATTATTTGACCAAGAACAACCTGCTGAGGGCTTAACAGCAGTTCCCAAATTTCCCAAACCAAAATACGTGTGGTCTAAATTATGTGGATAGATTGGATTAAAATTTTGAAAATAATTACTGGTTGTTTGGAATCCACTATCTCTCCAATAATCAGACGCGAAAGGAGAGGATACTCTAGAAGTATTAAACATTGGAGCACTAGGATTAAGTCTTCTAGAGGCATATGAAGTAGCTCCTGGTGAACCAGGAAAAGCATGATTAACAGATGCATGTGTGTCATAATAATCACAATCTTTAATTAAATGAAAGGAACTGCCACAAACAAAACATGTTTTGAAAGACCTTTTATTAGAATGAGATTGTTTCATACTGCCTACTTTATTACACACATTTCTAGGAAAAACATTCTTCCTAGGACTCAATAAACAAGGACCAGACACACTTGACTTGACAACAACTTTTTCTTCACACTTCCTAGCACCAGTAGCAGCATGTTCATTCAACTTGGAACTTGTAGGTCTTGACTCTTCACTTGAACCATTAGATGCAGAGTCACCGGCTTTGTCACTGAACGTACATGAGACAAAGTCATTAGTATTAGTAGAACTTGTTGGGGACTCAAGCATCTGTGATCCATCCGAGTCATTATGCCATGAGGTGGGCATAAAAGTTCCAGTAAGAGGAGGAGGGACAGCATGCATTTCTGCTGCTGGTTTAAACCTATTGTAACTAGGTTTTCCCTCATCCTCTTTGTCGGCATCAAAGACACTTGAGAAAGATAAATCAAATACATCTTCTGAATCAATATATTTTTCAAATCCTAAGCCTCTTTTAGTTCTGCCAGACATGCTACTATCAATTAATTTTGAAAGATTTTTAGGTGCCTTTTGCCATTTGTCAAATCTTAGCATTGTAGCATCTAATTTAGCTTGCATCTCCTCTTTTTCTTTGATACTAGCATCTCTTTCAGTTTCTGTATATTTAAGCATATTTGTAGTGGTTTCTAAATCAATGCTTAGTATCCTGATTTTATCCTCATACGCACGTTGTGTATCTTGTAACCACCTCTTTTGTTGTTCCAATGTGTTTAATGAAGCCTTATAGGCTTGAACCTCTAAAAAATACTTATCATTTTGATCATTTACTTCATTAAATTGGGACAACAATTCTGAGTATTTATCATGACAACCAAGAGGACAATGTTGTACCTGAGGTGAGATGCCCATAAGAGTAAACTCGTCTGCTTCTTCTGCATCAGAGAGATTCCCAGCAATCATTGCAAACACGTCAGTCGAGGATTCAGCTGATTCCAGAGTAGAAGCCTGATGATCATTCCAGTTGACCATAGAGTCAACAGATACCAATGCCTTCCTGTCATCTTTTACCCCCTGAACCTTGAAAGCGGAGTACCTGCTCTTCTCCTGATCATTCTTGCTAGGGCACTCCCTTGCAAAGTGACCCTGTTGTTGGCAGTTATAGCATCGTACCTTGCTTCTATCGAATCTTGCTGGCTCCCGAGGGTTGTAATTAAATTTCCTTCCTGCTTTCTTCTCGAACTTGTGAACCCTAAGGGTAAGCATGGCCATCTGCCATTTAAGATCCATCTCATCCAGGTCAAGTTTATCGACCTGTTTGAAGTCATCAAAAGCAAGTTGTTGTTCAGCATTAACATCAGCCACAAAAGAATGAAGAACAGCTTCTACCATACTACCAGACTTGGCAGTAGGATCAGGAGCAGAAGTATGCTGAACAGTATGTTGAGAGGAGACAATATTGCTTGGGCTACTTGCATATGACATGGGACTAGATGCCATAGAACTCACAAAGGCTGAATTAGCAGGGGTGGGAAAAGAGTCACTAGGAAATCCTCTCACATGAGGTTCGAATGTTCTGAGCCTATGAAACAGATCATCAAAGGTGAGATAGTCAAGCCCACCTTTGGCTTTGAGAGAGATCACCACCTGATTCCATGAGTAGGGTAAGGCTTTAAGAAACCTTGCATTAATGTCACCATCATCAGGCTTTGACCGAAGTTGATTCAACTGGCTCAATATCTTCTGGAACCTATCATACCCTTGATTTAGACCTTCAGTTTCTGAGATTTTGAATTCGGTAAATTCATCTCTCAGCATGGACCTTCGCATTTTCTTTGACTCCTCATTCCCGCCGAACCTTGCTTTTATGCCATTCCAGATCTCTCTGGCATCATCCAAATGGTAGAAGTCACCCATGTGATCTTCAGGAAGAGATTGAAGCAAAATCGTTTTTGCTTTTACCTCCTTCTGAATAGCTATGATTTCCTCATGAGATTTAGGGTCAAGAAGAGTAATATTACCATTCTTGTCTCGTCCAGTAAGCTTCCTGCTATTCCCATTCAGAATGATCTTCCAAAGATCTTGATCAGTGTTGGTGATCCACCATTCCATATTCATTGCCCAGTTATCATATTCACCCTTCTTCAGAAGAGGGAATTTTCCATTCGTGTTGGAGACCGTAGCCAGGATCTGCTGAGGTTGCACAATTTTAGGAGTGCTGTCTTCTCCTGTTTGAGTAGAAGTTGAGGCAGACATGATAAATAAATTGTCAGAAATAAGAAAACTTGATTCTTCTTGTATAGAGACCCTTCCAGGCTCTGATACCACTTGTTGGGTCTACTAGATGTAGATCTTGCAGCCTGTCAGGACCGATGAATGACTTCTGTAATCACAAGTCAAATCACAAAGAGACTCTATACACAATATGAATGTAGAATATAAATATAATTAAGAAGAACATAATAACTATAAAGACTTGATCCTTTCTAAGGATTTCTAATATTAATAATTACTAGAACTGCGTTTTATGAAGGTGTGTCTAACCCTTCTGCCTAAGGTTCCTTTTATACTACAAGGAAACCCTAATACATCATTAAAGAAAACGTGTAAAACTGATATGCATATCCTTTCCTAACATATCTCATGCATATCCTTACAGAATATTAAGTAAATAATAAAGTTTGACTTCGACTAGGACCAGGAGCAGGACTTGCTCCTACTACTACTAGGACCTGGAGGAACTACATACCTCCTAGTCTACCTATTACATATAACTATTACAATGGTCCTAACAAAGGTCTTCCAAGTTTAAGATGTCAATGATGGGCAAGGTATCATTCTTCTTAGGTCTTCAGATATCTCAGAGTCCCAGAGGCATCTTTATCAATCAATCCAAGTATGCCCTTGAATCGCTAAAGAAATATAAAATGGAATCTTGCGACCCTATTGATACTCCAATGGTGGAAAAATCTAAGCTTGATGCTGATCCACATGGAGTTTCCGTTGATTCGACACTTTATCGTGGAATGATCGGTACTCTTCTGTATATCACAGCCAGTCGACCTGATGTTCAGTTTGCTATATGTATGTGTGCTAGGTATCAAACTAGGCCTACTGAGTTACACTTAGCTACTGTTAAAAGGATCTTTCGATATCTTAAAGGAACCATTAATCGGGGACTTTGGTATTCGAAGGAATCTTCTATTGCACTAATGGCATATGCAGATGCGGATCACGCGGGTTGTCAAGATACAAGGCGTAGCACGAGTGGAACATTGCAACTACTAGGAGATCGATTAATCAGTTGGGCATCAAAAAGGCAGAAAAGCGCTGCAAATTCAAGTACGGAAGCAGAATACATAGCTATGTCCGGTTGATGTGCTCAAATTCTTTGGATGAGATCGCAATTAACCGACTATGGTCTAGGTTTCAACAAAATTCCGATGTACTGCGACAACAAGAGTGCAATTGCCTTATACTGCAACAATGTTCAATTCTCCCGGTCGAAGCATATTGATATTCGCTACCACTTCATCAAGGAGCAAGTGGAAAATGGAGTAATCGAGCTTTACTTTGTCCGATCTGAGTATCAATTGGCGGATATTTTCACGAAGGCTTTAGATCGCGCTCGAATTGAATTTTTGGCCGACAAGCTAGGAATGAGAACCTTCTCGCCTGAGACTCTAAAGGAACTGGCAGATGAAGCGAAAGAATAGTGGTGGTAAAACTATTCTCCGTATCCTTGGTGATCATTTGTATATATTGTTTATATTTTTATCCACAAAAGCAAAATACAAAAATATAAAACCCTATAAAAACCATAAAAATTGAAAAATTTCATAAAAATCCAAAAATATTTTTACTTTATTTTTCAAAGGCATGTCTTTTGGTACGATAATATTTACGGCCTTAGAAATGTTGATTAATATCGAAACGGCGCCATAAATAGAGTTCGTACAAAAGTTGTAAATATTTCATAAAACATGCCCTTATGGCTTGTAGTTATTTTAGACTGCAACCCGATTTTCACATTAAAGTCAAGTATTTCTTATGAAAGCTTTGGCTCACAACGGGAATTAATTTTCTCGGGCAAGGTTTACTTTAAAACCTTGTAAGGGATCAAGTTTACTTTATAACTTAGTCTAACACAAATCTATGTACGCCTCAGTGCATTTATTTGTTAAAACAAGAGAAGTCTTGTTTTTATGAAGCTATCATCTCTACAACCAAAGCTATCTACAATTGGTATCTACATACTCGACGATGCGACTACTCAACCGACGACTACAGCTCTTTCAATAGAACACGGGTCAACAATTGAGGGGGAGCAATTGTCAAGCATTCAGAATCTTCGATGCCGAACGTGCCTAGTTCACAAGTTGGTGTCAAGACAACAATACCAATCGTACACGTGGTGTCAAGAGATGACTTCAGACGTGACGAGGCGACCAACATATGCTGACAAGAACCATTTGATCTTATCATATGATGTTCTCATCAATCAGGTCTAACCTTGTTAATTCTTTTCTAATATGGTGAATATGTGATCATATTACAGATCGATATGTGCTGGCTCATCCCGACATATGCGAAATATTTTTGAATATCGTGGCATATGTTAAAGGGGAGCAAAACGGATTTGCATATCAAAATGGATTTTCATGGTGACATATACTTACCCAAAACCCATTTATTTCACGACGATGAAGATTGTGGTGACATAAGGATGGTAGGATAGGTTAAGTCCTATGATTCTTCTAGAACCAGAGGAATCTTCCCAAGGACATTCCATAGCTAGAAATAGTAGTCCTTAGGAAAGTTGGAGAAAGATTATGAACGTAGCTGAATGCCGACCAAGTACTTAAGTTAGCATTGGAACAATCACAACAAGGTGCTAGTTATGACGTACTGGTAAGCATTGAAGGGGTTGAATAATGAAAAAGAATTGTAAAGATAAAGGGTGTAAAGAAAGAAGCCCTCATTACAACTTTAGGCAGAAACCGGGTCAATACATATGCTATTGAGATCATTTTTAATGATGCTTGATATTGAAGATAAGACATCATGGACCTAGTGATGCAATGCACAACCCATCCCAGCTAACTCAGATATCTCTTAAAAGATATTTGTTTTAATCACACGGAGACAACACATTATCTATTGATTTATTCACTCTGAATAAATTGGTATTGAAATGGTGGCACTCCTCTCCAGCCTCCGATCACTAAAATCCAAAGTGCACGATCGAGTCTAGAGCCATTTGAGATCATCAAATATCTCATTAGGATACACTTCCATATTTCCTTGCTTCTTCACACACTGTGAAAAGTAATAAAGATTTTAAGAGTCCTACGCAAATCTTCATGATCTTGCCTGAACATCCGAGTCATACAAGAGTATTTACAATGAAGATGGAAATCCTTCTTGAGCGAAATATCAAAAAGCTCATGGTAGGTGACTTGTGCGATTCTTTATGAATCAAGCTTGTGATAACTGGAAAGCAACAGTGGTTTAATTCTTAAATGAATTTAAACACGTTCCAGGCCTCTATGCAATATCTTAGTGATCTTGCCAGAACACTCAGAGTGATACTTCAGTGTTTACAGTGATGAGTGGAAATCCTTCTAGTGTTAACCTCAAACAACACTTAGTAGGTAACTTGCAAGATTCAATATGAATCAAGCTCGTGACAACTGGAAAGCAACGATGGTGCGATTCTTTAATGAATCAAACTTGTTCCAGGAATCAGAATTGACGGCTTCAATCATGCGGATAATTTTATCCAAATGATCCACTCTTTACGTTCACAGTCAGCTTTGGACGGTCGAGTAAAGAGAACGGGTTTACCCGCGAAATCTAGTCAAGGAGATTTTTAATTAAATCTACCTGCCACAAGTACGGTATTTTATATCGTCCAACGGTCTTCACCGACCGGAGGTAAAATGCTACCGAATTAGAATGAAATGTTCAAAGCCATTTCGTTCGTGTCTACTTATGTTGCGGCATTTGAAGACGGTGGTGTTGCGGAATCCGAGAAGAAGTCGTCCCCGCATGCTTATACTTTATGCACTTAATACCTCATCTAATTCAAGAAAGCCTAAAAGTTAAGTCTTCCGCTGTATCGAACTCTGAAGCTTTCAAGAATTACTAAGGTATAAGTATGTGGGACATGGTGTCACGAAGAGGCGAAGATCACAAGTGATGGATGCAAAAGATCAAGGCAAGAGATTAATGCTCAAGATTGATATCAAAGATCACATCAGCATGTTCACCAGAAAAGAAAAAAGAAAAGAAAGACGAAGACTACAGCTCAAGAGAAGCATAGTATGCTAGGTTTATTTCATTATTGTAACTCGGGTAACGCCCTTGTTTGGAGTGACCTCCCTTAGGGGGAGATTGTTGGAAATACGTTTTACGTATTAGAAAGGATCGGTCACTCCAACAATAGTCCATGTTATAGCTCGTAGTTTAGTTATTTACATTTATTAAACAAAGCCCAAAACCGAGCCCATGAAATGTATGGGCCAGCGGCCTAATGTAAACCCAAGCCCATCTCATGGGCTTGGGTATATAAACCCTCTCCTTAGATGGAGAGGGTGGGTAGTTATTCACTTTTTCACATAGTAAACATTGGGTATCTCTCTCAAGAAGTGTGTGTAATCCACCATCTCTCTTTCTCTTTCTCTCTCTAAAAACATAAGCAAGATTTACATTTCTGCAGTGTGTATTATTTACAAAGTGAAAGGGAAAAGGAAGGTGAGGGACTTAAACTGCCAAGACAAGATTGTTACCTAGACTAGTAGTGGGGTGACACGTGCCCCACTACCACACCACAACCAATCAAAATCCACCAAAGCTCCACATCACTCTCCACTCACCGGATACTATTAACTAACTTTTTCAAAAGTTAATTAATATTAAATACTGGCGCTAAACACCTCTTAAACCCACAACAAAGATCAAATGAGATGTTCTTGGTGTTCTTATGAAAATTGGGTATTTTCAATCCTGTTGTAATTAAGCCATAAAAACCTCCAGAATGATGATTAAGCATGCCTTAATCACATCCCAACCTCAAAACTACTTGCCACCTCACTCCTTTGTCCCACACAAGATTCCCCTGCTACAAGCTTATGCATACTGCCAAAATTGTGACAGCCATCCAACGTTTAAGATTGAAGCTTACTTTTTAAGCATGATACAAGCCCTTGGATACACTTTTCACTTGCCAGCTACCACAAGATAGCAAAATCAGTCACATGATCCTTCAAAAGTTCAAACAAGACAAGGGCAAATTTGGAACTTCATTAGCTAGGGTTTACGTTTTTTTCAGCTTTCCTTGATAACTTGTAGCCTATATAAAGGCCTTAGTGTGCAAAATTTGCACTTTGCTCTTGAATTTTCCTTGTTCACAAATCTGTAAAGCTCATTTTCAGTTGAATGAAATGTGTATGAATTTTGTGAAGAAAGCTCAAGTGCCATTGTTATAATCTGCTTATTATTGTTAATGTTTACTTGTTCTTGAATCAAAAAACCTGTTTTCAAAAGGAGTGTGCAAAAGTTTGCACATTTTCCATTTTTCTTGATATTTTGCTAAGTTCTTGGTCTATCTTGGAATTCTTGGGCTATAAGGCTGATCATAGCATCCTGATATTATGTTATCAAGGTGTGGTGAAGCTTATAACTTGGGGATAATCAAGTGTGGAGGACAAGAGTTGCATTAATCAAGAAGTTTTCATCTTTCTGTTTTGATAATTGTGCTTCTAACTTTGTTGATTCTTAGCAGGCTTTGTTGTGGAAGCTTGTACTTCTTCTTACTAGTACATAAGCTCCAAATTCGTGGGTGTGGATGTACATCCATGAGGTACACACCCTTAATCTCAAAATCTGATAAAATTTTGGATATTTGTGATATTTGAGTGTAACTTGTGTTCTTGTGAATTTTGTGGCTTAATCTTGCTTGAATCTGCTTAATACATCTGTTTTTGTGTTAATTTGGGCTTGGGTGGTCTTAAAACTCACTTTTGATTTGAAAATTTTGGTTTTGAAAAGTTAAAAGGGTGTTTGGGATTACCTGTTTGAAATCATAACTTGGTATTGTGTTGTTAAGATTTTGTATTATTGCTTGGTATCTGATATATGCTTGTTTGAGTGCATTTTGCTGCAAGTTTTCAACTTTGAAACACCATATTAAACAATCTGCTATAAAATCTTTGTTCTTGACTGTTTTGACCTAGGATCTTGGAAACACTTAGGGTGTATGCATGCTTAGGGCTAAAAGTGGTTTAAACAAAGTTATTATAACCTGTTTGATAGATTTGAGTGGTTGAATCTGGCTTGTTGGTCAATTGCATCAGCAAAGTATAAAACTGCATGTTTTTGTATTCATCAGTAACTTAAAGTGCTTGAATCTTGCTTAAAACTTTGAATCATTGCATGAAACCTGTTTAGACTTGCTTATTTAAGTTTAATATTGCTTGTGTATGCATTTGGTTAAGTTTGACTGGCTGAATTGTGCTAAAAGTGCTTATTGAACCTAAACTGCTTAAGTGTTCATGTCTGTGTCAGATCTGGTGACTGATTGAATTAACTATATCATTTGGCTGTTGTTGATTGTGATTTTTTGATTGTTATTGACTCCTCTTGATCCACTGATCAATTGGGTGCCTTTGTGAAACTTGAATCTCAAAAAAAGTCACTAAAGACAAAAAAGTCAACAAGTCAAGCAGTGGAAAAAGTTTCCACTGCTCAACACCCAAAACTAGCCCCTGCTAGTGTTAATTTTGATCCAGCTTATCAATAAGCCATTTTGGCTTATCCAGACCTGCAACAACTTATTTTTTGTGATAGATCTTCATTATTTGACCCATTTGATTGAACTGGAGCTTATTGGACTTTGAGTTTGACTTTTTGCTAGAAAACCAACTTATTTAACTTTTTCATAAGTGCTTATTTGCTTTTTCCAGCTTATTGAGTCAACTTATTTGTCAACTTTTTGTTGATTACGCTTAGTTAAGTCATTTAAAAGCTTTTTCAATTTGAATCAGCTCTTGGGATAGCCTCGAACTCAAAAATGACTATTTTGTCGTTTTCTATAGATTGCTTTTTGCATTTTCAGGCTTATTCCTTTGGCTTATTTCAAATTTCTTTTTACAGAAGTCTTAGTTAGCTCAAAAGAAGCTTGTGTTTCTAATTTGAGCTTATGGCATTAGCTTATAGCTTAATGGGCCAAAAAGCCCATTAAGAATAAGCTGTTGGGTATAAGCTTGCTTATTTCACATTTTCAGCTTTTGGGCCTTTGGAAAAAGTTGTCCAGAATCAAATTTTGAGTCAAGTAGTGGTTTTTGGGCTAATTTGGGCCACTTTTTCTTATTGGGCCTATACCAAGCCCATTAAGGGACTGTTTCGACTTTAGCCCATTTTCTAGGCCCAATAAGGGTATTTAGGTAATTTCAACTTCATTTATGTGTTATTTAGGTTAAATTTAGCTAGTTTGCAACATTTTAGAATTTTTTAGGATTTTTGGATTTTTATTAATATTTTAATATTATTTTATTATTAAAAATTAAAAGTCTGATTTTCTACGTTTTTCCTAGGTTCTAGACACTTAACTAGGAATTTTACTACATTCCAAATATTTTTAGGGTTTTTCAATTATTTTCTAGAATTATTTTAAGTTTTAATAGTTTTTAATTGTTTTTAAATAGTTTTAATTAATTTTAAAATTTTTAAAAATAGTTTTAAATTAAGTTAGGGTATTTTAGAGGTTTAAAAAGTCATAAAACTCATTTTGGGCTTTTTGTTAATTAAATTGATTTTTAGGGCTTTAATTAGCATTAAAAAATCATTATTTAATTAAATAAAAGGTTTGGGTGATTTTTGATTTTTTTAAACTCTTAATACATTATTTAGGATTTATTGCAATTTTTTAGGAATTTTTAGAGTAAATTTTTAATTTTGGTGCTTTTACGGTTCTACGTGTACGACCTTTTCGTCTTAGTGTAATCCATCATCGTAACCGTCATTCTCTTATTATCCCTTTTCTATTTTCTTTCTCATAATCATATAATCACATCATTAATAATTTCATTACACACACACCAAGCCTCCTTGAGAACGATCCCCACTTTGGGTCATAACTCGTGGTTTTCCTAAACTACTTGTGTATTTACCATATTTACGCTCTTTTTCCTAAAAGACGTAAAAACAATCAAAAACCATCATTTTGGCGCCGCTGCCGGGGAGGCGTGTTGTGTTTTGATTTGGAAATTGTTGTTTTTATATACTAACCATAAATATTATTTGTATTAGTAGCACTCTACTAATACGTATTATCGGTTTTTCGTTTTTTGTGTGAATATTATTACTATATTGTATACGTAGAACAATAAATACACAAGTACTCCAAAAGTGAGAAATCACAACCTTGACTTGGGAGGTCATTACCCAATCATTGTATTCGAATCTCAAACCAAAGAAAAAGGCAAAAATAGATAAATACTTTCGTGAAGCTCGATTTTGAAAAATACAAACTATAAGGTGGGTATAAGGCGGATATTATAAAATATATCCTAAGGAAAAAGGCTCTTAAGCGCTTCGCGCCGCCTCGTTTCCCCGCTTGCTTGTGAGTATTTGATTTTGAGAGCTAATCGAGGGTTTTGCCGCCCAAAGTATTATTAAGTATCATATATACTTTCTTGGTTTCATTTGATTAAACCCTCTTGAACGTTTTGGTGTTCCACCAACGTTCTAAAATCATCGAAGGCATTCACTTCACGTGATCGTTTTCATTCCTTGAGGCTTCTTTAATCAAGAGATTTGATTAAGGAGGAGATTTGTAGATTTTGCTCTACTTAATACAATCACAAAAAATCCAAAAAAAATAGAAAGTAAAAACAATCGAAAACCACAAAAAAATTGGAAAAATTCAAAACACCAAAAAGAATCTTCTTTGCTCATCCCCTCGTTGTACGTGACGTTTATGCAAACTCGCTCCAAAGCAATACGTGCACGTAAACATCGTCAAAAGGAAGGAAACCAAACATCTTCTAGTGAAGAATCTCCCATTGTTGAACCCATTGTAGAGAAGGAACCAACCATGGCGAATCGTACTATGATGGAGTTACTTCAAGCACCCATCGAGGGTTATGGAGAGGCTATTGTGATTCCCGCTATCCTTGCGGAGAATTTTGAGGTGAAAATGGGTTTGTTGTCGATGATCCAAAACAACAAATTCCGTGGTGATGAGAAGGAAAATCCACACAACCATATCCGCCAATTCAATCGTCTTACCGCCACTTGCAAGTTTAAGGACGTCTCTAATGACTCGATTAAGATGATGCTTTTTCCGTATTCCTTAGCGGGGCCCGCAAAAATTTGGTTAGAGAAAGAGCCACCCAATTCTATATTGACGTGGAAGGATCTCGTGTCTAAGTTTGTGAACCAATTTTTTCTGCCCTCTAATACTACGCATTTGAAAAACAAGATTTCAAAATTTTCACAAGAGTTTAATGAAAGTTTTTCAACGGCTTGGAATAGGTTTAAGGAAATGTTACATGAATGTCCTCATCACGGTTTTTCCGACTTGCATCAAATTGACACGTTTTACAATGGACTTAATGATCATGAAAGGGATTATCTTAATGCCGCCGCGGGTGGTAATTTTTTGTGTAAAACGGTTGAGGAAGCTTTGGTGATAATTGATAATAGATCTAAGGTGTATAGTCCTCGTAGCACGTCTAGTGTTCGTAAGGCTTCGTCTTCGGCTTCACCTTCTTTGTCTACTACCATCGATGCTTGCCAAATTGAGGCGAACTTGGAAAACAAAATCTTTGATAAGCTTAAAGGTCTTTTGATTGAGTTCAAAGTAGGAGAACCAAGTGCTCCCGCTACGGCTAAAGCGGTTGAGGTTTCATGCATGTATTATGGTGGAGGTCATGATTTCTCCGAGTGCATTACCAACGGTGGTAACACTTCGAGTGCCTACGCGGCCATGGGAACTTACAACCAAAATGGTCAAGTTACCCGCTCTAATCAATTGACTCCACCGGGTTTTGGTTCAAATCAAAATGCTAGCAACAACTATCGCAACAATCAAGTTGGTTTCAAAAATAATTACATCAAGGGAAACTATGGTAATCAAGGGGCTAATAATCAAGTTTCAAACAAAAATCAAAATGATTTTCAAAACAACAACAAAAGTTTGCAAACGTTGAAAGATCTTCCAAATGAATTTGTTGAATACGCTAATGGGAACGATGCTAGGTTTGACAACATTCAAAGAGAAATCATTAGCCTAAGATCCGAGTTTAAGAACGACTTGAAGAAAGAGTTGAAAAATGAGTTAGCAAATGAGCTTAAAATCCATACCAACAAGATGGAAGGAAATGTAACTAGGTTACAACAAAACCAACAAAAAATGGAACAATGGCAACATGAGATTAAACAAGAGATGATTAAGGCCGAGAAGAGGCAATCCATGTTTGAAGATAAAATCTCATCTATGTTTGAGGCAATTATGTTTAAACCGTCTTCGAGTAGTCTTCCTAGCAACACCGTATCAAACCCTAAGGGTGAGATGAAAGTGATTACCACACGTAGTGGTAAGACACTTAAGGAACCGACTCCTCAACCAATTGCTCCTATGGAGGAGGCAATTGAGGAAGAACCCGAGGTGGTGGTCCAAAAGGAGCATGTCCCAATCCCACGAAGTACCGCTCATGCCACACCTACGGTTGACCCATTACCAACCATGGAACCCGAGATTCCAAAGGCTATGCCTTTGCCTCAACCCACACCACCTTTGCCCTATCCATCGAGACTTAGAAAGGAGAAACGTCAAGAGCGCGACAATTACCAATTTGAGCTTTTTATGAAAATGTTTCGTGATTTGCACTTAAATGTGAGTTTCGCCGATGCTTTGGTCATGATGCCTCGATTTGCCGCTAACTTTAAGAGTATGTTGAACAACAAGGAGAATTTGCACCAATTGTCTAGTTGTTCATCGGTTTATCTTAATCGCATACCTCAAAAAGTCGGTGATCCCGGTAAATTATTGATCCCTTGTGCAATCCAAGATATGGAAGAATGCTTTGCCTTGGCCGATCTTGGTGCTAGCATTAACTTGATGCCACTTGCAATCTTCAAGTCGCTCAATCTTCCTAATCTTACTCCTTCACTAATGTCTATCGAGTTGGCCGACCATTCCACGATTCCCGCATGTGGATTGGCGGAAGACGTTTTTGTGAAAGTGGGAAAGTTCTACTATCCCGTAGACTTTATCGTTGTCGATATTCCCACGGATCCTCAAGTTCCTCTCATTTTAGGTCGTTCGTTTTTAGATACGTCCATGGATTTGATCGATGTTCATGCTAGAAAGATCACCTTACGTTTCAACGACGAGGAACTTGTTATAAACGCAACTCAAAACTCTCAAATTTCTCATGTTTATTCCGTTGCAACCATAAACCTCGTTGATATGATTGACGTGGTTTGCGAGGAATTTTCACAAGAAGTTCTAGGTTTTGGTGATGATGAAAATAGTGGCAATCCCACTATGTTAGATCCCATTCTTGATAACTCGACACCAACCTTCAGTCCATTTGAAGGTGGTGGGTTTACGTTGGAAGAATTCGATGTTCCACGTACTTGTAACGAAGACCTCGACAACGATGAGGACTTCTTAATTATCAAGGATTTCCTTAACGATTTCCCATTTCCTCCACCCGAGGAGGTTATGAGTATCGAGCCCAAATCTTCAATTGAGGAACCACCTATCCTCGAGTTGAAAGATTTACCTCCTCATCTCGAATATGTCTATTTGGAGGAGGGCGACAAGTTGCCGGTTATTATTGCGAAGGAACTTTCGGATGATGAAAAAACCGCACTTGTCGATGTTCTAAAGGATCACAAAGGGGCAATTGCGTGGAAGTTATCCGACATTAAGGGAATCGATCCCAAATTTTGTACCCACAAAATCTTAATGGAGGAGGATTACAAGCCCGCAATCCAATGTCAAAGGAGGGTGAACCCCAAAATTCACCACGTCATCAAAAAGGAAGTCCTTAAACTCCTTGACGCGGGAATGATTTACCCTATTTCCGATAGCCCTTGGGTGAGTCCTATTCATTGTGTCCCTAAGAAGGGAGGGATGACCGTTGTGCCAAACGATGCCAACGAGTTAATTCCTACTAGACTCGTGACCGGATGGAGAGTGTGCATTGACTATCGTAAGTTGAATGAATCCACTCGTAAAGACCATTTTCCCTTGCCCTTCATGGACCAAATGTTGGAGCGTCTTGCGGGAAACGATTTCTAATGCTTTTTAGATGGTTTTTCCGGTTACTTCCAAATTCCCATCGATCCTCGTGATTAAGAAAAAACTACGTTTACGTGTCCATATGGAACGTATTTTTATTGTAGAATGCCATTCGGACTTTGTAATGCACCGGGAACCTTTCAAAGGTGCATGATGGCTATTTTTCATGATATGATCGAGAAGACGATGGAAGTCTTCATGGATGACTTTTCCGTGTTTGGTAATTCGTTCACTTTGTCTTTTTCGAATCTCGAGAGAATGTTGAAACGTTGTGAGGAAACCAACCTTGTGCTCAATTGGGAAAAATGTCATTTTATGGTTAAAAGTGGAATCGTCTTAGGGCACAAGGTATCGAAAGAGGGGATTGAGGTAGATCAAGCTAAGGTAGACGTCATCGCCAAATTACCTCATCCCAAAACCGTTAAGGGAGTTAGGAGTTTCCTAGGCCACGCGGGCTTTTATCGACGATTCATCAAGGATTTTTCAAAGATCTCTCGACCTATTACACATCTTCTTGAAAAAGAGGCACGTTTTGTCTTTGACGAAGATTGTGTACGAGCCTTTGAAATCCTTAAGAGGAAACTTACCGAAGCTCCCATTCTTGTTGCTCCCAATTGGAACCTCCCCTTTGAGCTCATGTGTGATGCTAGTGACTACGCTATTGGGGCCGTATTGGGGCAACGTCATGAAAATCACTTCTTGCCTATTCACTATGCTAGCAAGACGATGACCGAGGCTCAACTTAAATACACTACAACAGAGAAGGAGTTCCTTGCCGTAGTGTATGCATTTGAGAAATTCTGACCTTATCCCGTCTTGACGAAATGCATAGTGTATACGGATCATTCGGCTATCAAGTATCTTATGGCTAAACAAGATGCAAAGCCGAGATTACTTCGTTGGACTATCCTCCTTCAAGAATTTGATCACAAAATTGTTGACAAAAAAGGAGCCGAGAATCTAGCGGCCGATCATCTTTCTCGTTTGGAAGATCCTCACCAAAGTGTTTACGAGCCCAAGGAAATCACCGAAACATTTCCGCTCGAGACACTTAGTGTAGTGAATTCTAAACTTGATTCTTCCACCCCATGGTTTGCGAACTTTGCAAATTACCATGCGAGTAACTTCATCATCAAGGGTATGACGACTCAAGAGAAACGAAAATTCTTTCGTGACGTCAAGTTCTACTTTTGGAACGACCCTTACTTGTTTC